>OZ005741.1:219693197-220293197 GCA_963930735.1 Dioctria linearis
ACTCAACGTCTTTCGGTTACATTAAAAATAATAATAATACCGGCTGCTTTTTCAGTTTGCAATGGCCTGGATATTTTGATTTGATCTATTGCACAAAATTACTTTGACTATAAATAAATACATACGAGTATTTATGATAGAAATTCCTGTTTGTTACGGTGCGGCAAGAGGTGTCACCACCGATTATTTTTTCATTTTCTATTTAAATTTTTCGGAACTAACGCCGTTAAATAAAATTCAAAATCTGTACTCCATAAAGGAATTAAAGATGAAAGGCCATCTGGTATCATACCGTCACATTGAAAGCTTCACTTTTATATACATATTTATATATTCAGAGCTTCAGGTGATGAACGTTTCATGTCGGAAGAAAATTCTACTACCGTATGCTCGTCACTGTGGATATACATATATATATTTAACAATGACAACAACACCAGCCACTGAAAAATATGTGGACATTTCTACATTTTCCAAAGTACATAAATTACCACAACAGAATAAAAGAGCCTCGTTGCAAGCTTTCGGGTTTTCAATTGTGATAAGAAACAACTTTTATATTTTTCAACTGAAGGTGATGAGGCACTGGTACAGTATACAATCGGTTGCGCGATTATATGTCCTTCTCGTGGCTTTTTGTAATTTTATTATTCGAAGATAATATTGTGACGAGCGTGGCCTTAATTCGTTATTTAAAACACAATATTTCAGATCTAATTCAAAAGTTCTTTCTTTATTTAACTTTACTGTTTACTCTCACAAATTCACAAATAATTATCAAATCAACTCTTTATTTATCGCTAGTACTGTACTTCTGATTATCGCAATCCAAATAGTTTACTTCGTTCACTTCTCACTTCGCTGTCTGAAATAATACTCCGCCTCCTAGCTGTCAGAGCGCCGTATTTATACTCTACGAATTATCCTAGAACCTTCCTGAATATTCCGTTCTCCGAACCCAAAGTTTACTAAGATGACACTAACCTAAAGTTGCTTCCATTCCTAACAGATGTCGCTTGATTCACTTTGTGGCACGTAACACTGCCCCCTTCTTAAAATTTGTTCGTCCCGAACAACAGATGGTCCACGGTCTTGCTGCTCTCCGTATTGACCCAAGCGATCTAGATGAACGATTTTTCTTTTGCATCTTGTACCGCGCTGATTCTTGTATGGCATGTTATTAATTTTAGTTTTATCTGCATACGGTCTCTTCCAGTGTTGTGGTAACTTTGGAGAACGTCTCGTGGCCTCGTGCACATCAGCTAATCGTTGTCTGAGCTTTGTTACGTAGTCTTCTGGTAACTTTTGTTCGCCTTAGGGTATACCAAACTTGAGGTCGCTAGGTAAGCGCATTTCCTTTCCGAAAATGACCTTAAATGGGCTTTGTCTGGTCATATTGTAAACAGCTGATATATAAGCCATTAGAAATATAGAAATATGTCGAAACCAATCGCGTTGATTATAGTTGAAGACCTTCCTTAGATGTTTGATTAATGTTCTGTTGAAACACTCTCCCATGCTTTGATTTTTCTTTCGTCTTTTATCTTTGATTCCTTTGTCCTCAAATTTCTTGCCCTTTAGATTGCCGTTGTCATCCTTTTCATTGCCGCCTTTGCGCTTCTTATTATCATCATCGTCAGAAACTTTATCTTTACCTTTTCCGACCTTCATTATACCCTTATCATCGTCATTATCAGCATCTTTAGACCCTTTACTTTTCGTCTTTTTCTTCCTTTCATTGTCCTCGCTCTTGGATTTATTTCCTTTCTTATTTTTACTTTTATCACCGTAATCATCATCATCTTTTGATTTCTTTCCTTTCTTCTTTCGACTTTCGTTATCATCATTGTAGTCATCGTCATCTTTGGATTTCTTTCCTCTCTTCTTTTTACTTTTATCACCGTAATCATCATCATCTTTTGATTTCTTTCCTTTCTTCTTTCGACTTTCGTTATCATCATTGTAGTCATCGTCATCTTTTTATTCCATCCGTCCGCAATGATTCCATTCAGGATTGCATGGACGTTGTGAAAAAGCCTCTGCATATCCGTGGATACGTCCTTTGCGGTATGGGATTTCAAAGTCATGAGGTTGCAGTCTAGTCTCTCCACGGAAAGCTTGCTCTCTAGCTCGCCATCTTCTCCCTTCTTCTTCTGTTGTTTGCATTCGTCCTCGTTTCCTACAGTCGTTTTGCAGGTGTCCCAGTCTACTACATTTCCAGCATCGAATGACACCACGCGAAGGAGTGGTCTCTGATGACGGTAATCTGCTGTGAGTCTGCTGCCCAACTCGATATCTTTGCCCAGCTCGATATCTCTGCCCTTCTTCTAGCGCTTCCATTCGTCGGCGTTTTCTGCAGTCCCTTTGGAGGTGTCCCAGTCTATTACAATTCCAGCAACGAAAAATACCGCGTGAAAGAGTGCTCTGTGATGACTGCATTCTGTTACAAGTACATTCCTCCACCGAAATTTCTCTCACTCGTACTGCACTTCGAGAAGCTTGCCTGGCAGATTCATACGCTAGTGCATAGGATAGTGCTTCTGCTGTTGATTTCTTTCCTGCTAGCCTTAACGCTTGTTGTAAATTTTGATCTGCAATAGCGTTCACAAATGCTTCTGTTGCCACTTCATTAAGGAAATCCGCATTTACGCTAGAGTACGAAAGATAAGCTAATCTTTCGACATCAGCCTGCAGTTGTTGTAGTGACTCGCCATGCTTTTGAGTCCTGTTGCGTAACTGCAGGCGATATACTTGCTGCATGTGTTCATCTCCATAACGTAATTCTATCGCCTGCACTAGTGAAATGTAATCACGTTGCTTTTCAATCTGAATAGTTTGTAATAACTCTGACGCAGGACCTCGAAGGGCTAATACCAGAGCTGTAGCTTTGTCTGCGTCATTCCATCCATTTACTTCGGAAGCTGCCTCAAACTGTCTCTTGAAAATATGCCACGAATTTTGTCCATCAAATATTGGAGGTTTCATTCTGCCTGCACCGGATATTTCAGTTCCTTCGTGCCGAGATTGTCGATTCTTCATTCTGTCCAAATCTGCTTTAAAGTTGTCAAGCTTCTCCGTAACATTTTGTTGTACTTCCGATACTTGCTGTTGAACTTCCAGCACTTCCTGCTGGATTCCTTCAATTTTTACATATTGCTCGTCTAATGAATTTTTAATAAAAGTCTTCTGTTCCTCCAAACAGGTTTCTAGACAATTCTGCAAAGAACACTTTTGTTCATCCCAACGGGCTTCCAGAGAATTCTTTTGTTCATCCAAACGCGCTTCTACAGAATTCTTTTGTTCCTCAAGGGCATTCTTTTGATCGTCCAAACGGGCTTCCAGAGAATTCTTTTGTTCATCCAAACGCGCTTCTAGAGAATTCTTTTGTTCCTCAAAAGCATTCTTTTGTTCATCCAAACGCGCTTCTAGAGAATTCTTTTGATCCTCAAAAGCATTCTTTTGTTCCTCAAAAGCATTCTTTTGTTCCTCAAGGGCATTCTTTTGATCGTCCAAACGGGCTTCTAGAGAATTCTTTTGTGCATCTAGACGGGATTCCAGAGAATTCTTTTGTTCCTCAAAAGCATTTTTTACTTGCAGGGTTGAAAGCTCCATTTTGGTCATTAAAGTACCCAAAAGCTGTTCTATGTTCATCGCAGGCTCTTCTTCAGTTTCTGGTTCTTCCTCGAAAACGTATGTATCAGGATTCTTTTCTTCCTCTATCAACGCTTGTCTAAGTCGCTCGACTAGAACATTCTTTAGACCTGTCGTTTGCAATGACCGCTTCCCCAACTCCACTTTCAATTCCTGTATGCGAAGCTCCTCTAGCTTGCGTCCCATTCTTGCGCGATTTCACAAAATTAATCACTCTTTGAATTTCAAAGTCAAATGCCACCACTTTATTTCGCGGCTTTATTTTACTTCTGACACCAGTTGTTACGAGCGTGGCCTTAATTCGTTATTTAAAACACAATATTTCAGATCTAATTCAAAAGTTCTTTCTTTATTTAACTTTACTGTTTACTCTCACAAATTCACAAATAATTATCAAATCAACTCTTTATTTATCGCTAGTACTGTACTTCTGATTATCGCAATCCAAATAGTTTACTTCGTTCACTTCTCCCTTCGCTGTCTGAAATAATACTCCGCCTCCTAGCTGTCAGAGCGCCGTATTTATACTCTACGAATTATCCTAGAACCTTCCTGAATATTCCGTTCTCCGAACTCAAAGTTTACTAAGATGACACTAACCTAAAGTTGCTTCCATTCCTAACAGATGTCGCTTGATTCAATTTGTGGCAAGTAACAATATCGATAATTCCTTCACTATAATTCTCGCTTCCAGAGTGCAGGTGTAATACCACATGCTTTCATTATTTTCCATGTTTTTTGCATCTTCCAAGAACTTCTATTTTATACTTTTTCATTTCTTTCTCATATTGAACGAGATGTGAGGTTTCTTTGAACGCTTTTACATTCTATATTCGAAATCGTGTCCTTATTCCTGTGTCTATATCTGTTACCGTACTATCAGTCCATATATGAGAAAAATTAGAACAAAATATTTAGTGAGGTTAGTGTTGGAAAATAGTATCTTTTTAAAATAAATTTGTATGTAAGTACTATAAAACGTGGTTGTACTGATAAATACGCTCTAATTTCTTATTTTTTAGTAATATTAGTTTTTATTGTGTGGCTGGAGAAGGAAAACCAAAATTTGCTTAGTTCCATAAGTGCGACCACACTTGGACGAGCACAGGAAACTAAAGTTTTTTTTTATTTTTACGTTAAAGCAACTAAATTTGAAGATTAAATGCATAAAGTTCCATTTTTCAAAAAGAATTTAAAAAATACGTCGTATTTGCAGCAGTCGACCACCATTTTATCAAGTGGTTGACAATAGGAAACACTTAATTCACGGTTTTTCCTTTATTCGACCACGCTCCGTTCCAATCACAAAATTTAAATTTTGTTTTTTAATTTCAATTTATCTTGAAAGATATGAAACGTGCGCTTCATCGGTATAGCGAATCTGCGCTAGCAGAAGCTGTAAAATTAATTAGAGAGGGAAAAATTGGGATCCGGCAGGCAAGTAGAGAGTATGGTGTTTCAAAAACCACTCTACTGGACAGAATGACTGGCAGAGTTGCTTATGGAGTTTGAAAAAAGGGTCCAAAACCTGTCGTCTCTTAAAAAGAGGAAGGCAAATTAGTAGATTGGCTAAAAAAAATGGCTAAATGTGGATTTCCTCTAAAATAGGAAAAAATTATTATGGAAGAAAATAGAACGACACCTTTTAAAGATAACAGGCCAGGGAAAAAATGGTATTATTCTTTCCTTAAAAGACACCCAGAGTTAGTTTAGCCTTACACACGCCTGAATCAGTTTCCAATGCTGAGGCTGTTATAACAGAAGAGACAGTTCGCAAATGGTTCAAAGACCTTAAAGATTTTCTAATATCTAGAAACAGTGAAGATATTTTATTAGATGCAAAAAAAAATTTCAATGCTGACGAGACAGCATTTAGCATGACTCCAAAGGTTGGGACAGTAATTTCCCCGAAAAGTTACCAGAACGCATTCCAAGTTACACCGGGAAATGAGAAAGACACTCTAACCATCCTTTTGAGCCTTGCCACAAGTGGTGAAACATTGCCACAAATGGTAGTATTTCGGTATGTTCGACTACCTGCAAAAGTACTGAACAGTATGCCGGACGATTGGATAATTGGTAGATCTGAAACAGGATGGATGAGCACGAAAACATTTTATGAGTATGTTGGTAATGGTTTCCACGAGTGGTTAAATAGGAATAATATCAGGCGTCCAGTTTTATTTTTAGTAGATGGCCACAAATTTCATCTCTCGATGGAGTTGAGCGAATTTTGCAGCAACAATGCAATATAATTTTGTGCGCTCGCCCTTCTAATACAACGCACATTCTGGCTACTAGGAATATGTATTCAGATAAATTAATCACACTAAGCTTTTGCGCCCAATATTTTTGTTTTGACCCCCCCCCCCCCCCCCCTTCCTTTACCTACGTCGAAACAAAATTCTCAGATTCTTGTCTGAATATAAAATTTCAAAGTTTTGTTTTAATGGTTTGGAATTAAACTAATTACAAAGAAGGTCATTATAAAGCGTATTCTGTTTATGGCACCTTCAGTCCGTATCGAATTACAGTACAATACAAATTCGAGTTATGAATTAGCCTGGAGCCCTTTTGGAATTTCCTTTGAAAATCAGAATATCGTTTTATTTTTTAAGTGGTGCTTTTTACTAGAGTACTAAAATTTTTTTTCATTTCCTGTCAATTTCTTTGACCCTACCTTCGTGCTAGACTGAAATCAAAGTTTACCTTCTGGAACAAAAAAATCAATTTTCATCATATTTGACGGTGAACATCAAAGGTATCTGGGAATAATGGTTAGACGATTGAATTTTGTATTAGAAGTAATTGTAGTAAAATTGAAAGTAATCCGAAAGGAAATGGGGAGCAACAATTTATGAGCTTTCCCTTTATTCTGATTTTATATTACTCATACTTCATTATCTTGACACAAAATTAAATTGATTCTACCAATTCATGATTCACCAGTGAGCAGATTTAATATAAAAAAATTTTCTAGGTATGGCCTTTTACAATTTTAAAAGGCTTCCCAATTTGTTAAAATTTTGCTATAGCTTAAAGATACTCATAGTCCTGAACTCAACATTACGCGATACTATTCTAAGTAATCTCAAGAGGTTTCTTCCTTCCTTCTGGAAAAGTAGCAACATCTTTGATATGAGATAACACCAACACATGAGGTGTCTGATTGAAGTAGACAAACACACAGAAAAGTTCAGAAAAATATTGAAATCGCAACATCATTAGCTTCGTTCGATTTGTACGAGTAAACCGCTCGTAATTATACTTGGTAGAAGGTTATGAAAAATGAAATTTACTCAAGGCCAGTGTATATAAGAAATGAATTGGGGACGCGGTAAGGATAAATAATTTGGTATATGAGAAGATTCATAATTTTGACTATGACTAATCAGATAAGAACAAGCTTTATTTCGATAACGTATACAAGAGTGAAATCTTTTGAGTACAACAATTATGTATACTATAAAATCAACTAACTAGAGTTCCTTTGTGGAGGAGAAGAAAAGAATGGAAATAGAAACGCTAAATTATGTCTGTTTTAACGAGTATTTTAAATACATTGATAGTAGCAGTCGCCTGTATACTGACAGGGAGATCATTCCACAGACGGATGCTTTGGACAGGGTAAGAGCTTTCCATTATGTTCTTATGAAAGCTAGGCAATACCAGTGTTCTATTTCGTTGGTAGGAAGTTAAGTGGAAAAATTCTCTAAGGTACTCTGGCTTATTAACTTTTAACAAACCAAGTTTCTTCGTTTAAGGTAAGAGCAAAAAAAATAACCGAACAAACAAGACCGGAGATGTGAGATATTTTCAAACCTGTGCAACACATAAATGAACCTCACACTTCCATCTTGCGGATAGTATCCAATTTGGGAAAGATTAAACATCCGAAAGTAAAATAAGGCAAGATTAGTGTTTTTACTAGCTTTGGACGAGAATGACTAGATATTATATTCCCTGAGATCCACAGTCGGCGTAAGTCTCCATAAATATTTCCGATCGTATTATTCATGTTATTACAAAACTTCATATTTGGTTTTAAAATGATCCCGAGGTTGGTGACCATATTTGACATGGGCAGTGAAACTCCGTTCAAAACTATAGGAGGGATATCGATTTCATTGGGTATGGTATTTTGGAATGTAGTGCAAAGAGACTTTCCGGGCGATTATAATTGGACCAGGCACAAATTCGGTCTAAATTAGAGTTTCTTCGTGTGACGCAATCCTCGAGGAGACCAATAGGTCTACTTAGATACAGCTGTACTTCATCAGCATGTAGATGAATTTTCACATCACGCATAACTCTCGGTAGATCGTTGATGAATAAGCAGAAGATAAAAGGACCTAGAATTGATCCTTGAGGAACCCCACGAATAAGCGACCGCTCAGTGGAGAGGGAAACATTCACTTTGATTTGTTCACGAAGGTTAGATAAATAGCTGTTAATCAGGGAAACTGTTGGGATACTAAAATTAAACGAGGATGACTGCTTTTGGAGAAGAATTGGATGGTCTACGCAATCTAAGGCTTTCGAAAAATCCAAAGGATGATACAATTTGTGTATGTATAATTATTTTACATAATTCTCCTAACTTGAACTTCTTGCAACTTCTATTCTTCTATAATATGAGCTTTCGATTTTGGCAAGAGCACTTTTGGGCTATTACACGATGCTTCGACGTTACCGATTTGATTGAAGTTTTGTCAGCTTATTGCTTAACACTTAAATATTTTGCCAAAATTTCGCCTATTGCGGGAGTTAAAACTCTTTCAAAACCACAAATTTGACCAATTTTTGACCTTTCCATCTAATTTCAAAAATTCATATCTTCGGTTATACTAAGCCGATTTAAATGTTCTAAAGATCTTGGAAGAGATATACTCGTTGTTCAGGTGATACCCGAAGAACCGCGGAATGGCCATTTTCTAAATATTCAGAATAGATCACATGGTTCTATTAACATTAACATTTTCTAAATTCAACAATTTTTTCTGGCATACAAAAGTAATTTTCTTTTATTTTATATTTACTCAAACTCTCAAATTATTTAGCTCTGTATGATAATAGTCTAAAACGTTAATAATATGGTGTGATTACCTATCGTCACTTGAGCTCAACCATGATTTTGTCCCGCAAGGTAGTGTTACTTTTGCTGGATAATTATAAGACCCGTATAATTTGAAAACTGCGATGAATAAATTAAAATTAATTAAAATTTAATACTTTCGCCAAATATGATATAAAAGCTTTTACTTGTGTTAATGAAAATAATGTAGAATTTAAAAGTCATTATCGGAACTAATTTTAAGGAACTGGTTAGCGATATCAAACAAATTTTTTGGATTACGTACGAGAAGTGTGTGGTCTACTGATGTTACATTCGAAATTCGATTCCGAACTTTTTCAAAGATTATTTTGCCAGCGTCTGGAATATGAAGAAGATTATCTTATTATCCACTCTGAATGCTAATTTAATCCGACAGAAAAAGGATAAAGAGCTTAAAAGTTTGCTGTAGAAAGACTTTAGTAAATTGACGACAGACCAACCTTTTAATTTTATAGATTATATTGCCAACACCGATTAAACGATACTATATCTGAGTATTTAGGAGATGACGAAGTGTAATACAAGAGTTGATTAAGATGATGATTAAATTAGAGAAAAGTATCATCCAAATTCAAAGGTTTGGCTGATTTTAGGATACATTAAGCTCCTATTGAAGAGAAAATTGATATTTCAGATTACTTGAATTTTCAACAGATTCTTAAAGTTTAAAAAATTCTGTTCAATAATTTTACCATTCAGAAATGCAATTAACAGAACCATATCACAAAACTCTTTAAAAACTTAAAATAATGTTAAGGATTATGTTACTACTCTTTTTTAAAATTCTGTAAGTTAATAACTGCTAGTCAGTAAAAGTTAATATATGTAAGTAGCTCCGTTTTGCCCCCTTTGAGGTATCTCATCAAGTTAGGGGAATTCGATTGTAGACGGCATATATTTTTTACCCTAGATGATGAAATCGTAGGGTATTTATTTTATTTTATTATTTTCATCTTGTAACTTCGATTTTTGAGATCTTTTGTCACATTAATTCTCAATGTCCTAAGGCATTCGAAATTGGGGTCTTTGACAAGACCTATAATGTTGTTGGCGGACATCCTTGTACTATGCCTGCGAATGGGAATCCCTTTTCTAAATAGCTTAGCCTTATACGGCTAGGAGTTTCGCAGTCGTAAAGGATATGTTCGGAGGTTTCGTTGCCTTAAATACACTTCAGAGGTCTCGCTATAGAGCTTACGGGGCAATACCTAGTGAGCAGGCCTTTTAGTTGTTTTTTTATTTCAGAGGCGTGGGGACGAGGCCAATGTGGCTTTTGACAATATTATGAATCTTAATCATACATTTAGAATGCCTAGAAATATGAAACTAGTGCGCTTAAAATTTCTACATACCGTGTAGTGCTTTTTTATATACATATTACAAAGCTAAATTCAGCGGATACCCTATGACGTAAAGCAAAATATAGCAGGAAGGAAATGAGAAAGCATTAGGGGGCATACAAAAGTTTTGTTTTATTTGGACGCTGCTTGAGAAGGCATTGAGTTAGTGAACTGAAAGTTTATATACGGCGTTCTCGTAATAGCAGTTAATAATTTATATAATTTGAAATTGGTTGAAATCAGGTAACTCCTTCATATGTTTGCCACTCAAAATTTCTTTCTACATTATATGGACATTGATTGAGAGCCGGTTGAAGTATAGGGTTGTAATATTGTACATGGTGTTTTCGTAATAATGGTAGATGGAACTTCGAAAACGGCCAAAATCGGGCAGCATCTTTGCAAAAATTTTCAGAATTTTCATTATATATACTAAGAAAACTATCAGTCTCATATATTTTCAATGTTCTGAAGAGTTCTTTGTATTGTGAAATCCTGTCTGTAAAAATAATCACGCCATCGTATGATATCAGGAGTGTATTTCAAAGCATAACCTTATACATAGTTAACTCTTATTACTGTCAAAGTTATAGCAGAATTAACTAAGAACGACAATAGTAGGTAATTAAATACCCATAGCTGTCGTTTCACAAAGAAAAAAAATAGTGTTTAAACTTGTACACTCTAGTTAGTGACCTTGTGAAAATATTATGGGTTGGGTACGATTGATGGCAAGCTATATGCGAGATTTTAATACGCGAGATATTAAAATGGAGAACAACGTCACTAACTAGGGAGGGTGTACAAGTGTAAGCAATAATTTTTTCGTCGATATCATACGTTGGCGTGATTACTTTTACAGACAGGTTTTTACAATACAAAGAAAGCTTCAGAACATTGAAAATATTTGAGACTGATAGTTTTCTTAGCATATATGAAAACTTCGTAAATTTTTGCATGAAAAATCTACAAAGGAGCTGGCCGATTTTTGTTGTTTCCGAACTTAGATCTACAAATACTACGAAAATACCGTGTACAAGATTTCAACCCTATACTTCAATGGGCTCTCATCAATGTTCACATATATAATGTAGAAGGAAACCTTCAGTGACAAACATATATTGGTGTTGCCCGATTTCAACCAATTTCAAATTATACAGATCATCAACTGTTATTACGAGAACACTGTATATAGAATCTCCTCTTTGGATGAAATGTGGAATAATAAAGGCCTGTCCGGATCCAAGTCTTCGTCTTCGTCTTCATCATGTTATTACAGCTAGTAATGTAACATCGAGTCAAGCTCTATCCGAATCCAGGTCTATGCCACCGAGCTTTGCTACTTTGTGTAACAGTTCAGACATCTGGCTAGCTTGATCACCGAGTCAAGGTTCGAGTTAACTTATTTAAATAAACAACGTGCTGTGAGGTTATGTTTGTTTGCTCTTTGCGAAATCATGCTGAGCAAACTAACGAATTTGGATAGGTTAGCTTCGTCTTCGTCTAACTTTTATAACAGCTGAACTTGTTGTGTTACGTCACTAGTTGCAATAACAGGACGAAGACGAAGACTTGGATCCGGACAGGCCCTTAGTCTTTTTGAGATGCTGATAGTTTTTGTTTTTTAAATAAATGGTCACAACATCTGTGACTCTTATTGTTATTTTATGAACAGGTACCATAAGGATTTCTTCAGTAACAAAAAAAAAACAAAAACAAAAGAACTGCCAGTGAGATTGCAACCCATTTTTGTGTGGACATATTGAGATTATAATGCTACACAAATTATTAGAAAAAATTTATCCATTGCATAACTACTAAGGTACCTTCGGCAAATAAAGCCCGGACGGTATTAAGGCCCACATATAAAAATTTCCACTAAAATGAATCGCAGCAACTTCATACTTTAAGTGGGAAACAGAATGTGGCGCTGGCGCTGTAGCGGAAACTGTCAAAATTTAACAGTACGATTTTCGTATGATGGCGACACAATGCGTAGCTGGCGCTGGCGCTTGGTTCTGGCGCTGTAGCGCACTTTTGCCAAATTTTAACTTTTGGTGGGCGCCAAGCTTGACATTTGTGATTTCGAAGCTGTTTGTTCGAGTGAAACAAAATGGAAAATTGTGATACAGAAAAAATCATCGAAATAAAGAAAATGAAAGATGTACTGTGGGATATACTGCATCCCCTGTATGAAAATTTAAATAGAAAAGCAGAATTATGGAAAAAAATAACAAATATCAAATTATTTTTGACAGAACTAAGCTGCAGTATTGTATTCATACTCAGCTACAAGGTAAGCGGCAGAGTATGCGCCAGCGCCAGCGCCAGCACCAGCGCCAGCACCAGCGCCAGCGCCAACACCAGCACCAGCGCCAGGACCACATTCTGTTCCAGCCTTTATGCACACATGCATTAAGTCGACACGAACGCCGTAGACGGGGCTTCAGGCAGCTCGCGCCGCCATATTGCCAGTAGCGAACGGGATGTCACCGAGAATAGTATGGCTGCTTGGAATTATAATTTTCGCCTAGACAAAATCATAAGTTCCGTTGTTCTTAATGAAACTAATGTTCCTATGTAGGATTATGATTGTGACATAATTTTTGTTTCAAAGAATGAAGACTGTTTGGATTTACTCTCTTGTACGTTAGGAAATTTATAACTAAAGCTATTGGGGCCTTGTTATCCCCCTGGGGGGTGAAAAGGCCCATATTTATTTTACTTCGAAATTAATAAAAATAACCGAATTTTGTTGATTTTCTTAGTTTTAGCAAGTTCAAAGGGAATCATTCCTCTGATTAAGATTTTGAAAAAGGTAATTTTTGCTTTGGGCCTTATTATACTGTGGTAGTTTAATCAGGCCATTGGAAAAAGTTTTATAAAACTGAATTATTTTTTCAAATACACACTTCTGTTATAGTTTTTCAATTTTTTTAGTTGTGCAAATAAATAAACTTCACGGAAAAAATGTTTTTGTAGTTTTATATCATCAAATACTTGATTTATTGCGTTTTCAAATTAGGTGGACCTTACTTGCCGCAGGGGTCTTAGTTATTCTACTTTTGCAGATGAAGATTCAAAAAGATGAAGTTGATAGTGAACAATTCGTGAATTAATAAAACATTTTGCTTAGCTTCCTGGTCTATTTTTTAAAATTGAAAAACAAATCACATTTAATTTATCATGAGAAAATTAATAATTAAATAGTAATTTTGAAACTCTGGAGATTCCTTAACTACGTCATTCAAAATATCGTCGAATAACCTGATGTTTTATTTATGGTTTTTTTTTATTATTACATTCGAGCCAAGACTCTATTACAAATAATTATTTCTAAAAGGAAAATTTATATATAAGCTATTATTACCTGCTAATCAAAAAATTATTAATGAGAAAACAAAATTAACTAACTATTATTGTGAGAAGAAAAACAAAGAGAGAAAAATAAGAAACTTGAATTGAAAGAAAATAAGAGAATAATTAAAGAAAGATGAAATCATGCCGATTGTTTTACATTATACATAGTTGACAACATGTTCCAAATTTTTACACGGTAATCGGAACAGGATCTCTAGCTCTGAAACCAATTTATTTCATGAATTCGGGGACACGTACTGAAAGTTGCGAGCCGTATTACATTCAACTTTCTATGATTGACACTATCCGAGCAATTCTAAATTTGACAGCCAGAAGATAATTGGGATAATTTATGGTTTAACTAATTGCAGTCGAATTACCTGTATATTTGGCATAAAGCCATAATTTTTGAAGCGTACCATATACATATATGTGTATATATCCTACTACTTTACCAATATGTAAATCCCCATGCCAGTATTTGATTAAAGAAGATATTTCTATTATTTACGGGCTCAGAGTAAAGAAAAGCAGTATGTATAACCAAAATAAGCATTCATATCACCCTGATTAATATTGAGTTTAATTCCTTGACATTCACCTACATTTAATTTGAGCTTATTTCCGTACAATCAATTTAAAATTCCAACAAATAGAGAAGCTAGAATTGATCTAAGACCAATTCAAAATTATTTCTTAAATTTTCTATTTTCAGGCTTCTCAGCGTCCGTGCTCGTAGAGATATCAAAACTTTTCAGAAAAGTTTGTTTCTATAAATTTCACAACTTCTATATCGACATTTGGTGATTTCTTCCAGTGATTTCTAAGATGATCTCATCTAATTACATTTGTTTATACCATCAACTCTCGGTTTCATTATATTGTAAATTTTTTCCTTATGAAAATGGTAAAAATGTTATTTTAATCTATGTTTTACCATCTTCATCATATTTATTATAAAATCAAATTAAAGTGGTTGAGCGTATTTTTTTATTATCTTCCAAACTTTTTTATATCCTGAGTAAAAGCCACTTCACTTTATGTGATTAAATGAAATTATATTTCTAATGAGTTATCGAAAGTGACAGTGTTGAGATCTTATGAGAGTTTTCTGGAATTAGAAACACATCTACATAATTTATCTGAGCGTGTCATATGAGAAGATAGCTGAAATGGAATTACAAAACGTTTTATCTGTCGGTATGAATTTTACTCTAAGCAGGAACCTAAGCAAAATTAACAATTGAATTCATGAAAAAGAAGTACATTTTCGTTGAAATTATCACAACTAATTTGTTGAGAAAATTGAAATTGTTTTTCATTTGTGTCTATTTAAGTATGTAAAGTTCCACTATTTATTTTTTTTCCTTTTCGAGTTATTAACGAAAAATTCATATGGAGTTGAATAATGCTTTTTTCGTGATTTCTGCGTGCTATTACATTAAAAATTATGTTAAATATTCAGAGCTATGAGATCTTTAAACCTGCTTATTTTTTAATAATTTTATTATAATTTTGGAGTAGATAACTTTTGCAATAAACATGCAGAGTAAGCAAGTTGCTATTGATATTGGTTAATAAAGATATGAAATTAACAAAAAAAATTTTGATTGAGAAATTGCATTAAATTGTAAATTTGAAGAAAATGAATTAATATCTAACATTAGAAAAAAAATATTATTGAAGATCAAAAATTAAAAATTAAGAGAAAAGTTTTTTCAATTAATAAAAGAAGGAAAATATTCCTTTTATAATTTTTTTTTAATTTCTGAAGTTCTTATAGAATTTTCAGTTTCTTGCATCTCACAATAATTTGAGCTTTCTAAATTTTTACCGATTTATGGTTGTTATTCTTCATTATTCTTTTTGTAAAAATTAACTATTCTAAAACTATCCGCTCATCATCAACCATACAAGGCATTCTTGCTCTGTCCTCCACATCTGTCTGCCATGAGCCTGACAGTCACAATGCTGTGATCCTTTTGGTCATTCGATTTATGTCTAAATATATAACCTAACTGACCTTAAGGTCTCTTCCGCTTTGAAATAAGTCAGTAAAGAAGATTGGTACATATGCCAAATCGAAACTTGAAATATATTTTTCGACAGTAATGTACCTCAAATATACATACTTTCAAAGCTCTGACGAAATTCATACATAGTCTTCGTTGTTGTGCGCAATTGGTTTTTCCATGTAACTTTTTTATATTTAGAACTTAAATTGTAATAATTGACTAATATCTCTAGACCTACATTTGTACATATGTTTATTGGTACATATCACTTATTTTCCCATTTTAAAATGCTTTTCACTTAGCACTGAAAGTCTGGACTAATTTGCATTTAATCCAATGAAAGACTGAAAATTAGTACGTAGTTACACTGCACAATCTGTCAATTTTTCTGCTGTTATTTAAGAACTTTTATCCACTCACGAACCTTTGACTTAATAACTATGTGCATGAGAGTACCATTCGTGAGGATAGTGTGAAATTTTTGGAAAAAGTTTAGGGTAGTAAACGTGGTTGGACTTATATGAAGTTTCTTGATTAAGAATGAGTGAATGGGGAGCTTTCTGATGGGGTATACAATTTTTATATTTTGGGGGTTTGGAGGAGGGGGGACGCAACTACCCCCTGGCGTTGTCCAATTTGGGCCGTGTGTGATATCAAATTGAAGGTCTTGCTAAATGCTATTAAATGGCATATTTGTTTTTTTTTTGTGGAAAAAAATCAGTATATAGGTTTTGATGTGAAATGGAGTTTTCCAATTTTTACAAGCAAAATTCTTTTTACATGGTACTTACATTAAAGTGCCATAATGTTTTAAGCTACTTACCGCATAGAAAAGCATATTACACTACAACGTTCGTAAGAGAAATTAGATTTTTTTGATTTTTTATGATGTTGCCGTAGCATAGCACAGCTTTGGCAGGAAAGGAATAAGGGGTAGGGCATTGAGGATTATTGGGTTGAGTCAAGTAGGTGACGGTGCGCATTACGCTGTAATGTTTTTTGCTCATAGTTGGCGGGGGGGGGGGCAGATGATGCAAAACTGTTCCACATTCATACTGTTCTGCTTATGAATGATTCACGGAATTTCACGTTACGGCCGAATTTGACTTCAAGGGTTATAGCTCGTGTGGTGCGCATGGGAAGAATTCTACAAGTGATCAGGCTAGAAATTTCCATAGAAGTATCGATAAAAGAGAGACAGACATCCGACATTACGTCGGTGCTCTAGGGAATCAATAGTTGCTATTGAAATGTCATCGTTAATAAGCCGGAAGGACTTCTTTTGGACTTTTTCTATCGCACTGCATTGGCGTCCAGCCTCTGCCAAAATATGGTAATTATATTCTAATCTAGCCGTGATATAAGATTTGTAGATTTGCGCCAAGTCTGTTGGAGTAAAATATTTCTTGCATCTACCTGTACTATTTCATCGCGTTTTTGACAATACCAAAAATGAGATCGGATCAACTAAGATTGTTGGATATTTCAATGCCGAAGATGTTAACAGATGGTGAGTTCGAGATGTCTTCTCCATCGACGGAAATGGGTTGAGCGGGAGTTGTAGTACGTTTAAGTGATAACAGACAACATTGCGTTTTGCAAGCATTAAACAAGACCCGATTCGCCCTGCCCCAAGCGAGTACTTTAGTGAGGTCATAGTTTAGTGAACCGAACATGTGGCTTCGTTTGTCAGCTATAACATTCGCACGGGAATCAGCTCTAGAGTCGAACGAGTACGTGAAATCAAGGGTGCTGTCGTCTGTAAAACAATGAATAGGATTGAAAGTTAGAGTTTGCAGATCATTAATAAAAATGAGGAAGTGAGTAGGAGAGAGCACAGAACTTTGCGGTACACCGGCATGGATTATAAAACGGTCTGAAGTAACTCCGTCCAATATAACTTGGATTGCACGGCGAGAAAGAAGACTTTCAATCCATTTTAAGAATAGAGGGTCTGGACCTAATGCCTGAAGTTTGGCTAAAAGAGCAGGATGCTAGACTCTATCGAAGGCCTTTGAGATATCTAATGCGATGATCTCAGATTCGTCAAAATTATGGAGACATTGATTCCAACGCTCGGTAAGGAATGTTAGTAAATCTCCAGTAACGCGGCCGGCACGAAAGCCGTATTGGCGATCGTTAATAAGATGATTAGTTTCTAGATATTTCATCATTTCGGCGTTGATAAGTGTTTCGAAAAGCTTCGAAAGAATCGAAGTAAGGGCAATTGGTCTATAATTTGAGAGATCGCTTGCCTCTCCTTTTTTGGGTATTGGCTGAACATGTGCAAGTTTCCATGCCGAAGGAAAGACTTCTGTCGAATAGGACAGGTGAAATAGTTTGCGTAGGGGTTATGCTAAAGAAGAGGCGTAGCACTTAAGTACCAGGGGCGAAATACCATCAGGTCCAGCAGCCTTAGGCACATCGAGACCTGCGAGCACTTTGAAGACCTCACTCGTGCGGAAATGTAACGGTGTTTGCCTGTTATTGCATGTTGGTAGAGAAGGAGGACTGTGCGCAGCAAATTAGCTTTGTCTAATGATTCCGTGTACACATCCCCGTTGTGAATTAGGGGCGATACCAAAGAACTGGTGAAGTTGTTCTTGACTGTTTTAACAAGAGACCAGAAACTCTTCCTACCCTTTCAACTAGTAAAGATTGTCTGTCTAATGTTTTGGTCGAATTGGAACTTAGCTCGGTGAATAATGGACTTGCAGGTGATACGTGCTTCTCTATAGATCTGTCTTAATTCCGCAGAATGGCACAGTTTATATGTCTGACATGCAGCTTCTTTCTTTTTAATGGCTGTATAACTGTCATTGTTAAACCAAGATGAATAGTTAGGTTTAATATCCTAGTAACTGTGCGGAATAAAACTGTAAATCCCGAACCATAAGATATTGATAATGGATTCAGAGCAACACTCAACATTTCTCTAGGAAAAAAACTCAGACCAGTCTAACTCTCTAATGAATTTGTTGAGTGAAGTCCAATCAGCTAGATCAAAGTGCCACATCAATCGCTTTTTACGATATAATATGCAGTATGACAGATGGATTATATACCGTTATATGAGTTTTAGGGAAAATATAATGAGCAGATTAAGATCTTTAGACGGATTAAATATTGAAAATATAAATGCAGTACAATTAACAAAAAACCGATGCTCCTGAAGAAATATAGCATATGAGAAAATTACCTCCTGCATTTTAAAATTGATCAATTTAAAATTTTTTTAATTATTTATATTTATGACTAAGAAGTAGAAAATAAAATAAATTAAAAGAACTCTTAAAAGAATAACTTTTATAAATAAAATGCACTAAAAAGTAAAAAATCATTTTTTCTTTCTCAGTCAGCCTCAACTTTGGGAAAACTCATTATTGGGATATTTATAGGGTAATTAATAATAATAATTTATTTATTAACACCAGTCTATTATCTTTTATAAATGCATACTAAATAAAGATCTATGGCAAATAAAAAATAAAATTCACAAGAAGAATTAACATAAGTGAAAACAAAATAATGAATAAAAATTTAAGTAAAAATAAAGAAATTATTTGAAAAGAAAAACAACAAAATATATAGATGTGTATGCATATAAATATATGTTTGACGAAAACGGTGTTCGTCATTGCATTACAGAAAAATGTTTCCACGGTGCAAGTCTAAGTTCATGCATCCTGGGAGGTTCCTTGACTCGGTTAGGAAGAGTATTCCATAATTGAACTATTGCAACAAAAAAAGGGGCGCTGCTCCACAATTTAGGAAGTTCTAGGCGTAAGGAGGGTTTTATGTCTATATGAGTGTAAAAATTCGGAAAGTTCTATCAGATATGGAGGAGATCTCGCATTAACCAGTTTACGTAAAAACACCAATGCCCTAATATTCAGATAATTGCCCAATGAACAAGTCAAGGCAGTATCTTTGAAGTTGACTTGGTAATGTGTTCATATTATTTAAGGCTATATATAAAGCGTACACAATCATTAAAAGAAGTATTAATCTTGCGGTAGCACTCAGAATCCAAAACAGGGTAGATAGTACTACAATAAATGAAATGTCGCATCAACATAGATTTTACAAGTCTCAGCTAGAAAGTAGCTTGTAGATGTCTAAGGCCAGTAAATATAAAATAAATCTTGCCAAGAGACTGTTTTACATGGCCACAGCAAATCAGCTTACTATTTATACGTACTCCCAGGCTTTTAGCTTCTTTCGTATATAGGAGAATTATTCCGTTAAGGTATGTGGGAGGAAGTTCAGAAAAGATAAGATCATATCTGTAACAACAAATACTGGTAGATTTTAAAGGATTTAGTATCATCGGATTCCTACACGCCCAAGCAGATATATTCAACATGTCAGTGTTGACTCTATCAATGCAGTCCTCTTTTAAGCCTATTTGTCGGGATTAATAAATCTGAACATCATGAGCATAAAGATGAATGCTAACATCAGGAATTGCTTGATGAACAGACAAAATAGCAAACGTCCAGGAATAGATCCTTATGGGACAGCAATATGTACTTCTTTCCATGCGGAGTTTTCATCTATCCTGACCTGCTGAAAGCGACCAGTCAGAAAAGTCCTGATTAATTTAAGAGATGACGATAAAAAATTATAATTATTTTTAAAGTTTAGTCAGAAGGAGGGTTCTTGAATGGCAATCATTGTCTTTTAAACTTAATATCATTGAGAACCTATGAAGCTAGATATACCAATGGAAGGCGATACCACCAAAACTGAATTAATTCTGGCTATAAAAGAGGCTTGTGAAGTACAAATTGAGTTAATTCAAACTTTGTATGCGACCTTGCTTCAAGGTGTATTTTAGTTATACTAAGTACTGACTAAATAAATAAATAAAAGTTATAAAAATTTATGCTTTGAAAAGATAAACGGCCTTAGATCAGTCTATTGTCACGAATATGTAACTATGTTTTTTTCTTTGTTTCCTCACATACGGCTGAGTCGATTTTAATAATTTAATATTACCGCTAAGATTATTAAAATTTTATAATATGCACAAACATCGTCAATATTACTTTCTCAGAATTCAGTAGGTAAGTATTAATTTTTAATTTGATCATAAAAAGGAAATTTTGCAAATGCATTTCCGACAACTTTCCTAGCCCTGAACAGTATTTTATTGAAATTGCTTTTTAATGGATCTTTTGAGCTAGGATATGGACTTAACAAATGTGTTTTTAACGCGAAAACTTCATCGCCTATTAAAACTTGTGGCATCGTTATTGTTATGCCTGGAAGTGATATATATATATAAGTATATTAAGATTTTTTAAGAGCCAAATATTTTCCAAGCACTAGAGTTCGAAAAAATACTGCCATCGCTATTCTTACCATAAGCACCTCCGCTTACAGCAATAACATTTTAATTGGCATCCATGAGAGCCATAAAGACTACAGAAAATGACTTTTTGTAATTAAAGTACATGGATTTACTGTTTTCTGGGCTTTTATCACAACATGAGTTCCATCTATGTATCTCAGTACAACAATTAGGAAAGCTTCTAGTATTCTAAAAAGCATTAACAATCTTACAGCATTTTCCCGTGGTGGGTATAGGTATTATATACTTATTTACTCTTTCATAAATTTTAGTACAATTGAATCACAAACTTCAAAAACAGTATGTTGAACTGTGCTTACTCACCCCGAGATAGTAACAAAAAGCAATAGATTAGGAGAAATAACCGGGAGATACATGGAAACCCGACTTGAGAAATAATAATGGTATAAATGGTATTTGATTTGATTTTCTTTTAAATAAAAAAATAAATAAATAAATTGACATACATAAAATACATTTTGTTTCAGGTAAAGAATATAAAGAGGCATGCAAGGCTTTAAGGGACCAATTGGTTTTGTTGAGTTTTGAAGAAGCAAAAAGAAACTAGAAGTGGGGAAAAATGTTTCATTGTAAAATGTAATTACGAAGATGGGCTATGTATCTTAGCACCTTATCTAAGAGAGACAGCAGATATTTGATCAGTCGCTTTGCCGACATCACTATTGTCGATGCCAACTACTTGTAATTACTTCATCCTTCGATAGAGAAATCGGGTAGAATGGTGTGAAAAGTTGTACCTCAAGAAACCTTTTCGGCTATACTGATGAAATATACATAAATATTGAAGAGCAATGCAAAAACTCAAGTTTTTATACCGTAGATAAAATTTTAAGGGTACACTAAGTTTGTCATTCCGTTTGTAACAAATAAAATGGATTGGACACCCATGCTTAAAAATAAAACCTATTTTGAATTTTGTATGTCCGTCCGTCTGTCCGTCTGTCCGTTTGTCCGTTCATCCTCACGATAACTCGAGAACACGTGTACTTAGAGAGCTGAAATTTTTCATATGGACTCTTTAAAAAAAAGTTAAATTAAGTTCGAAAATGGACTAATTCGGGCAACCCCTTCTTGGTGTTGCCATATAAAAATTTAGGATTTTTACGTATACTGTGAAAACGATTAGTCCTATATGGTTTTATTGTACTGAAAAGTTCTTCAGAATATGAAATCCTATAAAATTGATTATAATCATTTTTTCTGGCCGACGAACCGTTATAGAAGTATATGCGAAAAACCACTTCAAAAATCAAAGTTGCACAGATTGGTGACCATACGAAATGGCATACGGGCATTCAAATAGGGTATCATAAAAATTGGTTTTAGACCAATTCTAACTTTTTTACTTGTTATCTTCAAATTCCTATCAGGCTATTCCTTAAAATTTTTGTTGTTTAGGGGTAGTCTCATTTGTACTTCTTGTATTAATGTTTCATTATTTATATCTTACCCTCACATATCTTAGCAGCAGAAAATTTTCAAAAAAAATTGCGTAAGTTACTTCCAAGCTGACAACGTTTCCCAAAGCGGCGATAAGAATATTTTCAGTGCGTGCACATTCATATAAGCATGAAGGTGCGATGAGTTTCGTCACCCAAAAGCTGCTAGGCAGAGAAACCAAAAAGTCACCCTACTGTAACGTTGCTCCTTGTGCAGATTTACTTCAGAGGCTATGGAATTGACGGTGGTGACAAAACATTTACATGAAAAAAAGTATCCAGTGCTCGATAGAACTTAACATATCAACATTATCGACACCGCTGGCGTAAAAACAAAAGAACGTCTACTCCTTAGAAGAACAGAGCTCAAAATAATTACTGAGCTCTTCTCAGGGTATTCCCCCTTAAGGTATCACCTAAACAAGCTGGGCTTGACTGAGACTTCATCTTGCCGTTCCTGTCAGGATGCTCACGAAACCTCAGAGCACTTGCTCTGCAACTGCGAAGCATTGGATAGGCGGAGACTACTCCACCTCGAACATGCTTTTCCTTCACCAACCTACGTGTGGAATCTCAATACAAGAATGGTTCTAGACTTTATTAACAGTCTGAACCGGGACTCACAATAGATCTTTCAGTTCGCAGTGATAGCGAGGCTAGCGCCTATGCACCTTATGTTATTATTCTTGTTGATAACCCAAAGTATTTTAGAAAATAACTTCAGTTAGGGTCCCATCATATTCTAAAGTGCCCAGGGCTCCCACTTGGCCAAGAATAGCCAAATTGTCAAGTTACATGGAGCTAACTGTCCATCTGTGGTAATAGTTCTCGGGCTGTCGGTTTTTGTGTCTTCACAAAACCCAAGTTATTCCTCGCACTTACCAACAACAAAAAGTTTCACCAAAAATATATTTCCTTTTCACAATAAATAAAGCTTTGCCCTTTTCTGTTCGAATGTCACCTCTTTGCTCTTGCTCTTCTTCTCCAGACCAAAATTCTCTGTTCCTCGTGCACCAAATTCTGTCATTCCATATGTTTTTTTTTGTGCAGTGTTCATGAGCGATCTAAACAATTACTACCACGATGTAAATCTAAATACGGGAAAATGTCTTACTGTGTCCAGGTTTTAAGATTTTGGAATGCTTTAGTGGACAAGTTTAGCAATGTTATTTGATGAAGTACCCTGGAGTTCCACTGCATTGTGAGTACCACTCGACACATCCAAACCTTATTTTGTTATTTGTTAAATAATATTTATCTTCGTTTTTTTTTATCTTGATTATATATTAATTATCATTGGTTAACCTTCACATTAACAATTACTTCATTTGCTGAAACTTAAATTTTTCGCGGTCTGCGGGAGAGCAAAATGAGCTATTGTAGCTGAACGTCAGAAAAGGGCACCTTCCAACACTGTCATCATCATTAAAATACAACGATAAATTTGGGGAAAAACCAATAAACAAAACGTGACTAAACTTAAGAGTAGTAGTAATTTTAAATGTATAATATATTTACCTGAAAAGTGTGTTGAATTTTGTAGTGTTAAACTTTTTTGGTAAACCTGGAAATTAGGAATATTTCAATTTCACTTGGCCAGTAAAGTGCTTTAAACATGCATAACAAAAATTAGGAACATGCTTTTGACTTACTTACCACATCATAAAAATTTAGCAGTCCACAAATTAAATTCAGCACAAAAATAAGGATCAATCCTATCCCATAAATCATGTTATACTATAAAAATTTACTGAAATTTTATTCGAAATATTGCTTTTAAAAAATGGCATTAAAATGTGGTAACGTCACCGTAATGACGATGGCTTTTGTAAAGGGAGATTTGAAAAATTTATACTTCAATGATCTGATAAGTATTATAATTTAATACCATGTTTTCCAGTATTATGCTTCATTCATATTAATATTCAATGCAAACGGATCAATTGAAATTATTAAAAAAGAGTTGTCAATTTATTATTATTATTATTATTCACATAAAGGTACAACAGAGAATACATATCTTATACTAGTGCCAATAGAAATAGTTTAAGATCAAATACTTTTTGGAAAGTTCAAAGGGGCTAAAAGTTAATATAACAGAAAGAGTATACGCTAAGTCAACATCCAAAAGATTACTTATGGCCGGTTTCACAGTCCAGGCTTAAGCCAAGGGTGTGGCTTAAGCCCAGAACTTAAGCTTACTCGGTTTCACAGTACTCGGTAAGCTGAGGCTTAGTTAAGCCGCAGATGAAAATTTTTAACTTGTCAGCACTGCTTTAATTGTGAATTTTTGTAAAGGAAAATTGCCATTGTGGAATAAAAACCAAGCGAAAGAAGAAATTTTTATTTACCAGTTTATTGTGGTTTTTATGTGGAAGGATATCAAACCCAAAAACCATTGTTGCAGAATGTTTCGACAACCGAGAATAAGGGCTATCTACTATGCGGGGTAAAACGACATGGATATTTGTGTTTGCTTCCCACTTCTCTTTCATTCATTTGACGACATGAGCACGAGCTTATGTGTACTAGTTAATCAGCAAAAATGATGTAGTAATACCTCAGGTGTATACAGCATAATTTAGAACCATGTAGGGGAATTTAGAGCAAAACAACTGTAAACTGGAACTTGCACTTTCAGTATTAAAAACAAAGTTTTATATTAATTGTCTTGTCAGACTGCACTCTACATAACTTTTTAGTTTGCTATAATCTTATAGTATAAAATATTTAGAGCAAATTTTTCCTTCGATGTACTTCTGCAATGAAATCGAGAAAACAACATTTATGATAATTGACAGGTCAACAACTGTTTAATTTGGCAGCCTACCACTACTTACATATTTCGTGTATATATATGCATTCTTCAGTAAACGATATCGTTTTGACGACGTGGTTTTACCATGCATTGTAGAATAGTCATAAAAATCAACGTCATCCTATTTCTCGTAATGTTGCGGGTGCCCTGTCGTTGCTTATATTCTCTGCAGCAGATAAATAATCCATTTTTGTCTTAAACTTTTGGTTTCTTCCTAAAACGTCAAATGGAATGCTGACACTAGCTGCCAGACAGTACTCAAAACTGCTAACTAGATAACTATTTTTCGCTTGGAAAATTTCAATGTAGTTTTAAAGGATAACTTCAATAACAGAAATTATAATATTTAGGCAAAATATATATTTAGCAATAATTTCCTATGTGTTTCACAGCAACATCTGAGGCTTAAGCCTTCGAGATGACGGGCTTAAGTTAATCTTGCCTTAAGCCAGTGATAGCACTTAACCCTTGGTTGTGAAACCGAAATATTTATTAAGCCTTGGCTTAAGCCATCGCTGTGCCTTAAGCCTTGACTGTGAAACCGGCCATTAGCACTAATTACAAAATATATGAAATTAAAATCTACATAAGCATAACTTCATGTGAACGCAATCGAAGAAAAAAAGAAATAAGAGTTAAACAACATAAGATATAAGATGCCTCTTAAATGCACCAAGAGTGCCTGCGTGCTGAAAACTACATGGAAGAGTAGGAACCCTCCAAGATAGATGTACGGTAGCATTGAATCAAAGGATTGCGACCTCTCCGAGACTGTAGAAAATTAATATGTTCTGGAAGATAACTAGGTATATCGTTGTGAATAATTTTAAATAAAAAACTTTAATTAATTCGTTTGACATGGCCATCGAGAGAGCAGCGTACTAATTTATTTCTAAAAGGTGTAATGTTGTCATATCTGCGTAGGCCATAAATGAATCTTATAGAGTCATTAAATGGCACATCTATCTAGTTTCATGTGGCAGACAGAGTTCACACGACTGAAGAGTAGTCGTCCACTAGAGAAATACTATAGGAGGAGAGTATTTATCACTTTTAGACGCATATTACCACGTAAAATGCTGGCAAATAACTACATGCGACGTAAGCCAAAGTATATTTTAGACAAACAAGCATTAATGTGGTCACAACATTACATACGAACATTAAGCATAATTTCAAGATTACATACTTTATCGACAAATGGCCCAAGCAGAAGGAAGAGACAGTTGATCTTTGAAGCCCAAAGCCATGCACTGTGACTTTCCAGCGTTCAGCTTTAATTTGTTCGATATGGACCACTGTCCTATCCAAATCTCTGTTAATACGCTCTACACAATCTTCCATAAGTCCAACTGGTCGATTCAGAAAGATCTGCACATCATCTGCATACATATCTATACGTACATCTTGTAAAACTTTCTAAAGATCATTTATAAAGCTAAACAGGAGAGGACTAAGGGAAGATACCTGGGGTACGCCAAGTACAAGTTGTCTTCCCGGTCTCTGATGGCTTTGGTCTTCGTTGTGTGAATGCGGCTGAGAGAACTTTTCGTTGATGTTTCTGAAAATTATTATTTCTTAATTTTTAAGGGTTATACTTAACATATTCAATTAGAGCCTCACAACTTCCGAATTCCCAAGTTAATGGAAGATCAGTAAAATAATATCTATATATAAGGAAAACCAAAAACGCCTTAGAACTACCTGACATTAAGCCTATCAGTCTGACATGTTTCCTGTCCAAAATTTTAGAGAAACTAATTTTCGAATAAATCTTTCTAGTCAAGCAGTACTTTCTGACTGACAGTGCCGTTTTCGAAAAAACCATACACACATACCACAATGAAAGCTTCTCACCGTGAAGACCACCAAGTACTTAGTTTGAAGAAAATTTCTTAACACACTATTCTCAGAAGGTTTATGTGTTAACAGCAAGTCTTCAAGTGTTCTTCCAATTCATCGTGGGGTTCCACAAAATCGTGTTTAAGTCCGCTTTTATTCTGGCTATATATAAATGACATCTCCTGATATAATAAGTTCATTTTAAGCTGACAATGTTCAAATAGTTTTATGCAGACTCCTGGCACTTAAATGTTGAAAACAGTATTTCTTACTTAATGAAAATTTAAACCGTATTACTGAATGGGCGCCGGCCAACAAATTATCCTTGAATGCTAACAAGTTTGTATGTATAGCTGACAATAGAAACAATTTAGACACATCTTATTTTCTTTCAGGAATCTTAAATTATGTGGTTATTCACTACTTTAGTAATGGATTAAAAACCTTGGTGTCAAAATTAATACGTTGCAATCACAGCAAGTGAAATTTCAAGCGTTTAATTGAATTAGTACGGGAAAACTCAATTTTATGTGATATCTCATGGTGCTTAACTAGAAGGAGAGTAAGCACTTGCTATAACGTATTTGGTTCTGTGAATGTTTTTGTTTTTAATTGTTGATGCTGTTGAATTTTTTTGTTTGTTTTTAGAAGTCAATAAATATATATTACGAGATCTATATAGTTGTTAAGAATCGAAGACTAGAATGCGATACTGGAAGTCATCTGAAATTTCATTCGTCATCTCTTTTTGGGCATCATACGAACACAACGAACTATTGGCAGCAACTGGTTAATGTTGTTACAACTGCATAAAGTTCCTCTTCCTCGTTCTTCCTCACAAATGGATTATCTACATCGTAATCACTATGTAATTTTAAGGAGAATGAAATCGTGAGTATGTATACCGTTATAGGGGCCGAGTGATTAACTTCCGAAGATTAGTATTGAGTGCCAAACTAAATTCGAGTAGCATTTAATTACGGGCTTAGTGTGTGCAAAAGTTACATATATTTATATTTACGTATATATAACCAGACTCTGACCAGAGAGATTAATAATAATTAAGTGTAAATTATGCAGATTATCAAACCGAACTTTTTCATTTCATTAATTATTATTACAAGTTAATTTAAATTGTTCGAGTGATAATATATTCCGGACGGCCTTGTCTTGTGTTAAAAAGACGAGACTTAAAAGCTTTTACGAACCTAGCTAGTGTCTCGAGGGCATCATTTCCAAAAAACAGCAGTAGAGTAATACGATTTGTCAACAAGGCTCAACAAAGCAAATAATTTATACCTGCAGCACAGAACGAAGATGATTTATTTATTTATTTTTTTTTTAATTGGTGACGATGGTAGATGCAGAATTTTGAGGAAGGACAGGCCAAGAAAGAAAGAAAGACCAAAATTAAGTAATTGTTATACCCATAATTATATTGATTATATTGTACAAATTTGCTCAATTACGGTATTGAAATAAATTAATATTGTGAGACTAGACTAGTTTCTATTTCGTAACTTTGAATTTTGCTAATTTGATGTATTCATTCCGTTGTAAATTGGCTGAATTCTGCATCGATTTCTTATTCAGAATATGGATGTATTTCGTCATTAAAAATAAATGTACGGTTTATAACATTAAAAAAATATAAGGTTTTGTAATTTAATCTTCTCCAGAAAATTACATGGCGCGCAGTTGTTTACCATTGAACTATCCGTCTCGCTGAGCTAATATATCAAGGGACTTCTAGTCGCACTTCACTTGAAGCGTAACGATATCAGCGATAACAATTATATAAGAAACAAACTAAAGGAAGATGGTAGAAAATTGTTTTAAATTTGAATTGTCCAAATGGTAAGGTGTAGAATACAAAATATTCCCATTAAAACGTTGACACATTACAGCTGATAGTCTGTGACGTAATCCTGTGACTAATGTACATACATTTTTATATGAAAGACAGAGATAGGAGAGAAAGTATTGTGTTCTCTGTAACGTGCTTTCTTATACATTTTCACGATAATTCGTCACTAATGGCGGAACGTGGTTCGTAATGGGAATATCTTGTATTCTATATACCTTCGGTAAGTACTATTTATATAGATTTATATAGATTTATTTCAAAAGTTCGTATTAAAATGCAATTAAAAGCATACATAATTTGTTCATGGATTAATTTTAATTTAAAATATTTGACATAATTTGATAGATTCATTTTAACGAATGAACAAATACTTTACTGTGCTACCTCCAATATGCGGTTACACTATTTCCCTAGTAATTAACTTGGTTTACCTGTGGTCACCTGTGCTAACCTGTACTTTGTTGGGTCCAATATGCTCCCAGCCTAAGGAAAGTCTGGTTATTAGATCATTATTTCAAGCAAAGAAAGTATGACACTCATTAGAGCCTTGTTAATGGCGCATTTTGCTTACGGCAACGTAATTTTCAACGATATAGATAGACGTCATCTGTTTCAGAACAATTAAAACTTGGTTTTAACGACTGTGCGAACATAATAGTTCACATCCCGATAACGTCGAGAAATAGACAATTTCAAATTCAGGTGGTATTTTTAATTGCTTAGAAATTTTAACGGTAATTAATTCATACTATGCCATTTTGTATTAATAATTATTATAGTGGATTACATAATTTCTATATACTTAATTACAATTTGGTAATTTTTAATATTTTTAGCTTTTTCAATTACATTTTTATTCTGAACTTATTACTAAAGTAGAGTACATTCAGGTAAACGTACCGTCAAAACTGAAAAGATTCATATCTTACTTTAAATTGTGAATAAATTAAATTTGAAATTTCTTTTCTATGTATATTCTGTGCATATCATAAAATTGTAGAAAAGTGAAGACCAATACATTTGAAATCCTATCTACTACCTACCTACCCTTGATGCAAAGTTAATGAGTGAAGTAAAGACATCCTTTTTGTCCTATTATTGACATTAATGGGTAGGTCAAGAGGATATACCGACCAATATTTTCTCCTTTACAGATATAAGCAAAAGTACCGATATCAAAATGTTCTGTAAAATTATTTACGCAACCTTTTCAGAATATTATCCCAAGATCCCCAAAGATATATGTTTATTCTTAGAAATTGTTATCTAATCGAACGAAATTTTTAGATATATAATATATACCTACTATATATGTAATCCGTGTACATGTACATACATTAATATATAGATAGGTAAATAACTTATATAAAGTGGAATGGAAGTAAAAGTTCAAACAAAGCTATCCTCTACTGGGAACATTTTCTCCATCTTCTTGTAAAATTAAACAGGTTTGTTTTGTTGGCTCATGAAGCCTTCAGAAAGACTATTTTTTTTTTACATAAATCTAGAAACTTTTTCTTTTAAACTAGAAACACTGCATAAAACCGAATAGAATTTATTCTCACCACAGTTCAAAGCTCGACTTTTAATACTGTTTCCTTCCCAAATCGATTCTTTGTTAATGTTTAGTGATTACCAACTATGACGTTGGAGCTTGAAGTAAAAAACAAACAACGAGGAACGAATGAAACCAGACGGGTGTATATTTGTTTGAAATTCGAAGTCGGATCAGTGTAGTTTTTGAACGACTTCTTTTAAAAGTCGAATTCTTCCAGTTCTCCTTTATTTTAGAGCAGAAATTGTGGGAAACCTTAAATACCTACTTCGATGTTGTAGAATTGTATATAATTGCCGTAATTACTTCTTGTACAACGTACGTAATTTTTGCTGTCCCAATTGAGTATCTGTGAAAAACTCTGGGAATATAAAAAAAAAGTGTGGGAATCGAATGTTTTAAACGATATTTTTCAGGAAATGAAAAGCGTGGGTCAAATAAATAAATTAAGACCACCGAGACACGAAGGGAAAACTAAATATTCTATATTAATATAAACTTTTTATAAAAATTAAAAACTCATGTGTTACTACAATTTACTTAAATTTGAGTGGCGACACGTTTAGCCTTCTCAGGGCATTATCAAGCAACTGAAATGCAGATCGTAAGTTAAATCTGTCTATCGTAATATCTGGGACTTTGAAATTTACTGGGCATTATAAATCCGTCCATAAGAGTGGGATATTTATTTTGTTCACGAAATCTAATTGATCGTTTATCAAAAACTATCATTATTAATGAAACATATTTCATATTTATCTTGGACATGTCAATCATACACGTTTTTTATAAGTTGTAAATTTTTTAAAGCTGTAGAATGACCAGTAACAACTATATTCTTGCTTATGCCTAATGTTGGTCTATTATTCAGTGTCTTAAGATTTAAATAATTCGTTTAAGAGAGAGTTGGACTCACGTAATAGTGTTTTGTACCAAATATTTTTTAACGAACAGTCGATCGACCGAATTTAAGAACATTTAAATCTAATGAATAATATGCAAACAGACAGACGCAAGAGAAATTTTATAACAGCTGGTCTTATTAGTAAGAGTTGTTTTATAAGTTAGAAGGAAAACTTTTGTTTTCAGCAACTAGGAGACTGACGATAAATGCGGTTTTTCTGTTAACTGTGACTCAATACACACTAACTCTGATAATATCAAAATTTTAGCTTTACAAACCTAGAAGATTAGGGAGGAACGGTATTTTTTCGCATTATCGGCTACATATTTATAACCAATTCACTAAATATTTTGATTTTTTTTATTGGACTCCTTGAAAGTAGTCATTTCAAACGATACCCCACAAGAATTTTTTTTGGGGCCCCAACCCATGCCCCATTACAAAACAAAAATATTTTTACTGTCGATGTATTTGCGTGTCATGAAGACGTACATACTGACGAATTTTAAATTCTTACATCCGTTTTTCTTTCCTTTTGATGTACACAGCCACTGATATGTAGAGCTGCTTCATTTTCTATTTCTCATACCGATATTGTTGGCAAGGGTGTCAAAATTATCTTAATTATTACACAATTATTAATTATTAATTCATATCGCAAGCTCAGCAAAATTCGAAATTCTTTCGAAATTATAAAATGTTTCTTATACTCGATTTTTAAGGAAATTAAATTATTATCTGTGGAACACCATTATATTTCTCAAGGTAAGACCTCAAGCTTTAATTTGATATGCAAATCATCCACTTCCGACATGGTGATAATGACTATGTATCGCATGTTTTTATATGATCACGCGATAGAAACTGCAGTTGGTTTATTGACCATGATAACTGATTTTCTTCACTTCATTTGGCAATATCTTCCAAAAATCTTTAAAACTTTTCTCTTGGAACTATACACATTGAAATCAAAGCCATATAGTTGAGAAAGCTTCGTCGAGTATTCATATTAATGTTAGAGGAAAGAATGAGTACAGTTCTAACTAGTGTAGAGGTACAATAATAAAACTGCACAATTTATAAAGTCGTTTGTTTATTGATGTGGGACTTGTAAGTAATATAAACGATTTAGGCAAAAGAAATGTGAACGTGAAGCGATCTGACGAATTTATTGGAACAGTTGATTTAATGGAAATGCTTACATATTATTGAATATGAGGATCATGCTTTGTATCGTAACTGTGACAGTCGTTAATGCGTGGATCGATCAAAAAGAAAATACCTTCATCACAAACGAAAAGAGCCACAGATTAAATATATTTTGCTTTCATTTGAAATCTAAGAAAGCATGAAAGGGGATGCGGAATCTGTGGTGGTCTAGAAAAAACTAGGGCTGGCCCGAAAGTGGCTTAGTGCTCATAAGACGGAGGCTGTATGCAGGGCCACATTATCCATTGAACACATTAGGTACTGTGCTTAGGGCCTCAGAATCTACAAAGGATCTATTAAAGTCTGAAAATTTTAAATTAAAAAATCAGAATATAAAATGATATCAAGTATAATGTCTTCAAATAATTAATGGCGTCGGTGAAGCTTATCGACTACGTGCTGCACGAAACCTGAACTGTTCGTGAATTTTTTTTTATTTCAAAATAGTTTTGAGAGATGGTGATGCTCACTCTGAGGATAAAAATTAATAACAATAAATAAATAATTGATTGTTTTACCTTTACGACGAGCAGAGGCGTTCGTGGGAAGTGTCAAATAGAGGAAAGTATTGTAGTTGTTACTGTAGGGTAATCTCATTATTTTGTTGATATAATTACATTAGGCACTTGTTGATAAACCCAATAAGGCTTAACAGGACCTTTGTGTAAATATGAAAATCAATTTCAAATAAAGTAATAAAAAATAAGTTGTGGGGCCTACGAATGCAATATTATGTAAAAGTGCTTAGGGCCCATGAGGAAAATTAGACGATCCGGTTGTATGCATAAAAAAAAACAGTTAAAATTGGAATTGTAAAACGCACTGATCCGTGGGGAGCAACTATCTCAGTTGTGTGAGTGGTGGTTGTGGTAACCCTATTCATCTATCAGCAATTTAAAAATCTTACGCAGTCAAAATTTCACTGACCACATCCCGTCCACAATTAAGTGTTCTTGTGATTATTAAACCTCAAACTATTTCACACACCACGAGAAGTAATCAATTAGAGCTATTAGCTGCACGCTAATCTTTCTCAACCCTTATTAAAGATATTGACCCTTGCTAATGCTATCCTTTCTTACTATAAACTAACTGTTCATCACTTAAATTCTGTTATGTTGTTAAAGGTGATATATTTATACATTTTTAGACCTTTGGTGAGGGAGGGTACGGGGTAGAATTGGATTAGTTGCAGAGATACATGGAATTTGTATTGCCTCTACATTGGGAACTATACTCTCCTCAAAATGTTTGTGTACATATATTTTAAAAAGATTTAGAACCACGTATTTATGTAGGACTTCACCAATAAAACACTTAGTCTTTTTCAAGTTAACTAATGTAGTTTATATAAATGTGAAAGACTGAATTGGAGTGTACAAGTATTAAGAAAACAAATACCAATGTTAATGTAAGTAAGTATGATAAATTTCAGGAAGTGCTTGGAGTGTAAATGAATGCATAAGTAAGGTAAGTGGATGAGTATGATAAGGTTGCTCTCGAGCTTACATGTATGTACATAAAATACTTACTTAATCTGCCACTCCTGGATCTTGTCATTCAGGCAGATGCCAAAAGGCTGTATGTGGATTGTCTAGAGCGGGAAATCCTCGAGACCGCATAGCACTTGATGCGACGTTACCAGAGTTTCGTTGTGGGCGTGGCTTCTCTGTGAGGAGCTTTTGTTTTTTTTTTTGTTTAAAGGCAGGGGTACGAGAGAACCCACGCACGGAGGGCAGAACAGCCCATTGTGCTGTCCTGTTCCTATCCTCTTAATGTAGAGCATCAGGTCTTGATGAGGAAGGTTTTTCAACTCCTCTACATAAAGGAAGGCTGAACCTAGGATATCCAGCGAAGGCCGGAGAAGCACACAAAAAGGCTTCGGTTGTCTGATACTCTCCTTTCATGTAAGACAGACACTCATGGCTGTCAACAACTCCCATCCTTGTTAGATAACCGTGAAGTAAGCTGTGGTTAGTGATGTTGCCAACCACAGTTCTACATTGTTTCCTTCCGAGCTCCATGATAAAATCAGAGATAGTTTTATTGGACCCGTCAAAAAACACTTTCGTGTACCTGAAAGTACGCAGATTCTCCCATTTCTGCTGATGCTTCCTATACGTCCGAGGTACGGAAAATCAGAGCCAATCCTAGATAGAAGGTTAGCACTTTTATTCCCCATGATCCCCATGTGAATCGCGGAGAGTTTATGTGAAAGGTAATGTGGAAATCGTGGGCTGAAAAGAGTGCCATTCCGTGCCTACCCCGGTCCGCTCTAAAAATTTTCACCTCACTAATGAGGGAGCCGGTGCAGTCTTCTAGGCTCAAATCTGCGCCATTCTAATGACAGGAAATCAAGGTTAAGGACATTGCTTCCTTTCGGAAAGCCACTGATAACACCAGAGTTACTGGAGGATTGCAGGACGTCTGTGAATAAGCTGGATACAAAGCGTACCTTCAGTGGGTTTCTAGCACATGGGGAATGAAAGGGCTGACTTTCTGCCGACGTCCTGCTCTGGTTCTCTCTTCCGCAGTGCCTGCTGTGGGAGTTGCCACCTTGGTGATATGGGGATTTTTGTATGGAAGGAGAGCCTGAGACTGCCGAGCACTTCCTGTGTGCTTGGCCGTTCTTTGCCCAGAGCAGGCTTACCTCACCTAGACCTGATGCGCTTCATTAACAGTTTTCAGCAAGTTATCCCAATGGGCTGCCTTGACTTCCGTGCTTGGGATCTACCGTTTTTCTGCCTTTTAAAAAAAAGGATCTACATGTAGAAAAAATAATCGGTGCCTTACTTTAATTTTTGCAAAACACTAAATCTGCCAAAATTTTGTCACGAAATTTATAAAGCTCTGTTGTGACATTTTGCGATGATTTAATTCATGGCAAATTAATTGTCTATATACTTTCCAATTTTTTTCTACTTCTACGCAGTGTGCAATGCAAGAAACCCAAAGAACAAAGCTATCATGCTTTCTATTCTACATTTTCGAAGGAATCTTATGATTTTAGATGAATATCCTCTCATTAAGGGTTTATTTCTCAAATGCAATATTCCTGTACAGTCCTCTGCGTCCGTAGATAGAGTTTCTTCTTACGCCACAATGTTAAGCATTTCAAGACTTGGTGATTGTCAGGTGACCATTCCATTTTGAAGAGCGTGTTATATTAATTGCCAATAAGGAAGCTTTATTAATATAGAAAGTTAGCGTACTCGCATTTATTTGTAGAATTTATCCGCATCACTTCTTACCTTTTGATATTTCTTTACAAACATAATTTATATTAATTAGAGGAATCTGTGATAGTTAAAATTTCGATTTGTTTCTAATTAACTTCATTCACCTCTGTAGCAAGCTTTGCTTATAGTAATACTTAAAAAAAATTTTTTTTGTTTTGTTTTAACCTTTTGAAATTTCTGTATGAATAATGCTCTTCGAAGAGTTTTACTTGAGAGCTAACTTGAAAAGAGGAGATACATAGATTATGTAAAAGCCCATCATGGTGGCTCCAAAGAAAGTTGGTTTGGAGTGCTCCCCATTTGCTAGGAAGGAAGTGTAATCGAAGCTTTTTAATACACATATACATATATTTCGAAGCGTCTAGTTCTCTAGAACTGCTCTAAGTGTTTGACTAAAGCAGTTTTGGTATAAAAAGGAGTTATTCATATACCCAACTCTCTCGTATCCTTAACTGTAAAGTACAATTCGTCGAGTGTAGTTGTTTAGTTGGTTGCGGTTAATGAAAGCATTTTTGTAAGTACTCTCACAAATTTAATTTCATTACAAATAATATTAATTGTATAAAAATCTGAAATAGGTGAAACGGTAAATCAATAATTCCTTACAATAAAAAAAGGTGCAATAATAAAAAAAGAAAGCTTAAAAAGAAAGTCTTATCAATTTTAGTCATTTATTTTTTGTCACATTAATTTTCCTTAAATTTGGAAGCTCCTTTTGAACAATTTATTATAAATTTACATCATACATAATGATTTGTAGCAGATACAGATTTTCTGAAACATTCAATGTCACCGATACAATTTTGGTATTATCTTAACATACATCTTGTTCTTACACGCCTTCCTCATTTGATTGGCTACGCAGCCATATGCATATGTAGTTACAATACATGAATAATATTTTATATTTTAACAAGTTTCAATTATAGTTTTGGTATAAAATCAACAATTTTTTTAGCAATTACATAACAATTTTAATTAAAATGTGATTCGTATAAATTCGAGATTTTTTTAATTTTGATGAAGCTTTGTGTGTAATGCATCCAGTTCTTAACAAATCCTCTTCGCCCATAGACATAACTTTCATTTAATTATTATTATTTTTCCACTTATATAACATTCATGATATCTGGTTTACTTATAATTTTGAATATATATATTCTCTAATACATACGTGTATTTCATGTAGGCATATGAATTTATGTATGCTTGTAGATATAACATAGTAGTAAATTAAGAGATATTTCCTTTTAGCGGATAATACAGATAATTATTAAACAATTGATATAATTATATCTTTAAGATTTTGGACTGCGCCTTTTTTATTTTGTAAAAAATTCTTGACATGAAAAGTTTTGTTTGTCTGTTTGTAAAAAATCTAAGAATTTTCTAATATCTTATCGCACTAGCGACATCTATTTTCGGATAAAACCGATAAAACATATTACGTCCCAATAAAATAAATTACAACCAAATAATTGATCTAAATTTCTGACCTTCTTTACATTTGGTGACTGAGGTGTTGAAATTTGGATTATGCCAAAAACTCGAAGAAAAGTGTAAAAAAAAAGCTTACAAACGTATATTTTCGGGAAAAATACCTAAGCTTTGTGGTTACAATTTGTGCATTTTTTACAGTGCGCACTGAGTGCATGCAGAGCTATGCCAAAAAATTTGGCGTTAATATTTTGCACTTCACGTATATGTTAGCCTCATTTGATATCATATCTGTATATGTATCTGAGTTCATCTTGAAAAAATACCTTGAAACCCTAAAAGGATTGTTGACTAGACGCTGAACAATGGAACTTGGAGATCTCGAAATCTCGCCTAATTTTGGTATTTGATATATTTACAATCATTGCTTGATACGCCTTCTAGGGAAAAAACAAATTAATGTCAGGTCATATCCATTTCAATATATCGGAGTAGTTATTTTCATATTATGCCGGTTAAGTACACCATAGGAATAGCTGTTCTAATGTGGATGTCTGCGCATTTATAAAAATTAGATTACAGATCTCCTAGGAAGGAAAGGCGCATAATCTTCTCTATTAGTCCAGATGAATTTTTTGGTCTCATTCTGGAGAATATTCCAGGAAAAGGCAAACGAAAATATTTATAGTTCACCTACAGCAGAGACTAAACCCATTGATAACAGTTGCACTGTATACAGAAAACATTCGACTGACTGTAGATAAGGTCCAAGGTCAGTGGGTGAATGATAAAACTTTTAACACAAAATGAGAAGATACAAAGTAGAATATAATTGATAGTTATTTTAACAGTGTGGAGGTATTTACTTTAAGAAGGTGCCTATGGCAAGGGGAAAAGAATTTAACTGATTCTTAAAGCTGTTTGAATTTGACGTGTCATTTTACGTGGGCGTGCGAAACTAATCACTCAGATTTGAACATATCTATGCTAATTTCCGTTACGATTCGGACTGACGATTTAAGACATTATGAATCATTGTGTTGACCAAAATATCCCTTCTGTATATGTGAAATGACGCCCAATCAGTCGAAATCGTATATGAATATTACGTGGAGTCCAGTTCTGTCATCTCCGCAAGTTAATCTCTTATAATAATTGCTAGAAACGTGTTTAATCGATCCCTTCTTTGCTTAACTTCAAGTATCATTGAGCTGTTCCATCTTATGTGAGTATTTTTCTATAAGGACTTCGGCATGGAAATACCTTCATAAATTCCTACCTTTGCACTTATATTTCTATTTGGTGAGAGGATAACAGAAGAGTCACTTTATCAAGATCCTTCTAACCGTTCCTTTCTATAGCGTTATTTCAGCAGCTAATTCTTTCGAAATACTCTCTTATAAGGACCTGAAAGCTGTGACTTTTCCTGCTTCATGGAAGTAAAGAGCTAAATTGAAAAAGGTTTAAATAAGTAAAAATCAACAAAATTAAGTAAGAATTAAGGGAACACTTAACAGAATTAAGCGTTTAATTTTTTTTTTTAATTTACTATTATACGTTACGCTTATTTACTTATTTCTGTTTGTTTTTTTTTTCAGAACTTTTTGGATAACCTACATTTAATTTATTTACATAATAAATAAAAAATATATACTTCTTTTGGATATACGTGTGTGCATATATATTCAACATCACTAAAAATCTTTACTTTACTTATGATACATTAGCCTTAAAAATAAAATGACTTTTTATCGTTTCTTTAACAATAATTATGAAAACCAAAACATAGACTGGCTTCATTCATTATTTTAACAGAACTTAGCATTATTTCGAGGAAGAATCTCATCAGAATATTATTTAGTTCTATATACACTTTACAAAACAGTCTATTTATTCGACTCATGTATGTATGTACTTGCATTTAAATGTATTCTTGTTTTTTGTTTATAAAAGAACTCTTCTTAACATAAATTTGAACATAATGTTATTTGCATTAAGCTACTTAAAATCCTTGAATAACACCGTAGGCCTCCAAGCTGCCTACTATCAAGTATATAAGCCACAAGGAAAGAAGGAAAGCTGCGCTTATATATTTTATTCGTTTTGGGCCACCTAACTCTCCGCCGACTATTTTACTTCTTCGAATGAGTAGTACGATGATTGCTAGCGCGGCTTCAGAGCAGAACAGTGTTATCGACAGGGCTAATCTGAAAATTGTAATAATTTTTAGCATAAGACACATAGATTTTTGGTTAGATATTCTACTGTGAAAACATTAAATATAAATCAAATAACAAATGAAGATATTATGTTCATCATTAATCATTAGAGAAAATGTGCAAATGGCTCCTTGTAGCTAGACACAGGTTATTAGCCGTCTGTAAGTTATTTTTATACCATAGATGAAATCATAGGCTAGGTATACTAATTTTGTCATTCCGTTTGTAACGGACAGAAATAACACTGGTAGTGCCCAATGCGTTGGACACTCATGCATAAAATTAAAAGTTATTTTGATTTTTACTTGTCCGACTGTCCGTCCGTCCTCACGATAACTCAAGACTGCGTTCTCTTAGAGTGCGAAAATTTTCCACACGGGCTTTTTAAAAAACAAGTAAATTAACAATCAAAAATGGGACCAATCCGGCAACTTCTTCGTAAAATTTTTCTTTTCACTATATATTTGGACATTACCTGAGAACGCGTCGACGTAGAGAGCTAAAATTTTGTACAAGGCGTTTTTCATGAAAATTGTAAATAAAATTTCAAACATGGTCTAAATTGGGCAACAGCTTTTTGGTGTTGCCATACACAACTTTGCGTATTCACTTTATTTAAACTTTACTTTCATTGGGGGTATAATGTTATTGGTTTTAGACCAATTATAACTTTTTTGTTGTTAGTTAATTTTTTTCTACTTCCTTGAAGTCTAGATTGTCTCTAAATAATCACCGAGTATTTTTTTTAACTTGTGCAGCAAACTTTTCTAGTTTTCTTAAGAATGTATGTATTAATTTTGAAAACATTCCGCAATTGAGCCTACTTGATAATAACTATATTTTATAAAACGATACCTTATTGCATCATGCAATAAAAATGTATATGGACTGCTTGCTGCAGTTTAAGATGGCCTTTAAAGAAGATTTTGTAAAAGTTATGGAAAAAGAAGAAGTGGAAAAACAAGTCAAAAATAAAAAGATTCTATTACTAGAATTTTTTCCCCTTTGTGAACTCGTAGAATATAGAAAAATTTGACGTTCCGTTTCTAACGTCTAATAATGGTACGCTTATGTAGATTAAACAAACATGCATAATGTAATAATAATGATGTAAATTGTAAATATACAGGGTGATTCAGATCAACATACCTTCCGGTATACCACGCCATTCCTTGAGGTAAGCTGATCAAAAAATTGTTCCACATACCCCCCTCTAGAAACCTTCCTTTCGGAGTTGTGGCCAGTTGAAGATTTCGCCAATATTCGTGAACCCTGATTGGAATAAATGAATTTAACCTTTGAACCATCCAATAGATTTTGGTTATTGTTGGCTTAGTAAATAGCCAAGAATAGTAGCTGTCGAAAAGTGTATTTGTTAATTAAGCATCTTAAAATTTTTATCAAATATTTCCAAAATTTTGATTTTTTTTACACACAAATTTCATAAATACCGTTATTTATTTCAAAAACTTTCTTCCATGTAACCCAAATTTATTGCTTCTTATTAATGCCCCTACTACCCTCTATCACTGGAAAAAAACCGCATGCCAATACCTGAATCAGTTTTAGCACTGGAGGTTTATTGGCAGATTCATTGCATTAAACCAATAATCACAGGTAGGTACGTAGGGTCTTTTATGACTGGACTCACAATTGCTTTGGTTATAATTTTCTTATATTTTTAACTTTATTAATTTAAATTAACAAAACCTATAAAATATGCTGAAAGTGATGTCCTCCCTGGTCTATACATAATTGTGCCCTACGAAGTAATGATTGTCTTACACACATTTATTTTAAAGCTCCACTGATGATGTCCTTCTAAAATGGCGTGAGAATTCACTGAAGCCCAGGTATGCAAATTATGAGTATTTACTACTCCATCCCTGGTGAAAGCAGCTTCATCTGTTAACAATACTTTTGATGTGAATGCTGACTCTTTTTCAAGGAGCCATCTGCAAAATTGTAATTTATGATCCGACTTCAATGTGCTAATAAACCTCCAGTGCTAAAACTGATACAGGTATTGGCATGTCTTTTTTCCAGTGATAGAGGGTAGTAGGGGCATTAATAAGAAGCAATAAATTTGGTTTACATGGAAGAAAGTTTTAGAAATAAATAACGGTATTTATAAAATTTGTGTGTAAAAAAAAATCAAAGTTTTGAAATTTCCGATAATATCTTAAAGATGTTTAATTAAAAAATACAGAGTAATTCACGTTTCGACAGCTACTATTCTTGGCTATTTAATAAGCCAACAATAACCAAAATCTATAGGATGGTTCAAAGGTTATATTCATTTATTCCCATCAGGGTTCACGAATATTGGCGAAATCTTCAACTGGCCACAACTCCTAAAGGAAGGTTTCTAGAGGGGGGTATGTGGAACAATTTTTTGATCAGCTTACCTCAAGGAATCGCGTGGTATATCGGAAGGTATTTGGATCTGAATCACCCTGTATATATCTATATGTACGGTCGCCATGTGATAGTAAATGATGATGAAGAAAGGTCGTTGTTATGTATCACCAAGATGACCGTAGAAAAGATTGGAGAAGCTTTGTAAAAAAGCAGACCTCCGCTACTAAGACGGGCGTAGCTGTAAACAGCAGATGTCCGTTAGTAGGTACGATGGGCGCAGCTGTAAATAGCAGATGCCAAGTGAAATAAAAGGCTACTTGCTGTTTGTGATTAACTAAATCAATTGATTGTTTATTGGAGTATCGCTACTTAATTTATACAAACGTGAATTTGCTAGTCTAAACTAAATTAATATTAATTTACATTAAACACGTTAAAACTAAACAGCTTATTTGCACTTATGTGCTTAACTCCGGCAGAAAGATGTGACGCAATATAATTGACCCGTATTACGATGATTGCAAAAATGTAAACAAACGCATGTAAACATTTACAGTCACTTCTTAAGGTTGTGACATATATTTTGTTTAGCGTATGTTTTGCTTAATTGCAATTAATCAATCGATCGCATTTATTGTGATTGATTAATTGAACGATGGGTTTTGGGTCAATTGAATAATGCAAGAATGCAGAATGTGCATTCTTGTATTTTCAATTGATTAGGAAATTGTTGTACAAATTCACATCACAATATTATATAGCAATTGTATTTGGGACAGTCTATCCGGCCGTCTGTCTATTCTCCCCTCCTCTATTTATTTATTTTGAAAGTTGATAAGAAAGATTGCATAGATACTACCGGCCAAGTGCGAGTCGGACTCGCGCACGAAAGGTTCCGTGCCATCGTACAAAATTTAACACTACTTTTTATTTATTTTTTCAAATGAGAGTAGGCCTCATGTGAAAAAATAATAATAATGCTGTTATTTGAAAAAAGATACCTACTTATGATAATAATAATGAATGAGAATAAAACGATGAAAAAAACGACGAAAAAATCACGTTTCTTGTATGGGTACCCCATTTAATTTTTAATTTAATTTTATTTTTATTATTTATTGTTATTGCGGCAATAGAAATACACACTCTGTGAAAATTTCAACTGGATACCTGTTACGGTTAATGAGATACAACCTGGGAACGGACGGACAGGAAAGTCCTAGTTATAGGGTTCGCGTTGTTACCCTTTGGGTACGGAACCCTAAACAGAAGAGAAACAAAAAAAAAAGTTAAAAAACTATTAATTCACAACTATTCTTACAACCTAGAACTATAGAAGACGGTGGAAAGCATAATTCTCGTAACCAACCAAAATGAAACTTTTCACTAAAGCCCAAAAACTTTTTCTAAATCTGAAAAATGTCATTACTTCTAAACTATTTGTGATAGAACTGCTATTTTTGGATAGGTTGTTTTTTTAATTAAATCTATAATTTGCAATAGGTAAAATTACGATATAGTTAGTATAAATTTGTCCCTTTTATGTTTTATTGACCGCAAGAATGCTGTATCTAAATAGCTATAATGTATGTTAAAAAAACCTATGGCAACTGAAATGCTGTATCAAATACACCTTATTTATTTGTATTAGGAATGGTCGATACCGGTACGATATTCGATGTGTCGATATTTATCCCCTTACGATACAGGTAATTCGTATCTATATTTTTATACTTTAAATATCGTTGTATCGATATTTCAATAGGTGGAGCGCAAAAAAAATTTCTGTTCGAATGCCCACACTACAAGGGCGGCTTCTCATTGGAAGCAAAGGAAGCACTGCTTCCCTTGACAAAATGGAAAAATCCAAACATAAAGGACAAATCATCAGAATATTAAACAAAAAAAAAATTATAAAATTCAGAGAAGCTTACTCCTCTGGCATCAATAGATACAACCTGAAATATTTTATAAGTAACGCCCGATTTTCACCTATAAATAAAAAAAAATACCACCGCACCTAATTGAATTGCTACTAACATACGGTATGGAACGCTGAGAAAAATGTAGCGTATGACCCACCCACCGTCATGCCACACAACACCAGATCTACTCCGATTCGGCTTGCCTAGCAAGCTACATAATATTCGAGTGGTATGGATGGAATAGCATTAGAATCAAACTTATCGTAGCCACTGACATCGCAGGACACTGAAATCCCTACAGCGTCTTTACAACAACAAAGCCAATGTAAAAATTTAAATACATTTAACTTTTTGGACTCATATGCACTCAAGGGTTTGCATACGTATATTGCTATGGTACGCTGAACGTAGCGTGTCGAAGCGTGTCGCAATTGATTTACACCCTCTCATAGAACTTTCATTGATAAATTCTGAAGGATATTCAGGGGGGTTTCGAGCTTGCTCTTGATTTATTTTTATGTTTCCAGAAGCTAATAATGTCATACCTTAATTATTTAATATTATTTATTAAATAATAGATTAAATGCTGCTTCCCAGAGGTTTTTAGGTTAGCACTTTTATCTATTGAAAAACAGTTTTTGAATAATCTCCTTAGCAATGAATTATAATGAAATATTAACTAATTTTGCATTGCAAAATGATAATAGAATTAAGTTAAATTAAAATTACTACTTTCTATTATTGTGGTTTTGATTAAATTAGCACTTTGTTTTGTATTTTGTGCCCGCGGTTTATTATTTGCATATTTTTTCTTGTTTATTAGTTTTATGTTGTCTATATTGCAAGATATGGTCAAGATGAGGAGCAACATGGAAAGCATTGATGGGATACGTTTTTACACTGAAGTATTCTAGTGCTGCAACTGTTGAGTTCATCAAATAGTCGACATGCCTCCACGTTGTGGCCCCTGGTACCCAACTTCTATAGTTGGGCTAAATGTCGTAGACGTGGGTTCTTCGTGCAGGAGTTGCGCTGAGAACTAGAGACCTTCTACAATAAAAAACCATACTACTCGATTCGAAAAGCTGCCTCGACAACCTGACTTATTTAAAGGTGACGATGGCTTCATTCTATTTCAATAGCAAGAAAATGATGAATATTTATTTTGGGTATTCTTACCATCATTGACTTTGATGCTTGTAAAATTGTAATAGTCTGAAAAACGTAGCATTAATTTACAAAATTAGTATTGCTTCCCTTCTTCTGAATCCCAGGAACCGCCACTGCCACACACAATTTTAGGCCCGACATGAACAGACCAGAGAGATGTCTTAAACGACGCATTATGAGACTCTGAGCATATTTTATTAACGAAATTTTTTTCTATTAAGCGGGAAAGCTTCGGCGATCGGATGTATTTTGTTGACCGGGTTTCTTGGATGCAATTGTGGACTTTTTCCTCGCGTAATTGTGCGAAAAATTTTCACAACAGAGCACTAATGTCTCAGAAAGACAGAACGGAAAAAATATAGGTGAGATGTAGTAACTGGGGTGTATGTTACCCAAGTGTATGAAAATAGGTTTTACGGTGACAAATACGTCCGGAGAAAGTTTTCTGAATCAGGAAAAGAGTATACACCACTCGATAGTACTCGGCGATTCCTTTAATTTGATATGCAACAACCTAGCATAACGATAACAAGGTATGGCCGATTCGAGATGAATTTTTTATGTTGCTACGTCATGAGGTGACTAAAGGATCATTTCTAGCGAATTTGGTTTGAGTTTTTCGTATTTTATTGACTGAAATACGTTTTGAATATATTAAAATATTTAACATAACATTAGTTTCTTCGTTTTAATCACTTCGGGAAAAGTAATTATGTGCTAGTGGAAAAGCAAAGAAATTTCCAAATAGAAATTTTTTTTCGCTATGATAGGATGATTGAATTGACAATTGTCGCCAAAGCAGGGAAGCAACCAATTGACAGATTTTCCGGCCATGTTAAGCTTAGTATTATGATAACAAATATCCTTTAGACGATACTAAGATGATCGATATTAAAAAAAAAAATTGAAATATCGGTAGGTATATCGATATTTTTCAAGCTTTTGGCCATCCCTAATGATATTTGTGACCTGTATCGAAGTTCTATGTTTAAAAAAAGATCTAACTGAGAGCGCAGAATAAGACAGGTAGTTTAAATAACAGGCTGTAGCAGCGGGGTAGATAAGAATTCTGGGCACCCCGCGAAAGTTTTAGGGGCTGATTTTAAATATGCATTTAGAAATTGGAGGTCCTCAGGTATAGATCGCTAGCCATTCATAATTGAGAGCAAAAAGTTCTGGAATATATCAATATTCCTAGTTATGTATGGAGGCATGCATGTATTAATACATACATACATATTATACCTATATACAGATCCTTTTTCCTCATTTTACCTGAACTCAGCTATCTTTCTGATCCCAAGAATATCAATAAAATTGCCCTTTTTTTAAAGCTGACTTCCCACCGCCTGTGATTTTACGCGACGTGAAACCACGCGCCGTGGGAAGGGCCTGGCTCGAGGTGCCGCGAGCTCGCCTGTAATGGCGCGTTCGATCCATTACGAGTCGGTAACTTAAAAGGCGTGATGCGAACGTGCGCTAGCTGGCTCATGGTGGAATGGATATTAAGTAAAAAGCACGCACCGTGCAGCAAATCAGATCGACCCAGCACGCGCCGTGTGAGCGTATAGGCGCGGCTCGAACCGGCGCCTGCTCGTACGCACTAAATGACTTGGCCGGTGCAACGGCGCGCCGTGGGAAGCAAGCTTAAGGCAGAATGCCGATTTTTTATAATTGCAGTAAGAATTTCAAGGCAGAAACACATATAAGCAAGCCTCAGGCCTGGCCTCTCTCAGGTTTCCTCGCAGCTTGCCTCAAGGCTTGCCTCAGAGAAATGAAAACAAAATGATACCTTCGGGCTCGGTGCTGTCATTGTAATTTTGTTAGTACATCTGTTGACAGATGTTGGCCTGAGAGAGAAAAATTTCCAACATTGAGCAAAGCGCCCTTTGGGGCTAGGCCTTGAGGCTAGCTGCTGGCTTGGTTTTGTGTTGCATCATTTAAAAAGCCGTGTTGGAAATTTTGACAACACCTCGAGGAAGCCTCGAGGCCTGGATGTGTTTCTACCATCAGTTGCCAAGAATTCGTAAGCTTCGTAAGCATACACAAAAAAAATGAGCCATGGTAACAGTTCTCTGGATATTTTCAGAAAAACGGAATTTTAGAGATCTCGGACATGGCTCATTTCGTTGCGTGCGTTTACAAATTCTCCGGATTCATTCAACTGAATTCTTTTCCCGCTTTTTAGCTTGTGGTCTTGTTTTTATATATTTTGCAACGTGTGGAAAATGAAATTTTTTTTATCATGGAATTCTGGAAATGGGAATGGTATATAATCTTTTAAAACAGGATTAATGAACAATAAAATTGGAAAAATCTAGCGGAAAGAAGATATTTCTCGGAAATTTCATGACTTTTATTATTAATGTACTAGTAAAAGGCTGGAATTAAAAATTTTAGTTATCAGTTCGGGTGCCTTATCGACGACACTGGGCTCTAGTTATTATTAAGTTTTTATTGAATTATCTATAAGTTAAAAAGAATAGAGTAACTGCATTTCTCATGCAAAACCAAGCAATAGCAAAATGCATTAGACGCTATTTTGCATAAAAAACCATTGTTGAACAAGTAGTAACTTCGAACAGAATTACAGATACAGAAGTCATCATTTTAAGATCCGGAAAAAGGATGTAAGCCTTTCGAGCCGTCAATCCTCAGATGATATAGTAACTCGCTTAAAACTTGCAAAACCTTCCTTCGCTTTGTATGCTGAATCTTTATAAACCAATTCACTAACAATTTTGATTTTTTTTTTTTTGGGAATTCTTGAAAGTAGTCCTTTCAAACCATACCCCACAAGATACAAAAAATATTTTTTTTGGGCCCAACCCACTCCCCATTACAAGGAGTGATCTGCAAAAATTGATTGGTCGTCCAGATTTTCCACGGTGAATATTGACGTTTTCAAAGTTTTCTCGGATATTATTCATGAAGGTTTCATCGAAGATTATTCATCGAAGCTTTCATCGACATTTACTGCTGCAGAAAGGCATCACACCCTGACTAGGACATCGAATGTTAAATTCATCGAAGCTTTCGTGCAGAATTGAGCCGATGATGCATGCCAAAGGTGCAATACGGCTTCGATGGGGTAGAGCATCCATTTCCCGCTGGAATAGTGGCACAGAATCTCAATACATGCAAATACATCCAAACATATTTAAATTCTATTTCGTGGGGCAGTAGTGCTCAAAAACTGTAACTATATCACCGATTCGGTGCAGTAGAAATCTGCGGAAGAATGTGGACGCAATATGGACGTCAGTGCACCTAATAGGGGCGCAACCTCGCCGGGGGTATATGGGTCAATCCGTATCAAATGTGCGATATGTGTGACATTACCAATTTTTTTGATATTTTACATACTTGGAGCGTTTGTGAAGAGAAAAATATGAATTAAGAATTTTCCTGATATATTTCGTATTTCGCAAGTTACAACATTTTAAAATTCCAAAACAATGCTGTCATGGTGCTTTCCTATAAAAATGGAATTTGAAAATTGCAATGAGAAATCCTGCTACCATATTTCTTGCTTTTGTTAAAAGTATATATATGAGCAATATCCTCGATCTTCTATGGTAGGCTATCAGTGGTTACTATACTCTTCGATCGGTAGGTCGAAAAGAGGTAGTTAAGGTTTTGAAATGAACTTAAAAGAATTGACTAACTGGTTTTCTTCCCTTCAATTGGCAATATCTTCCAAAAATCATTAAATCTTCTTTCTTGGTACTATACACATTGAAATCAAAGCCATATAGTTGATAGAGCTTCGTCGAGTATTCATATTGATGTTAGACGAAAGAATGAGTGCAGTTCTGACTAGTGTAGAGGTACAATAATAAGACTGCACAATTTATAAAGTCGTTTGTTTATTGATGTGGAACTTGTAAGTAATATAGACGATTTAGGCAAAGGAAATGTGAACGTGAAGCGATCTGACGAATTCATTGGAACAGTTGATTTAATGGAAATGCTTACATATTATTGCATATGAGGATCATGCTTTGAATCGTAACTGTGACAGCCGTCGATGCGAACGCTGACCAAACTTATAGTAAGGAGAGCTGTGCTGTTGTAAGCAAAACGGGTAACGACCACGCCTGACTTTATGCGAAGGAGTATGTCTAGTCGCAGCCGCAGTAATGTAAACAAACACCACCTTAGTAAGTAATAAGCGAACACTTTGAGAAGAAATGTGTTCCAAAATTGCTGGCTACTTTGCTATCGGTACACCTGAAAGGGACTCTCTTCCGTGTGCTTGCAGACTGGGACGCGATACTCCTATAGGTAACATTTCATAAAAATAACTCTCGTACTAATTTATACGATCTAATGAGACAAGCATTTCTGCAGTACTTATTGGCCCCAGAAGGATCAGAAATGTCATGAAATAGGATGTGGAATTTGTGATAGAAGCATATCGATTCTTTGAAGCAATAAATTTCTATGGTGGTCGAGAAAAAACTAGGGTTGCCCCGAAAGTGATTTAGTGCTCATAAGTCGGAGGCTGTATGCTGGGCCATATTATCCATTGGTCCGTGCATTTGTTCTTATTTCAACATAGTTTTGAGAGATGGTGATGCTCACTCGTTGAGGATAAAAATTAATAACAGAAATCAATAATTGATTTCTTTACCTTTACGACGAGCAGAGGCGTTCGTGGGAGGTGTCAAATAGAGGAAAGTATTGTAGTTGTTACTGTACGGTAATCTCATTATTTTGTTGATATAATTATATTAGGCACCTGTTGACAAACCCAATAAGGCTTAACAGGAAATCAATTTCAAATGAAGTAAATAAAGAAAGTTTGCTCATAAGTCGTGGGGATTACGAATTCAATATTATGCAAAAGTGCTTAGGGCCCTTGAGGAAACTTAGACGCTCCGGTTGTATGAATAATTAAAAAAAAACAGTTAAAGTTGGAATTGTATACGCCCGTGGGGAGCAACTATCTCAGTTGTATGAGTGGTGGTTGTGGTAACCCTATTCATCTATCAGCAATTTAAAAATCTTACGCAGTCAAAATTTCACTGACCACATCCCGTCCACAATTAAGTGTTCTTGTGATTATTAAACCTCAAACTATTTCACACACCACGAGAAGTAATCAGTTAGACCTATTAGCTGCACGCTAATCTTTTTCAACCCTTATTAAAGATATTTACCCTTGCTAATGCTATCCTCTCTTACTCTAAACCAACTGTTCATCACAGAAATTCTGTAATGTTGTTAAAGGTGATATATTTATACATTTTTAGACCTTGGGTGAGGGAGGGGGCGGGGTAGAATTGGATTAGTTTTGCAGATATACTTGGAATTTGTATTGCCTCTATATTGGGAACTAAACTCTCCTCAAAATGTTTGTGTATATATGTTTTAAAGAGATTTATAAACACGCTGTATGTATGTATGACTTCACCAATAAAGCACTTCATCATTTTCAAATATATTAATGTAGTTTAAATAAATGTGAAAGACTGAATTGGAGTATACAAATATTAATGATAATTATTAATTAATTATGATAAGTTTCAGGGAGTACTTGGAGTGGAAATGAATGGATAAGTAAGGTAAGTGGATGAGTATGATGAGGTTGCTCTCGAGTTTACATGTATGTACATAAAATACTTACTTAATCTGCCACCCCTGGATCTTGTCATTCAGGCAGATGCCCAAAGGGCTGTATGCTGATTGCGCTCATGGAAATGCTGGGAGGATGACTGGACTCGTTCCTCCCATTATTCCCTGTTGTGTGGATGGGCTGGAACGGGAAATCCTCTAAACCGCATGGCACTTGATGCGACAGTACCAGAGCTTTATTGTGGGCGTGGCTTCTCTGTGAGGACTTGTTTTGTTTTTGTTTAAAGGCAAGGGTACAAGGGAGCCCACGCATGGAGGCCAGAGCAGCCCTTTGTGCTGTCCTGTTTCTATCCTCTTAATTTAGCGCATCAGGTCTTGATGAGGAAGGTTTTTCAACTCCTCTACATATAGGAGGGCTGAACCTAGAATATCCAGCCTCTTCTGGGTGAAGGCCGGAAAGCGCATAGAAAGGCTTCAGTTGTCTTATGCTCTCCTTTCAGGTAAGACCGACACTCAGGGCTGTCAACAACTCCCATCCTGGTTAGATAAGCGTGAAGCGAGCTACGCTTAGTGATGTTGTCAACCACAGTTCTACATTGTTTCCTTCCGAGTTCCATGATAAAATCAGACATATTATTATTGGGGTCATCAGCAAACACTTTTGTTCACCTTGAAGTACACAGGCTCTCCCATCTCTGCTGATGCTTCCTATGCGTCCGAGGAACGGAGAATCAGAGCCAGCTCTAGATAGAAGGCCAGGACTTTTATTGGCATGATCCCCATTAGAATATTTTAGGGTTTACATGAAAGGTAATCATGTGGAATCGTGTCCTGAAAAAAGTGCAATTCCGTGCCTACCCCGGTCCGCTCTAAAAATTTTCACCTCACTAATGGGGGAGCCGTTGCAGTCTTCTAGGCTGAAGTCTGTGCCATTCCAATGACAGATAGGCCTTTACATGAAAATTAAGGTTAAGGACATTGCTTCCTTTCGGAAAGCCACTGATAGCATCGGAGTTACTGGAGGACTGCAGGACGTCTATGAATAAGCTGAGTATCCGCAACAAGGTGTACCTTCCGTGGGTTTCTAGCACATGAGGAATGAAAGGTCTGACTTTTTAGCGAGGTCTGGTTCTGGTTCTCTCTTCCGCAGAGTCTGCTGTGGGCGTTGCTACCTCGGTGATAAGCGGATGTTCGTATGAACCATAAGCAGCGATGGGCGAACCTGAGTACTTGCAGGTGCACAAAACTTTATCTTGATTGGCCTAATAGGAATTTCTCTGACTTTCTCTTGGAGCTTGGAAGAAAACAACACAAAACTGTGTTGGCATCATCACCGACCACAGCTCGCGTGACGCTCATCTGAGGGAGTTATTGACAGCCCTGTACACTACTCTGCGTCCGTAGATAGAGTTTCTTCTTACGCCACAATGTTAAACTTTTCAAGACATGGTAATTGTCAGGTGACCATTCCATTTTGAAGAGCGTGTTATATTAATTGCCAATAAGGAAGCTTTATTAATATAGAAAGTTAGCGTACTCGCATTTATTTGTAGAATTTATCCGCATCACTTCTTACCTTTTGATATTTCTTTACAAACATAATTTATATTAATTAGAGGAATCTGTGATAGTTGAAATTTCGATTAGTTTCTAATTAACGTCATTCACCTCTGTACCGAGCTTTGCTTATAGTAATACTTAAAAAAAAATTCTTTGTTTTGTTTTAACCTTTTGAAATTTCTGTATGAATAATGCTCTGCGAAGAGTCTTACTTGAGAGCTAACTTGAAAAGAGGAGATACATAGATTATGTAAAAGCCCATCATGGTGGCTCCAAAGGAAGTTGGTTTGGAGTGCTCCCCATTTGCTAGGAAGGAAGTGTAATCGAAGTTTTTTAATAGACATATATATTGCGAAACGTCAAGTGCTGTAAAACTGCTCTAAGTGTTTGACTAAAGCAGTTTTGGTATAAAAAGGAGTTATTCATATACCCAACTCTCTCGTATCCTTAACTGTAAAGTACAATTCGTCGAGTGTAGTTGTTTAGTTGGTTGCGGTTAATGAAAGCATTTTTGTAAGTACTCTCACAAATTTAATTTCATTACAAATAATATTAATTGTATAAAAATCTGAAATAGGTGAAACGGTAAATCAATAATTCCTTACAATAAAAAAAGGTGCAATAATAAAAAAAGAAAGCTTAAAAAGAAAGTCTTATCAATTTTAGTCATTTATTTTTTGTCACATTAATTTTCCTTAAATTTGGAAGCTCCTTTTGAACAAATTATTATAAATTTACATCATACATAATGATTTGTAGCAGATACAGATTTTCTGAAACATTCAATGTCACCGATACAATTTTGGTATTATCTTAACATACATCTTGTTCTTACACGCCTTCCTCATTTGATTGGCTACGCAGCCATATGCATATGTAGTTACAATACATGAATAATATTTTATATTTTAACAAGTTTCAATTATAGTTTTGGTATAAAATCAACAATTTTTTTAGCAATTACATAACAATTTTAATTAAAATGTGATTCGTATAAATTCGAGATTTTTTTAATTTTGATGAAGCTTTGTGTGTAATGCATCCAGTTCTTAACAAATCCTCTTCGCCCATAGACATAACTTTCATTTAATTATTATTATTTTTCCACTTATATAACATTCATGATATCTGGTTTACTTATAATTTTGAATATATATATTCTCTAATACATACGTGTATTTCATGTAGGCATATGAATTTATGTATGCTTGTAGATATAACATAGTAGTAAATTAAGAGATATTTCCTTTTAGCGGATAATACAGATAATTATTAAACAATTGATATAATTATATCTTTAAGATTTTGGACTGCGCCTTTTTTATTTTGTAAAAAATTCTTGACATGAAAAGTTTTGTTTGTCTGTTTGTAAAAAATCTAAGAATTTTCTAATATCTTATCGCACTAGCGACATCTATTTTCGGATAAAACCGATAAAACATATTACGTCCCAATAAAATAAATTACAACCAAATAATTGATCTAAATTTCTGACCTTCTTTACATTTGGTGACTGAGGTGTTGAAATTTGGATTATGCCAAAAACTCGAAGAAAAGTGTAAAAAAAAAGCTTACAAACGTATATTTTCGGGAAAAATACCTAAGCTTTGTGGTTACAATTTGTGCATTTTTTACAGTGCGCACTGAGTGCATGCAGAGCTATGCCAAAAAATTTGGCGTTAATATTTTGCACTTCACGTATATGTTAGCCTCATTTGATATCATATCTGTATATGTATCTGAGTTCATCTTGAAAAAATACCTTGAAACCCTAAAAGGATTGTTGACTAGACGCTGAACAATGGAACTTGGAGATCTCGAAATCTCGCCTAATTTTGGTATTTGATATATTTACAATCATTGCTTGATACGCCTTCTAGGGAAAAAACAAATTAATGTCAGGTCATATCCATTTCAATATATCGGAGTAGTTATTTTCATATTATGCCGGTTAAGTACACCATAGGAATAGCTGTTCTAATGTGGATGTCTGCGCATTTATAAAAATTAGATTACAGATCTCCTAGGAAGGAAAGGCGCATAATCTTCTCTATTAGTCCAGATGAATTTTTTGGTCTCATTCTGGAGAATATTCCAGGAAAAGGCAAACGAAAATATTTATAGTTCACCTACAGCAGAGACTAAACCCATTGATAACAGTTGCACTGTATACAGAAAACATTCGACTGACTGTAGATAAGGTCCAAGGTCAGTGGGTGAATGATAAAACTTTTAACACAAAATGAGAAGATACAAAGTAGAATATAATTGATAGTTATTTTAACAGTGTGGAGGTATTTACTTTAAGAAGGTGCCTATGGCAAGGGGAAAAGAATTTAACTGATTCTTAAAGCTGTTTGAATTTGACGTGTCATTTTACGTGGGCGTGCGAAACTAATCACTCAGATTTGAACATATCTATGCTAATTTCCGTTACGATTCGGACTGACGATTTAAGACATTATGAATCATTGTGTTGACCAAAATATCCCTTCTGTATATGTGAAATGACGCCCAATCAGTCGAAATCGTATATGAATATTACGTGGAGTCCAGTTCTGTAATCTCCGCAAGTTAATCTCTTACATTAATTGCTAGAAACGTGTTTAATCGATCCCTTCTTTGCTTAAGTTCAAGTATCATTGAGCTGTTCCATCTTACGTGAGTATTTTTCTATGAGGACTTCGGCATGGAAATACCTTCATCAATTCCCACCTTTGCACTTATATTTCTATTTGGTGAGAGGATAACAGAAGAGTCACTAAGAGCCGTCAAAACGCAATATTCACAGTTTATCAAGATCCTTCTAACCGTTTCTTTCTATGGCATTATTTCGGCAGCTAATTCTTTCGAAATCCTCTCTTATAAGGACCTGAAAGCTGTGATATTTTTTGCTTTATAGAAGTAAAGAGCTTAATTGAAAACGGTTTAGATTAGAAAACTATGCACTGCTGATGCTATGATATTATGTATTATATTCTATACTGGCAGCTAAATGCTGAACTGGGTAGCACTTGTCAACATTGATCAATCTAAAAAAAAAAGTCTCTATTGGATCTACGTCGCCATTTTAAGATTACACCCGATAGAATTGACATCAATTGTTCCGTGTTATTCATATAGCTATTAAATTGATATACAGCGGTAAAGGTATAAAATTACTTTATTATTTTTCAACACACACACAATAATTATCACATTAGATATAAAAGGGAAGAAATTGAGTCTATAATGTTTCAACTGAACACAAAGATTTGAATTTCTGCCTTTTATAAACGCAAATGAAGACGTGTAAAAACAATAAGCGCCATTAGAATGGTGGTTAAGTAAGCTATTTTGAGCAATTAAAATTCTTATGCTTCAAAAATTGGCGTACAATAATGATAATAATAAAGAGTTTCATAAATAAATAAATAAATAAGTAAAAATCAACAAAACTAAGTAAGAATTAGGGGAACACTTAACAGAATTAAGCGTTTAATTTTTTTTTTAAATTTACTATTATACGTTACGCTTATTTACTTATTTCTGTTTATTTTTTTTTCTGAACATTTTGTTTAACCTACATTTAATTTATTTACATAATAAATAAAAAATATATACTTCTTTTGGATATACGTGTGTACATATATATTCAACATCACTAAAAATCTTTACTTTACTTATGATACATTAGCCTTATAAATAAAATGACTTTTTATCGTTTCTTTAACAATAATTATAAAAACCAAAACATAGACTGGCTTCATTCATTATTTTAACAGAACTTAGCATTATTTCGAGGAAGAATCTCATCAGAATATTATTTAGTTCTATATACACTTTACAAAACAGTCTATTTATTCGACTCATGTATGCATGTACTTGCATTTAAATGTATTCTTGTTTTTTGTTTATAAAAGAACTCTTCTTAACATAAATTTGAACATAATGTTATTTGTATTAAGCTACTTAAAATCCTTGAATAACACCGTAGGCCTCCAAACTGCTTACTATTAAGTATATCAACCACAAGCCAAAAAGGAAAGCGCCGCTCATATATTTTATTCGTTTTGGGCCACCCAATTCTCCGCCGACTATTTTACTTCTTCGAACGAGTAGTACCATGATTGCTATTGCAGCTTCTGAGCAGAACAATGTTACCGAGAAGGCTAATCTGAAAATTGTATTAATTTTTAGTATAAGACAAATTAGCATTAGTTGAATAGCATAGACAAATAGTTAGATACTCTGCTGTGAAAACATTAAATATAAATCAAATAACAAATAAAGATATTATGTTCATCATTAATCATTAAAGAAAATGCGCAAATCGCTCCTCGTAGCTAGACACTGGTCATTAGCTGTCTATAAATCCTTTTTGTCTTTTAGTTAGTTAATTTTTTTCTACTTCTTTCAAGTCTAAATTTGCGTCTAAATAATCGCCGAGAATTATTTTACTTGTGCGGCGAACTTTTCTAGTTTTCTTAAGAATATACGTATTAACAATTTCGTGAAATATCTGAAAATTGAGCTTACTTGATATTAACAATATTTTATACAATGATACTTTGTGATATGACTCAATAAATATGTATATGGTCTACTAGTGCCTCAAACGCCATCTAGTAGACGAAAATCGCTTTTGAAACAAAATAATGGATTGAGCATGTGATAATGATCGGCTATTAAATTATTTTGAAAAATCTCCTTAATAAAATGTTATTCGACATTGAAATTATTGATGGGCATCATTGCAGTTTAAGACGTCCTCTAAATGAGCTTTTGCAAAAGTTATGAAAAGACAAGAAGTAGAGAAGAGTAGCCAAAGTTTCTATTACTAGAATTTTATCCTTTTAATTGAATTGTTTTTTACCCTACGATAAAGACGCCGAGTACTATGTGGACGGGTTGAACAGATGGGAGCATCGCTGGGGAGAAGTGTATAGACTTACAAGGAGACTACGAAGAAAAATAAAAATTAGTTTGAAGAAAACATGTCTTGTATCTTTGTTTGGTCGGAAACTTTTTAAACAACCCTCGTATATGAATTCATGGGATATATGTATTTAATTTGTCATCCCATTTCTAACGTATAAAATAATAATAATGGTGCGCTTATCTAGATTGAACAAACATGCATAATATGAAATAGAAATTCAATTTTGGACTGTCTATCCGTCCGTCTGTCTATTCTCCCCTCCCTCTATTTATTGATTTTGAAAGTTGATAAGATAAATTGCAGAGATACTACCTTGCAGTTAAGCAATCAAGCGAAAAATTGTGAAAGCAAAAAGTAAAAAGAAAAGAGAAAAACACTTGGTACAAAAACGTTAAAAACTGTTAGTGTAAAACTATACTTACAATCTAGAACTACAAAACTAAAATTCAATATATTTGTTACAAAAATGTATGTACAGTTGAAGAGCCCAAATTTAGTTACAAAAATTCAGCGGACACCTACAATGTTATATCTTTGTGTGTATATTTGGTCGCAACTTCACCGAAGGATTTTCTCTCACACTCTCACTTTCACTCGGGGCGCTGCAGTAAATAAGTCGAGTCATTATTTTAAGCGTGTGAAAAGGTTAAAGTAACTATGATTGTGCACAGATTTTATTTCGTTTTTTAAATTGTTGTATCGTTTAATCACTACGTCACCGTTTTTTGAGAATAATTTAGGAATTCATTAAACCCATTAAAATGGGGCTGGATCCTAACAAATCATATATTGATTCGTATTATGACAACTGCATCAGATGAACCTAATTTTGTAGCTGCGTTATATCATAGATGGCACAAGAACTAGTTGTCGCATGCAGTACTAAAAAAGTATACAAAATTTATATGGCTGGGTAGTCTATTCCGGAATGAACAATAACATTTGAAATGATGTATACGTCGAGTGATTGATATTTTTTCGTATCTGAAGTGTCGATCAAATGTATACAAAACTGCTATTTTAAAAACAATTGCTTTCGGTACGCTCTAAATATGATATGGTCCATTTCAGAATGCAATACGCATTTCACAATCTGTATACTCTGCTCTAGTATGCCATGCGGCATCTAGTTCTTGTGCCATCTATGGTTATATCCAACTGTCCAGTAAACCATCCGGAAATTATATGTATCTATCCCAGCTATTTACTCTATATACATTCTCCTCCCGCCTTAATTCTATCGATCCATCCATATCCGTTTATTCCATTTAACCCATTCAATCCAATCCACTAACCGATCTCATCTATTCAATCATACCAGATATCCATCCCATCCAGCCTTCGCAGGGATCCCATCTATCTATCAAGCCCATCTAGTCAAGAAAAGACCATTTAATCATTATATTCCATCAAATAATTCTACCCGTGTAGCCGGCCATCTATATCCTATCCCTTCCATCCATTCACTAGTTCTATCAATAAAATAATTCTAAAATAAGAATAACGTAGCAATGAAGTATTACAACAATTAAAAAAAAAATAATAGATGCATGCAATCACAGTTTCTTACCTTTTTTCCACGCTTATGCATTCGCAATCACTTGAAAACCATAGAAATCACCGAATGTGCAAAACTGCCATCATAATAAATTAAAGATCAAAAATTCTAAGGAAAGAAGTATTAAAAGTAATCATATGCTTTCGCTACTGAGGTATACATATATCATATTTGCACGCACCAAATATGTTATGTCACTTAAAGCGGGAACTCACTCAACCATTCTGATTTGTTTTACGTAATAAAGTTGCATAAAAAAGAGATCATTCCATAGGAAGTCGATCAAAGTTCGCACTATCCTAACCCGACCATCATCAATTTCGTTCTTATTTTGCTGAAAGTTAAGCTGATTTGAGATAAGAATACAATTCCGCATGATACCTGAATTAAAGGACTTTGAAATTCTTAAAATTCTATTAAAAAAATCATAATTTTGGATATAATTATCATAGAGACATGCTTATTTTTTAGTGGAGAGTATAAAAAATTATAAAAAAATATGCCTTTGCTCATAATGTTGTTGGTTATATTGTTTAATTTCCAAGTTAGGATCTCAATGGGTTTGGGGACGAGCGTGTTTTTTTCGCCATTAGAGGTCTAGTTATTTTTGTAAAAAAATTCTTACAAACTTGTAGTGTTAGTTATCCTTTATCCTATAAAATCTTTACACCAAGGAGATATTTTCTTCTTCTTTAAAATATGACCCGTTAACAGTCTTTTAAAACATTAACCGAATTACTTTAATATCTACTTCCGTACAAAAGTTATTAATATTTCTATGTTATGCTTATGCTATGAATCTTTCTATGATTTAAAGGGACTTAACGTGTCATATTTTTAGAGAGAAAAAAATATATTCTTGGTGTAAAAATTTTATGGCATTTGTGGTGTTATCCTCCACAAACTTGTATAAACTTTTTTACAAAAATAGAAACAAAAAAGAATCTCGTCCCTAAACACATGGAGATCCCAACTTGAAAATTTAACATTTAACTAACAACATTACGAGCATTAATTTAAAATTAAAATAGAAAAGGATAAAAGATTTATTATCCATAATTGTATCCTTTTTATAATAAAGATCATGTCTCTGTGGTAATCCAAATTAAAATTATAATTTTTTGAATATAACTCAGAAGATCAAAAATCGATGAATTTTAAGAATTTTCATGTCCTTTAATTCGGGCATCATGCATCGCAAGGACAAAAAACAAATGTATTCTTATCTCAAAACTACTTAAGTTTCAGCAAAAATGCACGTAATTGGTTATGGTCGGGTTGAAATCCAATTGATTTCCTGTGGAATGGCTCAAAACTGAAAATTCTTAAACATGTACAACCATGGCCATTTAAGGAGCAAATAACCACTTAAAGTTGCGATTAGCAAAGGTTATATGTATTTAAAAAGTTCAGTAGGAGCTATAGAAGTATAAATTATAGTGTAATACAGATAAAGATAAAGATAAAGTAGCAGAATTGATTAATTTGGAAGAAAAAAAGATTAATTAGATTAAAACACGAATTATATATAATGAATAAGATTTCTATGCGATAATAATATAAGAAAGCAGAAATTTAATTTTAAAGTTCGAAAAATTTAGGAAAATTAACACAGCTTTATAAAATTCAGCGCAAACTACAGAATGGAGTTTCAATATAAGAAAACTAGTACTCTATCCACCGGATTTATTAATTTGAATAAAATTAGGTTAATGCTCAGTAGAAGTTCATAAGTTGTTTGATTACCGTGACAATCAGTTGACAGCAGATAAGTATGAAGAACAAGCCAATAAGGAATACAAACATATAAAATCGAAGCTGGTTTAAATACAAACGATAAGATAAAAGCAATAATTGAAAAAGGAAAGGACATAAATCAATAATTAATGTCTGATGTCAAGCAGGATAAACCTCAGGGGACCAGTACTGGAAATATCTATGTTATTAAATCTAGCGTTATACATTGAAGCTTGTAATATGAAGGAAAACACATTTTATTTTATAACAAACTCAATTTTTTTTTTCAAATACATAAACAAATAACAAAACATAAATAAAATGTCTGTACAAAATTGTAAAACTAACCAACATTTTGGTGTTAAAATAAATAAAACAATTTTAAAAAATAATTACATACATATGTGCATATGTATATAACTTAAATAAATAATTGGGTCAAGAGCGAGTCCAGCTCGGACCAGAGATTCATTAATGAACAGACGATCGGCCGAAATTTAGTACATACAAATATTTAAATCTAATCCAGATTTGCTTGTGGCAACTGATAAATGAATGAGTTGAACCACATTTTTTGTGGAACATTAGTAAATGCGGACAGAAGAATGTTATAAGAGTTGGTCTTATTAGTAACAGTTGTCTTATTAGTTAACACAAAAAACATTTTTCCCCAACAACTTTAGACTGACGAAAAAAATTTGCTGTTTCTTGCAATCCTTTAAATGTATTTTGAGTAGGCTCAACTAATATATATAAGTTGTTATTATCTTTGACTATCGAAATATGTGCGCGTCACAAAGAACTAACATTTTGACAAATTTCAAAATCCTATGTCACATTGTTTTCGAGTAAAATGTCTGTCATAGACAGACGGACTGACGGACGCATAAGCGATCTTATAAAGGTTTCGTTTTTCTTTTTGTTGTACGGAACCCTTAAAACGACAGATTTAAGTTTGTATGTACAGGTTGTCCGGTATTCATATACTTCAACATGTAACAATCAATTTTTTGTAGTGACCTGATCAACGTTTATTCCTCAAACCACCCGTTCATTTCGTTAAAGGGATTTTTATTTATGAAGGGCTGCCTTAATTTTACTTCCGTCCTTAGCTTTAGGAACCGCCCTAGCAGCCGAATCCAATCATCAGGAACTGTTTGTCCAGGCGGCCATTCTCAAGGATCGACTTTCTCCAAGCGTTGTCTTTGCAGACGCTCATTCTCCAGGATCGCCTTCATCAGCAGTCTCTGGATCCCCAAGGATTGTCTTTGTAGACGCTTTGTTGGCCTGCAAATAGCTATCTCCATACCAGCGCAAGGATCGAAAATATCATCACCATCCCACATTAGTCCAGAAATCGAATTACGGATAAACGATTTTCGACTGCAAGATAGTTTTTTATTGAATTAGGGGAAATAGTAAGCATAGCGATGGTGGACCTAGACTTACATAGTAGAAAATTTTAGGGTTAAAAGTTTTAATTTAATCATTGATTAGAGTCCCCCGATATAGGTCGATTCAAAATCTGTAGTTGATCCCTCTCTGGACATTTCGAATTCACACATTTTTCACATATTTCAACGTCTCAGGAATATTTTTTGTGCTATTCAATCATACTTTATCTGATTTTCATTCCATTCTACAGGGGTCCATCGTGTCTCATATTTTCTTCACATTTATATTAGAGCTAAAAGTATCCAGATTATTCGGAATAATTAGGATCCGATTCCTCGAATCCGGGTATCCGGATCCGAGCTATATGGATTTTGATTCGAAATATTCGAATATGGATCCGAACTATCCGGATGTATACTATGGTAAAAAGGTTCTAGATTTCCCCATATTGCATTGTTTCATTGGGAAAACAGAAATTTATATTTTCCCAATGAAGCAATGCAATTTGAATTAAATTTTGAACCTCTTTTGGTTAGTCTGGATCCGGATAGTTTGGATCCGGAAACGGATAGTTCGGATTCAGAGCCAGATATTTCGGACTTAGATCCGGATAGTTCGGATAGCTCGGATCCGGATTCGAATTTCAGGAATCGGATAGCTTACAGATCCGGGTATCCGGGTTCAATTTTCAGCTCTAATTTACGTAATTTATTTAGTTATTTGGTAGTTCTTTTAACTGTTTTTAGGTTTGTTCCTGTTATTCTACCACACGAGCTTGAAGTGGACTAATGATATAACGGATAGCTTATCTAAGCTTTAGTGTTAAGTACCAGAAAAGAATACACCCCACAAAAACACTTTTACTTATTTCAGCTAAAAAAATTAAATTATCAAATAAAAGAAGACGCTCTCTTCTCTCGTGATATGGTTTTCGAATTGAATTAAAAAGAGGAAAATAGCCATTAAGCAGAAAATACTCACGTTCCGGGTTCGACATTAAAAGTCTCCCCATTAATGGCATGGTAAACTGCAGCTATGGTCCATGCGACGCCAATTCCAAGGAAGACATTCACAGCATTACTACCCGTCACATTGCCCACACTAGCATCCGCATATTTGTCCTGTATAGCAGCTACCTTGCTGGCAAAAGTATCTGAAATGAAAGGGAAGAGTTTTAATGAATAAATAGAGAAGCAATTTCAACAATGTGCAGTTTTGTTTTCCATATGTAACAGAACGGCAATCTGTGGAATATTTATTTTTGTAATTAGATAAAAAGCTGTACAGCCAGCTTGTGATAGAAAGGTCATAATAGAATTATTGATTCATAATTATATGACCGTTGTTCACATAACAAGGGGTATGTATGTGTGTAATAATTAGAACTAAATGGAGGAAAAATATAACTCGGTAAATTAAAAAAAAAAAAAGATCATATTAAAACAAGGAAGAACAGTTTTACAAATTTTGACTTTCATTATTATCGAGAGATTATTTACTTTTGGTGTACGCACTACTACTCATTTTTATTATTTTATTATAACAGCGGATAATTACTATGAGGTCAGTATTTTTCGAAATAGGTACGACCATGAATTTTCATTCAGAAGTATTTTTAGTAGCTGGGCGGTAGATAAGAAAAAATATTTAAAACTTTGCGGTCAGAGAGTACAAATCATGAAAGAAATTGTCACTTTTGTGTGACTAAAACATTTGGTTTTAGTGTTAAAAACAAGAAATAAGATCTTACGATACCCTAAATGAATACCGCTATTTAAGTTCATATAGTCACCACCAAAACCCTCAAAGTGGCTAGACATGGATTTTATATATGCCATAAAGCCTAAATTACTATTCACACAGGAAAATAGTCTTCCAGTAATTTTAAGCTTGACTCCTTAACTTCTCAAAGGCTGCACTTACTATATAACCTACTTAAAAATAATAATAAAATAGTTTTGATTAAAAAGTTACCTTACCATTTTACGCTCAATAACTCTCAGCTGAGTAATAGTTGCAATAGTGTATGTGTGGCCGTAATCCGAAATTGTAGGCAGATTGACTCAAAGTCATCGAACCACGGCACATTACATATGCAATTATTACTCACCTCAAAGTTGTTGTTTGAGGAATCGTAGTCATTTGGTTAAGATAATTTTTTTTAAATAACTCTGTTAGGAAAGGTATTCAAATTTTATTTCGGTTCGGAAGGTAAGAAAGCAAGCTTAAGATTATCAGAACGCCATTTTTCTGTTTGAATAATAGCTTAGGGCGCAGGGGCTATTCAAATCAAACTTTTGCCAGTTTTACATAAGAACACTGCGAATTTATCACAGACAGTTCAGAATTAATTCCCGACAAGCTGCAGATGTGAAAGTAGTTGTAATAAACATAATAATTTGTAGACGTGACTGCCGCAAACATGGCTTAAAATGTACCAATTTATGCAGTAATTGCAATAAAAACTAGAAATAGAGAGTTAGCAAAGATGCTTTATATTGAAATCCAGAAGCTCGAAGACGTCGATAATCTCGAAGATCTTTCGGAATTTGACAATTTTATTGATGAAAAGAAGAAGAACAACCATAACGCAAAAGATGTTAAATTCATTAGAATTTTATAATTTCTCATAAATTTTTATAAAAAAATATTAATAAATTAATTGTTCTACTTAGGTAATAGTTTCGTATTCAAATTATTTTATTCAAATATACCTAAAACAGATTTACTCATCGTTATACTATTTATTTAGTGAACAAATAGTAAAATATATGTAAAATAAAATTGCGCAATGAATAATTTAGTTTCAGGATGATTTCCGCCTATGTATTCAATTACATTGATTCAACTTTAGTAATGTTACATTAAAGTAAATTCTGATATTGAAATTTAATCCATTATTTACGTAAATAATAAAAAAAATTGAAAGTCATAAAAAAAAGTTGAAAAATTCATTTTTTTGGGCTTTTCTCAATTTTAAGTGGTTTCTTCAAAAATAAACCATTAACATACAAGTAGACATTTCAACAGTTAAACTGAGCCCAGGTAAAATATTTAAATTGAAAAACACACCAAAAAAAATTTTTCGTGGAAAATTTTGATTTTTTTCTTCGAAAATTGTAAATATATCGAAAACTATATGTTTAAGTGGAAAAAACTCTTTATGTTTATGCAAACGAAAAATCTGTGAAAAAAGAAATTTCATTGGAAAAAGAGGGCGTTTCATATAAGTAGGAACCGTATAAATCAGTACGACTGGCTCCTGCCTGCCGTATACGCCACAGCCAAGCTGACCTCATATACATATAAACTTGAAATAATTTTTAAGCGTCAATTTCAGATTGTTCATTTTCACTATGAAATGCTAGTCCCGCATAGGGCTAATGTTGCTAGGCATACAAGTAAATACGTAGTATTTCGCCTTAATAATTCAAACTTAAAAATTATTTATTATTTTATATATGAGGTCAGCTTGGCTGTTTGTTTTGGCTGTTTGTACGGCAGGCAAGAGCCAAGCCGTACTGATGAGTATATGGTTCCTGCTTATATGAAACGCCCTCCTTTTGCAATGAAATTTCTTTTTTCAAAGATTTTTCATTTGCATAAAGAGTTTTTTCCACTCGCTGCAGACTTAGCAACAAACTGAGTTAATTTCATATTGACTTATTTTCGCTTTGAATTTTCATAGCAAAACTCTCAACTATATGCTTCCCAGATTGCAAAAGAAATGTGCTTATTCAGTGGAAAAAAAGTATACTTTCACAAAATTTTATGCAATTTGAATTTTTACGAGAGAAAAAAAAAATAAAAAACTGTAAAATCGGTCTTCCGCCATTTTCTTGAAAAATTTGAGGTTATTTTGAAAAATTCCTTATATGAAACTTTTAGATATTTATAATTTCTATAACTTTCGCGGGGAATATTTTTCGCAAAAAATACTTTCAATCCCTTAACAACCCCCCCCCCCCCCCCATTTCGCAATGTAACTTTATCTCGTGTTTAATTGTTTCTTAATTATAATCTTAACTAAATTTTACGTCTGGTCTTTGCTGTTATTAATTTTTTCCGTTTTAGCCGTCACTTCTCAATCCGTTTTGGCACCAGCCTAGTAGGACGAATCATAATTTCATATTCATAATTTATCGGACTTTGTAATATACAGATTACATTTGATTCCTGATTTGTAAATTACGTTAAAAAAACTGACCTTTCTCGGTGAGGTCCCGTTTGCCCCCCCCCCCCCCCCCCCATCGTCGGTGCGCCCGCAAAGAATTAAACATCATGCATAATTACAGATAGAGTTTGTCATGCAATAACCTTTTTACAAGCTGTTAAGTCAACTACTCACCAGTCAATTTGAGAATATTTTGGTAAATTAAATACCGTTCAGAGCTCTACTGTAGGAAAACAAGTTAACAATGGTGTCAGAATTGAATTTTCTTTATTGAAAACGTTCATTGTTCGAGTTGATTACGTGGGAATAATGTAAGGTAATTGGACGTGGTGACGCTTGCACAACTGTTGTGTGTTATCAAATCAATTAATTAATATAAAACGAACAAACATGAACGAATATATATGTTTAACACTTCGATGACAAAAACTTTGAATTAATAACTATGTCGCCGACGGCACAAATGTAAGATAAACCCTTACCTAATCTATTATCGAAGACTCAATGTAGAGGTTGAAAATATCTATCATAATCCATGAAAACGAAGGTTCGCATTTTTCAGTAAAGGAAAGTACTCGACTTTGGTGATGAAGGCTGGAATGATTTATCGGGAGTGAGATAGAAAAATATACCGTGTATATCGAGCAAACAGAGAAGAAGAAATGAAGAAAATTAAACGAATATACCGTTTTAAAAAAATTCAACTTTGTTGTAATACCACACTTGTCTCTTTCGTCGCTTTTTACCCTGGCAACTTCCTGATATTATATGTACAGTTAATATAGCAAAACTTTGTGATTAAGATAAAAGGCTTGTGGGAGATGCCTCTTGAAGCCAATATATTGAGGCTTAGAATATAAAGAGTAGAGGAAGTACTGATACCTATAAAATTCGTGTACATTGGTGTGTCTTTTCTTAGAGGTTTTTAAAGTAGGACAGAACTACTGTCTTATGACAAAATCATGTTCAGCTGTTTGAATACGTTGTAAACAGTAGAGAAATTCTTGAGGTTTTTGGTGTATTGACAGAAAGTAAGAACATTTTCGGTGCGAGCAATTGCAATATTTTTAAACATAAAAACTTTTACATTAAAAACAATATACAATACTTCGAAATAAATGTCTAAGAATATTTCGTAATTATTATTTTATATTGATTAGCATGCGTTAGAATGTTAAATTACAAAAATTAAATTTTTAACAAAATATTGAAAAATGTTTGGTGACCCGCATCAAAAAATCAAAAAATCCGAATAAAAATTAAAATGACTGCTGGGGTCGTGTGAGGGGTTTGTGTGACTCGTCATTTATATTACGTATTTTTAACTACCTATCTACTTATTTAATAGACAATAGACCAATGCGAGATTGTTCACCTACCTCCACGTATTGTATACATTATGTTAATTCTTTAAACATAGATGCTAGACGAATATAGGTTGCCTCAATTATTTGTTCGAAGTGAAAAACAGAAGTACGACAGAAATAAATAAGAAACCTTTTATTGCTCAAAGTATAGTTGGAACTATACATAAATTTAAATATTCTGTATACTAGTATACAACCGTTAGCACAACTTTTATAAGACAGTATAATTTCTTATATATCTATATATGGCACCAATATTCGGTTCTAGAAATATTTATTCATCAAAAATTTCACAGAAACAAAAAACATTCCTTCGTCATAAAGTTAAAATAAAGTGAAAACTTAATATCAAGATCATATTATATTATCTTTTTACACCTCTCTATGCTGATTTAAACTACGAGCCTGTTCTGAGCTCTCAACACAACTCCAACAGTTTCTAACACGACCAGAATTTGACTACGCTAAATTTGTCTTATCGCACTCCCTGTTCGCTCTATATTGTGAGAATTGAGGCGATGTTGCGCAATATCACTCAAGATAATTTAAACTCTACTACCAAACATATTCATACATTCGGTTTGCTTGACCTTTCAGAACTGAGGATGGTAAAATTTTCAATGTATACAGGGTGTCCCTTTCCAAGTATCAAGTATTTACACCACAGATAAGCTTGATTTGAGGGGGGGGGGGGGTGATTGGATTTTTGGCGAGTTTTTCGGTTGTTGTCTTACTCGATACGTTGTAGCCCGTGACTGAGCAATTGCTCATGAGTCTGGAGGGCGCACAATGGGCCTTGCTGTGGCCTAAGTTCTAGAGTCCTCGCCCGGGGGAATCAACCTCTTTTCAATCCATCTATCCATACTCGATACTCTGTAGCCCGTAATTTGTAGGAGTCGAGTATGAGCCGTTTGCAGGAAACCCCTTGTCTTTCCAACTAGTTCCACTACACCTTCTTCCTCTGCCACTGCCCCATGTTACAGCTAAAAGGCTTAAAGGTTAGTTTTTCTATCCAAAATGAGTAAAGAAGCTCAAAAAAAGGGTTGCTTCAATCTTGGTTGAACGCTTTTCCATACAACTGTTGACCCACACGGAATAAGTATTATATCGGACTCAGAATGATCCAGAGAAAACATACTTATGTTTTATTCAAAGCAAAATCATAACTGTCATTAAATTAATGAATATTATTGAGTAGTGCGAAGGGTACCCCATTTTTGCCATATACCTATTGATTTAATTATATTCAACGTGTAAGACAGGCTATAAGTGTTTTTCTCGTATGTATATGCTGTATAACGTTATTTCGATAATTAAAATTATTTAATAACAAAGCTAAGAGTATTTGGGCTTGTTCTTCTGTACATTCTATTTAGTGTATATTTGCCATCCAAATGTTTGACAACGACTTTCTCATTACCTCACCTTTGTCAATATTGTGTCCTAAATTATTTTTATTGTATCGATGAGGATCTACCTGAAATTATTATTATTATTTATTATACAAAGTTTAATATTATCAGCACAAGTCATTACATTATAGTGCTTTCAAGAGAGGCAATGTCGTCAATTGATAGAATAAAAAATAACGGACCTAAGTCACTGCTTTGAGGTATGCCACACGTAACCCATCAAGCCTTACAAATGGAATGATGAAATAAGATTTGATATGAAATATTATTTACATGTTTACAGCTAATTTTAGAAAAGAAAGATAAAACACATACTTTCGCATTAGAAATAGTTTTAAAACAGTATCTTGGTATGAGATAACTCGTCGAAGGCCTTTGTTGGCTTGTAGAAATTAAATTATTCCAGGAAATTGATAGCTATGAGTATTTCATATATTGAAATAATTTGAATTATGCCGAAGATGTTATAGAAGACCACTTATGCCAGTCAAGAACGTACATACATTTTATACGAACAACTTTGAAGCATTTTTGTCAACACCATTACTAGAGAGTATTGCGATAAAACCGATACAAGTAAAGTTCTTTGAAAGTTTTGAAAAGTTATATTTTGTATTTCATTGCAATTTGTAAAGTTTGTCACATTCAAAACAATATGTATAACATGGAGATGTATGATATTTTGTTAAGAGGGACGTGAAACAGGACTAGTTTCAACTAAAAAGTTACCCGAGGTAGAATACTATTTTTAACTGTGTCCAGATGTATTTTTTTTACAATGATGTTTTGGCTTAGACCATTATCAGTATGCTCTTGCATCCAAATATTATGTGAGGATTGTAGAAGATTTCAGCATCACAAAAGCTGTGATGCAACCACATTTCACTTAAAGCATTGATAAAGAGACATATCGCAATGGAGGATTTCAAGATTCAATGCTAGAATTGGTCTAGGACTAGTTTTTATGATACCCTAGAATGAATGCCCATATATGGTCACCCTTTTGTGCAAGTTTGATTGTTAAATTGGTTTTTTAAACAATTTCATGGGATTTTATATTCTGATAATCTGAACAACTTTAAAGAATAATAAAAACATCTAGGACCAATCGTTTTCACAGTACATATACGTAAAAAATTTAAATTTTTTGTATGACAACACCATGGACGGGTTGCCCGATTTAGTCCATTTTTGATATCATATTTACTATTTTTATGAAATGTCCGCAGTCTACGTAGATGCGTTCTCAGTTAGTGTCCAAGTATATATAGTGAAAAACGAAATATTTAACTAAAGTGGTTAGAAGAAATAAAAACGCATTACCTTATGCAAGATTCAAGCTGAACACCAACTATGTATGGTGGATACTCGTATTTCCTGGATGATTAGGCACGGAAAATTGACAGTCTCTGGAAATATTTTTAAATAGATCTCACATGATCGTGAAAACTTTCCCTAATACAAATAACGTAAGTTAGTATGCACAAGCTGTTTGATAATCTGCGTTCAGAATACAGGTCACCTTTAAAAAAATTAGAAAAACATGTAAAGGAATTTCGAAATAACACTGAAGAACTCCAAGCCAGTTTCAATGCTTCTTTAGATAGACGGAAGATCAATCATTGTAAGTTTTCTGCTGCCCAAGTAACATTGGAAGTAGAATTTCCAATCTTTGAGGGCCGATCGACCTATTGTGGTTAAAATTACGTAATTAGACTTAAGAATTTAACCTCAAAGGCCACTCTCCTTTAAGGTTAATTAGGAAGAAAATTTTACTTAATAATTCTTTAAATTAGGTCCTTAAAGTAATCTTGACTTTGTAGTTAATTATTAGGGAAAAATTACGTAATAATTCCTTTTTAATTTACCTCGTAGGAATTAGGAGAAATAAGAAAATAAATAAGGAAAAATTCCTAAATATGAGGCAAATTTCCTTACTTTTTACCTATATTTTACTTAACTTTGATGTCAACTTTAAGGAAATGTATGGACTTTGTAGTGAGATCTATTCCCAAGTTCAAGGCAAGATAACGTAAATATTCCCTAAATAATTCCCTATTCGATTGGGTTCGCCCTCAAAGCCCGAATTCCCAAAAAAGTTAACCTCAAGATAAATTGGACTAAATGGCTACGTTTGGCGAAATCCTTAAAATTGAAAGTACGTAATACTACAACTAAAAATTAAAGTTCATTTACTTTTGTTTGGCTTCATTATCACTGGAATTATTGAATTGCTCCCAACATTAAATCATTTCATCAAGATTACAAATGTTGGCCCTATTTACGACACATTTATATCGGAATTAGTCAGGCTCTGGAATACCATTTGCATATTTTCTTAAAGATGCTACGCTTGACTTGGGCCAATAGGTACACTTAATTATTTGCTTCCCAACCATGCGGAATATACGCATATTCGACTGCGTTTGCATTCACCCGATTATTGACAAAACTTGTATCCAAATGATGATGCTAATCACTTGGTTTACTATTTTTAAGATGTAAATAAATCAATTCAATTCTTTCAATTGTCAAATCTCTTTTACATATTTAAGGCGAAATTCCATAATTTAGGGCGAAATGCCTTATTTTAAGTTGAAATTTATTTACAGAAAAAAAAATTATCATAACCTTTGAACACAAAATCACCTAAACAAGGATTTTTGCCCTCAAAGTCGAAAAATTTGGTTATTTCGTCTAGCCATCCAGGAAATTCGTCGTATAAGGAAAAATTGTAAGTCAAACTAACTTTTAGGTCGAGAAATGTAATATGCGCCATATTTATTTAACAAAACATGGCTGCCATATACTATTAAAGGAGTGAATAGAAAAATTGCATAATGCCTTAATTTAATCTTTTCCATCGTTACTGCAAAGAAAACCCAAATAAATGAATTTTTCTTAATTTCAGAACAATTAAAGCATATTTAAATTAATTTTAATGCTCTAAATCGGAAACCAAAGAATAATTTATAAAAAATTAAAATTATTATTTTTTATATATACAATATTTTGAAAGCGCGTTGTTGTTTTTCGATAAATTATTTCCATATTTATCAATAAAATTTTTCTCTGCGAGAATTAACTTTGAATAAGGCCATAATTTCTATATACTTTGTTAAAGCAATACTTCTCATAATCTTTCAATTTGGAGTTGTGTGCCTTGTTCATAATATTTACATTACCTATTAGGGAAAATATACACATACAATTCTTATAAAATGTAATTCCTTCTATATTAACACACACCTTAACATGAGTTAAACTAGGTAGAAAATAGGTCGAGATTAAGGAAAATTTACGTAAATTCGACGTCAAATTTACGTTAAATTTACCAAATCAAGGAAATGAGTCCTGTGCCCTATAAGGAAATATTCCCTAATATTTACGTCGATACGACGTCCTCTCATTCTCCACTTACGTAAATCGGACGTAAATATTAATCTTAACTTAACCACAATTAGTCCCTCCCATAATTTACGTCGAATAGACGTAAATTCGACCTGAAAAAGAGGGAAAATGTTACTTGGGTGTTCAGTTCACATAAAACTTCATTATATATGCATGGCAATAGAAATCGTGAACGGCTTTTGATTGGTGGACTCGCTCGCAAGAAAGGCCGTGATCGCTCTTGGTCAAATCAATGTTGAGGTATTCATGGAAGTTCTCCTATACAAGATTATGACTCAGAGTGTTTCTAATGATAAATTGTTTGTGTGCTGATTTTTTAATCTACCATTCGATTTCGTATTGTAAAAATGAAAGATATTCCCCCAGGTGCTATAATATATATAATCAGCCAGTGGTTGGATTCGACGAAGATTTATTTATTTATTTATTTTATAAGTTCAGACGTACTACCGTTAAAAAGGAAAATGATGAATTAAGTAATACGAAATTAAGAAGAAAAAACTAAAAAGTAACCTCTAACTAAATAATTAAAATAGAAATTAAAAAAATATTAAATGATTACAAATAGCAATAATAAAAAAAATAAAAATAAAAAAAAAGTTTCTCAGCAAAAATTCTAAAAGTAATAAGGCAAAAAATAAAAAGACAATAGAATTAATTCATACAAAGCATACTATAATGAAAATTAAAAATTAAAAAATATAATTCAAAAGAGCACTACTAAGTAATACATACACATTGAAAAGTATGGGAGTAGAATGAGCAGTCGTCTCAGATCAAAGGAATACACTTCAATATTGAATGTTTAAATTGATAGAGGCTATACTAACTGAACATATCTATGTGGTTAAAGATCTATATAGTCGCCAAACCAAATGTTGAAGGCGGGATTCGTGATCATCTTGGGGATATATGGACATTTATTTCGGCATGCAGCTCCCGACCCATCCAAATAACCATATAAGATTTTGTACAAAAATCTTTCATCCATGTAACGTCTACGCTTTTCAAGAGATGTAATATAATGCATAATCAACCTTATAGGATATTCCACTGCACTTAGACCAAACAGTTTAAAAATAAGAAATTTTGTAAATTTTCTTAAAGGTCATTCCAACTGTTCCAATATGTGTTTTATAAAAAGGATTTCAAACAGGAGTCGCGTATTCTAATAATTTGCGTATTAACGAAATGAACAATGCAATATGGGAAAAAGATGTTTTAAAAGATTTACAGGTACTAAAATTGAATCCAAACAATTTAACGGATTTACTTATAATGTAATTAGTGTGGCTAAAAAACAAAAGTCTATCATCAAAAACCACCCCCCAGATCTTTAATTTCAGAAACTCGTTCTAATGTGATACTACATAGCTTATATGCAAATTTTATGGTGTCTCTTTTGCGACTGACAATTACATTTATTTATATTTAAGGGTAAGTAGTTTTCGACACACCATTTCTCAACCTTAGTTATTTCTTCTTGCAACCGAGTACCTACAATCCTCAAGATTACTAAAAATACCAAAAATTTTAGCATCGTCTACGTAGAGGAGGCAATTGGAATCGAGATTTATCGGAAGGTCATTTATATAGATCATAAAGATAAATGGGCTGAGGATAGTACCCTGGCGGATACCCCAAGTTTGCTTAAAGGCCAAGGATTCCAACTCTGTGTCGTCCATCTAAATATAAAGAAAACCATTGAATGGTGTTCTTAGAGAAACCTATGGAGGCCATTGTAGTGAGTACCTTTCTGTGTTGAATCTTATCGAACGCCTTAGAGAAGTCTGTGTAAATAGAGTCTACTTGCTTGCCCTTATCCAATGCAACCTCTACAATGTCTGTGAAGGTAGTCAGGTTTGAAGTTGTAGATCGTCCCGGAAAGAAACCGTGTTGATTTTGGTTAATAATATTTTTAGATTGAAGGAATAGTTGATTATACGTATTTTTTTCAAATATTAACGGCAAACTGTTTGAAATTTATATTGGTCTATAGTTAGAGATTAATTTAGGGTCTCCTGATTTGAGTATTGGTGTGGATTAGATTTGTGAAGGGGTGTATAAGCGTTAGCCTCGCAATCACTGCGACCTGAAAGATCTATTGTGAGTCGACGTATTGTTGTAGTATTGGCGTAACAAAACACCCTTTCAGAATCGTAGGATATATCCTTTGATTAAAAGATATATAATAGGTTCCGAAATTGTTGAAGGACATTTTTTATAAAATATATTGCGTATCCCATTAAGACCAGGGTTCAAGTTGATTGATTACATTTGCTACACTCTCAGGCATAAAATGATATAATTGAATGGAGTTAACGTTAGTATATGTAAATGAATTATGTAAATTATTGGTAACATTAGCTTTGAGAGAGTATACGAATTTAAAATACCGCAAGAACATTTCGTTACTCTGCATTGGTGAGGCGGATATACGTACTGTCACCAAGTTTCATCTCTTTAGGATTAGAGTTTGATGTTTTCAGGCTTTTACTAAAAACCTAAAAACTCTTTGGATTGCTTTGCACATAAGATTCAGTGGAATTAATAAAATTGTCGTAACACAGATTCTTTGCAATTGTTTGGAATGATTTCTTAAGAACGAAAATGTCTTGTATAATTTTGGATGTTTTTGTTTTTCATGTACATACGTCGAAATGTGTTTTTTAATCGAAGGGTAATTTTCTCGTATACCGAGAAGGTTATTTTCTATTTTTACTGACAGATTCTGGGACGAAATTTTCTACACATTGATTTATAACGTCATAAAGTATATGGAATGACAAAGCAAAATTATCTGAAAAGATTTTTGACAAATTAAATGACGATAAATATTCATTAATGTTATCATAATCGGCGAACTGAAACTTCCGTTTTTTTCCTCTTACGTTCAGTGATATAATGGGGGTTTTTCAATTGAAAAACGTAATTCCAAAGGAGAGTGATGAAGATCAATTCGGGATAATGGTGATATTCAAGACGACAGTAAAATACATTTGGTCAGACCAAACCAAGAATTCTTCCGTTACAGTTCACTTGATCATTGTATTGTTTCAAACCGCAAAAGCCCATACTATTAAGATGGGAGGTTGATACGCGATTAACATTTTCTGAAAACCACATACAATTATTAATATTATGAAAAGACCAGTTTAAATTCGGTAACTTGAGTAATCAACAATGATGATTTTGGAACTTTACTTTTCACTAATATTCGAGAAGATACTGTCATATAATTCATACGGACTCTGTGGTGGAAAGTAATTGCACCAAATGTATATAAAGGTATTATTTATTTTAATAATTACTGCTATATCCTCATGTTCTGTTTCAATGAATTACATACGTCCGGAATTGTATTTGCGGTTTATAGCAACAAGAGTACCACTTCCGCCCTGCTTTTATGTAGGCAGAGAAGGATTACGGTCCTTTCTGTGCACTACATAACGCTCATCAAATAGTTCATAGATATATGAATGATATAAAACTAGACGACTAGATAGGGCTCCAAATTAAGGGGCATTTTAACTTCTAAGCAATGTGATCTAAAATATATTTTGTGCTGTTCCCCTACCGTTTTTGGTTCAGTCCACGTTAGCCTTTTCCAGGAAAGTTATTACCTCATTAGTTAATGTTATTTTTCTTAAATACTGATACAGTTCTGAATCCCTGAAATTTTGCGAATTCGATGAGTACAATCTTATACAGATTCTACTCCTTCGTTGTAGAATTGCGCAGTTACCGTCTGTAGTTTTGCCCATTCTCTTAAGCATGTACTTAAGTGAGGATTTAGCTACTGAATAGCCGGATATGATGCTTATTATAGTTGATAACATTTTTAAAGTCTTCATATGGGAAGTTAATTCTTTGCGTGTGTTAGTCCACGAAGATTATCCCATTGTAGCTGGTAATGCATCTTTTCTGTATTGCAAATTACTTCTATTGATAGATACCTCTTTTTAAGGCGAGTTCGGGTTCGGTAATTAGAGACTCTACTTCTTTTCCAGCAAATAAACAAAATGGTTTTATTTTATTCGAGTGAGTAAATTATTTCTAAGAATGGAACAATTTATATATGATTGATTATTCAAAATTATAAACGCCAGAAAAATCTAACCGCAAGGCAGCAATCGAGATACGTACTTTAATAACAGCAACTATATATTTCTTTCCAGCTAAACAATTTTTACGTATACTTTGGCTGAACTTAAAAATATTTCATGGCTTGAAAGTATTACCCTGGAAATATGTGTATTGTAACTATATCATAGCGTATCAACAATTCTACTGGGAGATTGATGAAAACCAAAACGAGATACTTTGGCCAATCATCATATTCTTTATGCAATAATTACTGTACCACAAAGGACCCTCTTAAAATACATAAAAAATTCGTGAAAATTTAAAATAACCAACGAAAGATTATTACAAATATCTCTCTTAAAATGAAATATTAAAGTACGCCATCTGGATATGTGCAAAGCAATTATATAATTGTGGTATTTTGACACCTGCCAATTTTGTAAATATTCTGACAAATAGAGTATTACTCTTCTTTGGAAGAACAAGTCTATTAGGGGAGTATACATAGCATAAACATTTCAAAGATTAAAAATTAGACAAACATGAAATCAAAAATATTGTGAACAGTTATACATATTCAAACTTACCTGGTATACTAGTACCAAGGGCAACAAATACAATGGCAGTGACTGCGTCCTTAATACCTAATGTACAGCCAAAATGCGACGCAACATCCCCAATAACGGCTGTTACGATCCCAATACATAATATCGACACCACGAAACACAAATACCCTCCGGAAATATCTGAAAGAAAAAAAATCATATTAAAGCTTAGACTTGGGTCAACATAAAATCGAAAAATGAAATATTTAAGACAGAAAAGACGTCACAGGATGGCTGTGAAATTATTCCAGCCAGTACACTAAAAGAGCAAACCCCAAAAAGTGGTCGCTTTTATTTCTCAAGGCAATCCTATTATCACAGAACTTCCCAACAGTTTCCACGAGTTCTGTGGAAATAACTTTTTCTTTTTTTCGTAACAACAGGCTCTATTCGCTTCGTTTATTTTCTTATATGACTACGGATATAGGGACGACTGGATGAGAAAATTTTCACGAGGATTTTCAAGTAAACTGCCATTGGGGACCAAAAGCTTTTTGCCGTGCAATGCACCCACACCTATATAGGTCCAAGAAGAAAATGTTTTCAAAGTAGTATACTGTTGGAAACAGGACGAAACCTCATTCAGCATTCGTGTTATCTCTGAGCTACAGATATCAAAGATAAATTTTATTGGTGCGCATCTGTAGAATAGATAGAGTTTCGCAATTCATCTGAGAGAATAATCAAACGTTATTCTATTGCGCCCTTAGTATCTTGAGGACTGTTTTTGACAATTTCCTAAAGGTTATTTCTCAGGTATGTAAAATATAAATTCAAAAGCTTTGCGTGAAGTGAAAGTTGATTTTAAATTTTAATTTTGTTAATAGCCCTTGCTTTTGATTTGGATTGCGAAACAAATGTCTATGATTCAGGTCTATTCAGATAGGTAATTTTGCAGTATTCACTCCTTTTGATATTTATCTTATGTACATGCTCAGTTTAAATTTAATTTAAGGTAGTCATAGAATTGGAAACCCCTCTCCCACGGAATTAGAATTAAATTTAATTTTCGTAAAATGGCAAGAACAAAGCGAAATGGTTCGAATTTATGTATTCAATTAATGGGGAGATGAAAGTTCTTTCATTAATTGATAAGACTTGTGCAACTCGGCGAGCTTTTTTTACGGTACTTTTAATAATCCTAATTTAGTTTTGATACATTATAAGGAATTACGTCGTTTACGTTAATTAAAATCAATATTTGACGATAAATCGTTCAGATATCCATATACTTACGTACAATTCATAAAAAAATTATTCAACATTTCTATATGTTACTCTGGCTATCTGCACGGTACATTTTAATCAAGCCGGCCTCAATGTTTTAAAGTCCTTCACCATTAAGTCAAGGATAATCACCGAAGGTCTGTAAACTATAGAGCTATAGAGCTAATGAAATTATTGACAGCATAACAAAAGGAGGAGAGGAAACTAACTCTCTTTATCCAGATCAATTTTGTGACACTTTCATAGCAATTGGGGAGAAAAAGCAAGTATCCCTTAATTGTCAAGAGCTTTCAGGACTTCGCAAGGTAAAAACGTTTAGCGACATTTTCGGGAAAAAAACAAAAACAAAAGAGCTCCTTCTTCTCAGAAGGATGAGGTACAAAATAATTAGAGAGCTCTTCTCAAGTCACTGCTTCTTGCGGTATAACCTAAACAAGATTGCCTGTGACTACATTCTGCCAATTCTACCAAGATGTACAAGAAACTTCGGAGCACCTATACTCTGCGAATATATAGCAATAGCGAGGCGGAGGTTACTTCACCTCTAGCATGCATTTTCTCAATCCCAGAAAGGCTCTAGATTTTATCAATAGTCTTAACCTGGCACGATAAGTGTGTCTTTACTTATGGGTATCAAAACATTTAATATGACCACTAAAAATATAAAGGCGTATGTAGATAATTTACCATATGACACATATCCTGCGGAGCTCCAGATAGTACAGATGACGATAATGATAAAGCACCATGTTGTGACCGTCCTCAAAAATCCAATAAGTCAAATTTTCCAGGAATCTTAAGGAGGATCAACATTATGATGGCATTCATTTCTTTCAGAAATTGTGGGGAGAGAGCTTATTGAAATTTAAATGCTATATTCCTCCTTTACCAATAGAAAATATATGGTTAACACTGTCAAAAGCCGTAAAAAAATCAGAAACTGTTACCTGATCCAAATCTCTTATATCCACCATGCGACTTTGAGTAGGGTTTACTCAAAGATATGTGATGATCCGAAACAGGACTTAAGAGGTACTAAAGGATTGTGTGTCGAGAAGTCTTTCTAGCAATTAATCGTTCGAACATTTTACCTACAAAACAAGGCATATGTACTGATAAAATGGTAGTCAAACTCACTAGTGGTTACAGCCAATTTTTCACACAGTTGGTAAATTGGAAAATGTTAAATAATAGTTATAAATATATGTGAATGGTTCCAAGATAAGAAAACATCCATCTTACGATGGTTTAGTTTAAAAATCATAGAGCAACACTGTCTGGCCCACTACTACATAAAAGCTTTAAGAACTTTAATTGGATATACACATGAAAAACCCAAAAAAGTATTGTTGAATAACGACTGTAGTGATTATCGAAAGATGTTAAAGTTGGAGGAACCGATGAGCAATCGAAGTACTTATTCTGATTCTCAAGCTTAGGAAGACAAGCTACCTTATGATACTCTTTATTCCTATTTTGTGTAAGCTACTTCATGTTAGTATCCAAATTTCGTTGGTAATAACTTTCTTAGCTCTTATTATTGCAGCGACAAGATTTTCGAACTTTTGTTACCTTCGATAGAAGTCATAATTTTTTAGTCGATTAACTATATCGCGCAAGTGTATCTTAAAACAGATATGCTTCGAGCAAGTGACGACAATATCTGCTGTAATCACACCCCCGAGTGGATTTTGTAAGACAATTCCAAGTGGTTCTTGGAGACCGACAACAATGGTGTTCCACTAAACTGTCCTTCCAACAAGGATCGATGGTGTGGTATACAGACGGTTCAAAAACAAACAGTGGGTTCGGATTGGGTGTATACGGCCCCAGATGCCATATATCAAAGGCTCTAGGCTTTACCCCTACCGTATTCCAAGCCGAGGTGTTGGCCATAGATGTGCCAATACCTGCATTAAAAGAGCCATAAATGGCTCAACCATTAATATCCTCTCGGACAGTCAAGCTGTGGTACTTCAAAGTGTTACCTCAGAGCTACCCTAAATTACTGGGAGAATAAACAAAAATCCCTGTATTGGGAAAGGCTACAAGGACTTCGTCAGGCAAAAAAGTTTATCGACACCTCTGGCGGAAAAACAAAAGAACTCCTACTGCTTAGAAGAACAGAGCTCAAAATGATCACTGAGCTCTTCTCAGGCCATTGCCCCTTGAGGTATCACCTAAACAAGCTGGGTTTGGCTGAGACTTCATCCTGCCGCTTCTGTCAGGATGCTCACGAGCCTCGGAGCACTTGCTCTGCCACTGCGAAGCATTGGCCAGGCGGAGATTAATCCATCTTGAACATGCTTTTCCTCCTCCAGGTTACGTATGGAACCTTAAGCCCAGAATGGTTCTAGACTTTATTAACGGTCTAAACCTATAAATGGAGCTAATTCAACGGGGACTCACAATAGATCTTTCAGGTCGCAGTGATTGCGAGGCTAACGCCTATACACCCCTTCACAAATCTAATCTAATCTAATATCGCGCAAGTACTAACGTCCAGCAATTATTTATCGACTTTTCTTAGTAAATCTGCGAATACCTGCGCAGTGATAAATAAGACATGCAAACTAATTGTGATATTTTTGAAGGGATTAACTAAATTATTCACTAATACTGAAGTAAATTGAGAATCAGGGCAGTGAAAAATTCTAGATAAATTAGCTCTGCAGTAATCCAGAAAAATACAGTATATAAATTCAGCGCATATTTCAAGAAACTAAAATTTTCATAATGGATTTAGGAGAAAAGAAAGAATTTCGATAGTTTTCTGTTTTTTTTTTTTTGGTTTTATTCAAATGCAGTGGTAAAATAGATTCCAAGCACGGAAGCAAATTGTGCTAAGCTGCTAGAAAAGCCCTAAAACCGTCCTGTACGCTTAATGAAGCACATCAGGTCTAGGTGAGGTAAGTTTTTCAGCTCATCCACATATACGAGGGCAGACCCAAGTGTATCCAGTGTGCTCCGGGCAAATTCCGGACAAGCGCACAGCAAGTGTAGGTGGTCACAGGCTCTCCTTCCAGACAGGACAGGCACAGTCAACAATTCCCATCCTTGTTAGATGAGCGTGAAACGACGAGCTGTGGTCCGTGATAATTTCAACCACAGCTCTGCATTGTTTGCTTCCGAGCCAAAAGAGAAAGTCAGAGAAATTCCACATAAAGAAAAGTTTTTGTACACCTGCAAGTACTCAGGTTCGTTCATCTCTGCTTATGATTCATGTGATAATCCACTTTGAGAAGAGTTCTGATAACCGAGGTTGCAATGCCTATAGCGGGTTCCGGTCTAAGAAAGGGAAGCCAGACTTGGATAAAAGGTCACCTCTCCCAACATCCCAACATGCATGGAGCCTGTAATTCCCTGCAATCCCCACCTGAGTCCTCGGCCACCATACACAAGAGACATATGTGATCATGGATCTTACAATCGAGGTATCCATCCAGACCACAACACTCGGTTTCATGCCACATGTGGAGCCAAATGTCCTCCTGCATTGATCAAAGACCCTCGTAGCCGGATTATTTTTTTCCTTTACATGCATTCCCCACGTTAGTTTAGAGTCAAAGTAGCCACCGAGGTACTTGACATGAAGAGCTCTGGAGGAACAAAGTACAAAGCTTACGTCTCCTGGAAAAGAGGTTGGTGCAGAATTTCATTTTGTGAACATCAAACTAAGCCTAGAGCCCAATTCTCCGAAGCCCCACAAACTTCCATACAGATAATCTGTATCACTGCCTCATGATAGGATATTTTTACAATTATAATTTATAGCATTCTCAGATTTATTTAAACCAATAACAAATAAGTTTAAACTTTAAGCAAATAAATTTAAACCTTGAACAAATGATTTTAAACTCTTAACAAATAAATTTAAACACTTAACGCATGAGTTTCAAATGTTAACAATATGACTTAAACCTTTAGCAAATATATTTAAACTCTTAACAAATTTATATTTAAAATAGGAGATTGCGAATTGAATTGACTTGTAGGATACATAGAAGTACAAAAGGTTTTGAAAGTATAGAGAAAATGATCAAATTGCCATGACTTCAATCCTTGCAAAATGTCAAAATAGAAATTGATAAACTTCGGGGCAAAGTTTGGCAGGTTTAACGTTTTGTAAGAATTAAAGTCATGGCACCTTGATTATTCTCTCTATACTTTCAAAAAACTTTCTACTTCTATGCACTCTACAAGTCAATTCTATTCGCAATCTCCTGTGTTCTGCAGTGCACTCCGCGGAACCAAAAGAACACAGTTATAATCTGCAATACTTCTGACTTTTCAGTGCAGCGGTTGACCATCCACTGCCTTAGGAGTAAGTAAACCAAATCCATTATATAGTTGGAACAGTCATTAGGTGTGATTTGTTGCAGGCTATCTTCGATCACTGAAAGAAGATTACGTTCTCTGTTCATGTCACCTAAACATAGGCGAGTAAGAAGGCAAAACTTTTAGTGTCAAATATGTCTGCGATAGCACATCACGAACTTGTTGTGTTTTGTGTATTCTCACATTATCCATAATTAAAAATGCGTCACTAAGCAATGGATTTCTTTCCAATTTTTCAACAAGTTCGCGCAGAAATAGAGAAAGCCTATCGGAATTGCAGGTAGAAATTGCAATTCCTTGGTTACTTATCTCAGCAATAAGTTCGTCGTTTCTGCCACGTTCTGCTGGAATTATAACCATTGGCGTAACTAGAATTTTTGTCTAAGGGGGGGGGGGGGGAGTCCCCCTAACTTTCGTACATAGGCTTAAACAAACATTTTGTTGGCGAAGTATAACAGCCAATAAAATTGCATAGATTGAAAAAACCATAACGTTTCCGAGAGAAGTTACAGAACTCGCAAGAAACATAAGCCAAATTCTAAAACATAATTTTCGCTAAAGTAATTCTACACACAAAACCTTCATAAAATAATTCTCACTTTACAAATCGCAGCGATCGCGTCACTACTATTTTATTATCTACATAGTCTTCCTACGAAAATCTTAACTCCGCTTACAAGAAAGTAAAAAGACTAGTTTAGAGCTTTTAATCCACTGCAAATACAGGTACGTATGTGCATTTTAATAACAAAAGCTTTTGAGATAGGGCAGTCTTTGTCGAGGTTTCAATGTTAGAGGCCAAAGGAACAACGAACAATTTTCAATTGTTTCCCATTCTTTATAATAATTCTCGTTGAATCTTATTGAGCACCCGGAAACATAACATGGTACATTGTTTATCAGTTAGTATTAGTATAAGTCATTAGCATTCAATAGCTAGTCAGTCAAGATTCGGTGATCGGGCGATAAGCAATAAAATCGACCCCATTTGTGACGAATATTTACGAAATAAGACTTGATTCCTTTCAATTTGTTAATTTCAGGTTAGTCGGACATTCAAACTATTGTGAAAATAGTGTAGTACACAATTTAATTGGCGAATTGAGTGAAAGTGCATTCTTTTGTTTAATCCCAATGAAGCCAAGCGACACACATATATTCCGTACAGTCCACTCCAAACGTGCAACGCGTTTTAAATTTTTCGAAATCATAGGAAGTAGTGTTTATTTGAAAAATAAAATAAAATTTCCAGGATTTTAAAAGAAAAAGAAAAGAAAGTAGTGTCGTTTAATTAACAGAGACTTTTGTTTTCCACTTCCCTTCTCTGAAGTATTACGAAAATAAATCAGCCTCCTCAAGTTATATACACGAAACTTATATGACAGTGACGCCCTGCCTAATGCCCACTATTTATACCATCTGCATGCGTTTCAAAAAATAAAGTTAGATACACATTTTTGAACAATTATTTTCGTTTTTATTTAAGCAATAATAAACAGTAACCTATAATTAAAGTCTATATAAGCTTTAATTTACGATTTTTTTCTGCAAACTTATTTAGCACTTGTTGCGCTGTTACCTTGCTTTTAATTATTTGGTTTTCAATGGTTAGAAGTGCCATATTCGAAAACCTCTCCTGAAGCATAGTTGCTCTTAACCAAGTTTTAACTCGACGCATAGCGGAAAAGCTCCGTTCACAACCGGCCGAGCTTACAGGAAGAGCAAGAGCTGCTTGCAGCAACTTGTATAAATTTGGGCAGAGATCTTTATTAATTTCTGTTTTGAGTGTTTCCAAATTTATTACAATATTCCTGTTTTGGAACATGTTTTTTATTATTTTTGTTTCAGCCTGTAAGGTGGAAGTGTCTATATTGAAAACATTTTTATAATTTTCTACGAATGCCTCTCCATTTTTCAGGTCCAACTTTATAAATGAGTCAACTGACTGTACCAAAGGTAGATTGTCAAACCTATTTCTGAAGTTAGTAATAATGTTGTCCATCACTTGGTTGTAAATATTTATCTTCCAATATTCGGAAGACCTTGTATCTGATGGCAAGTTCACTAAATTACTCTTACCTAAAGTTGACTCTATCACGAAGTCTTTTGCTCTCTCCGGTTCTCTTCTCCTTTTCGAGACTCGAGTAGGTTCTAGACAAATTTCATATTTTTCTGCGAATTTCTCTTTTTCTTCCCAAAGACCATCGAATTGATTTCTACTCTCCGTAAAACTAGTAATAGTGCCCGTTATTATGTCACTCGCTCGCCCAAGAGTGGCATCTTTGCTTTGGAAGTACTTACTCAGTACATTCACTATTGATAATACTGACTCAAACACAAATAAACAAACAACAAAATTTCGTTTCGTGATGCAAGTCAGTATACCAAGTGCTTCCACACAGTTCTTGTCTTGAGCCTGGCTGATTCTTCTTCCAAAGCTGTTTTAATTGCATCATAATTTGATAATACAGCTTTGCAATTTTGATGACGACAGCTCCATCTTGTATTACTCAAGCTTCCCATTTCACAGCCAGTCTTGATACCAAGGGTGTTATGAACATTCATAAGATGCACATGATTACCCGGCTGGGAGAAATGGATGTATAAAGCTTCAAGGGTGTTAAAAAATGCTGTTGCTGATGAAACTTTAACACATGAATCGACAACAACTAAGTTTAGCCTATGTGCTAAACAGTGGATATAGATTGCTTGAGGGTGGGTTTCTTTTATAATTGCTTGAAGTCCGCGATGTTTCCCTGACATTACACTGGCTCCATCATAGGATTGTGCGATTATTGGAATATCCGCCAACGTGCACTTTTCTAAAAAGTTTAGAATTAGTTTTGATAGTCCCTCAGCATCTCTGGAGGTGGAGCAATTTACGAAACCCATAAATCTTTCTTCAACATAAGATCCTTGACATACCTAATGGTGACCGATAATTGTTCTTCTTTAAAACACCTGGCTTCATCCACCATTAAAGAAAAAAATCAACATTCTCTCACCTCTTTTACTATTTCCTGCAGAGTGAGCTCGGCTATGTTGTCAATAATTTAATTTTGAATTTTGGGGTTGCAATAACTCGTATGTCGCTCCAAATGGTTTGAAAAATTTTCATCGTATTTTGCAAAGAGTTCACTAATTTCCAAAAAATTTCCCCTATTTTTAGAAGTCTGGTCCTAGCGGCGTCCCCTCAAAGGTAAGCCCTGACGTACTAGACATAATATAATATCTATAAGCTTCATTAAGTAGTCTCTATTCTGCACTACCCCGTCTGTATGCTGCATTAGAAGTTTTTCATGTACACTCCCAGATACAGCAGATTGTTTGTACGTTAAAGTGCATTGAATATGAAGAGATGATTGTTCGTGTTTTTGTAGCGCCTTTTTAATTTTTTTCCAATTATTAAATCCGCTGCTAACAAATTTTTCACTTTGTTCCCGCACAGTGTCTTTGGAGAACTGCCTGCAGACGAAGCAATAAATTGTGTCTTCTTTTAAGCTATATTCAAGCCATCTATATGTGTCGTAGTATTTTGGCGAAAACGATCGCTGTCTATCTCCAAATTTACTTTTTGGAAAATTTGTTCGAGGGCGCAATGGACCGGTCTCAAGCGAGCCAAGATCTAGCTCTCTTTTTCCCTCACGAGTCTTGGTCACAACTTCTTTATCTGAAACAACCGCGCCCACTGCTGAAGTTGTTGGTGACGAATAGGGTTGGGTAGTGCGGCCTAAGTGTTGTCGTCTTTTAGTAGTCTTGGTCTCAATTTCTTCACCTGTGCAAACTACCTCTGCTAATGATGTTGATGGTAATGGGTCTGGTTGTACACTGGTATTTGTCATCTTCCTGCTGGTTATTTCAACATTTTCAGTTTTTTCTTCAGGACGATTTTTTGCACTTTTAAAAAAAGATCTTATGTCTTTGAATTTCTTCATCTTTTAATCTAAAAAATTAAAACATAGTTTAAGATATTTTTATAATCCATTTAATTAAAAAACAATTGAATATGACAATAACAAATAACGGGACTCTTTGCAATATTGAAGTCATCTTTTTATTAACTAAATACTTCATAAGTTCCGAATTTTTTTTATTAATACTAACGTGCAAGACTATCGCTGTTATAATATTGAGTTCTTAAAGTAATTGGCTGTTGTAGTTCTTATCTATTTAATCGTTTGGAATTATTTTTATTTTAATGTTTAGTTTTTTTATTTTCTAGGATTTCGCACCTGTTTAAAAATTTTTTTCCTTCCAGCTCATGAATTTATTTGTTTTCGATACTCATTATATTACCTATCTACTTTAGATGTTTTGATATTGCTGAGTGCGGTTAAGAATTCCTAGCTCCCACTTCCATTCCATGAAAAAAATGTATAGACATATTATGGAAAGTTATCGACTATTATTCATATTCCAGAAAAAAATCTTCAATAACAAAATCTATTAGATTTTTGCGGGATATTTGACGAATTTTTTTAAGAACAAATCATTCTAATCAAAAAATGATTGATTAAAACATATCTTAGTATGGTATCGGTACGTACATGACAGTTTTCGTATATGGACAGACAGCTCTGAACAATTAAGTAGATTTACAAATGAAATTTTAAATAAATTGAAGAATGCTACTCAATTTACGATAGAGATGGCCGGAAACAGTACCAATTTTAAGGATTTAAAAATCTACATTGATAATAGTAAACTTCAATTTGAAATTTATAGCAAAAACCAGTTCACGAACACGGTTATCCCAATTCACTCAAATCGCCCATGGAATGTCAACTTATCAGTTTTTCATTCGATGGTTGGCAGTAAGGGTTCCAATGAAGCTGTATAGTTGAAATAAAGAATTCAAAAATAACAACACAATGTCCAAAGGCTAAAAATTAATAGATAAATCTTCGAAAATGTGGAGGAAAATTCTTTATATATATTATTATATAATTATATTTCTCTAAAGAAATAAAAATAAAATTTAAAAAATTTGACATACTTAGAGCCCGTTTTTTAATAATAAGACTAAAAGCGCTTTTACCGAATAATAAATTAATGAAAAAAACTGAAAAAGAGAAAAAGTGGGGTTCGTGAGATAAGTTGTGAAGATTGCCCGGGTAATGGAAAACAAAACGTACACTGAAAAATAGATTTAATGAGCACTAGACCAAAACTAGAAGAACAGAATCATATTGAACAATATCAAAACAGCTAAAACACAAAAGTCATAAGATGAATATCAACAACATGAAATTATTTCATGTGCTGGATGGCGGGAAAACTTAAGACAAGTATGAAATCTTAGATATTAAACAAGCTAAACATTTAAATGAAAATATTCTAAACGATCAAGTAGATTGCAAAAAACTTAATGTTATAACAGAGACAGTCTTCAACGTGATGTCGTTAGAAGGCAAAACACACCGTCACGATCATAAGATAGTGGAAATAAAAAATATGTGGAACTTATCAGGTGCTAAATTAATATAAAAAAGTAGAATTGACTTCAATGAAATTCACTGAAGTCAGCTTATACCGGCTACATATTTTTTTCCAGAGCACCAAAATTCTGAAAAATAAAATCTCGAAAAGCAAAATTTTTAAAATCGAAATCCCGAAAGCTCAAAGTCTCGAAAACGGTAAATCTCGAAACACGAAATCTTGAAAAAACAAAATCGTGAAAACCCAAAATCCTGAGAACACGAAATGTCGAAAAACAAAATCACGAAATTTTTTTTAGATATAAATATTTCAGAATAGCTTGGTGTATTTGATGTAAATACTTGATCTTAATAAAACGCCAAAGAACAAAACAATCTTTTACGTTAAACTAAAATATTAACATAGAGATATGATATAGGAAATACCATTCAGAAACGAAATTGTGGACCTTCTGATGTCTCAGAAATAATTTTTTTATATTTTTTATTGTCTTTCTTTTCATATTGCTTCCTAATTTTAAGAAGACAGCAGACGTGCTAACATTGTTCACTGCATTGCTTGCCCGCCCAACAGATAAACATATTTTAATAAATTATACTTTTTCCGTTCCGACGGATATCAGAATAGGGCACATAAATAAAATTCCAAAGAAATGCAATACTGAAAAATCCTGAAAATTCGAAATACGCGCGGATTTTGCATTTTCGTAATTTTTCAGGATTTCTTTGAGATTTTGTGTTTCCGGGATTTTGCGTTTCCGAGATTTTGTTTGTTCAAGATTTTACGTTTTCGAGATTTTATTTTTTTCCATTTTTTTCATTCCGGTCGGTTCTGCTTTCCTATTGTAGGTAATATATTATTCAAATAAAAAAAAAATTTTTTATATGATATGTACTCACATTTTCGGCTCGAAGATATTCGTTAAATTTAAAACTATTTTACACAATTAATGAAATTTGATTCTTATGGAAAGTTTATGAATTAAAACAGTTATTTTATAGTCTTTGTTAAATGTTATTTAAATGTTTTTGTACTTTTGTAAAATAAGGGCACTTTTTAATTACATAAAAATAGTCTTATTTGCGGTTTCGTAAATTGAAAAATTACCACTATAAGCTCACAATTTAAAAATTCTGTTCACTAAATTCTTTACTTCTTTAATTTTCTCAACGACACTGCTTACAATCTGTCTACGACTGAATTCTTGTCTTTGATATACCCATACATTATTTCGTCCGTTTTCGTAATCCTGAATTTTTTTCGTGCCCGATGCATTTCTATTGTTTACCTTATCCTGCCGGTTGTAGTCACATCATAAATCAATACTACCTGCATCTTTATTGGTTTATTACTGCTGTCGCATTATAAGGGCGCCGTTCAACTTAACAACACACGAGCATTCTTGATGCGTTTTCTAGGTAAGAAACAAAAGAAGCAAAGAGATATCTCTGCACTTTGGAGATATATATTTTTGCTACCTTTACCTCTTCCCTAGATAACCGGCTTGCATACTGAATTAACAATACTCGGTTGGGATGGCCCATGCAGCATATAATAATTTCTTAAATTCACTTTCTTTTCTCGCAACTTTGTACCTTCAGGTCCTAGTACCTACTCAACTTGAAATGAAATAATGCACGCACACATTCATACCCACCTATTCTTAATGAGTACGAAGCCTTCAGCAAGAATACCCATCTAGAGGTAATCTGTAAATGAAGCGCGCTTATTATCAAAGCAAAATAATGTAAAGACTCTAAGGCCAAAGCCACGATTTTAAATGGTTAAAGTAAGATATAGGTCTCTTCAAATAAAAATAACTTGTCACAACATTTTTCACGTTTTGTACACAGTTCTGCGTACCCTAGCAAGCTAGCATACTTTTTTTGCAGATTCTCTCAAATTTGGTCGTGGTTAATGTCGTGTACGCATACATCCCATACTATAGGTGTGTTCGTTTTTCAAGCTACGCGACGTGACAAGTTATGTGAAAAGACCTGTAATGTTACATTATGAAATAAAACTATATTAGCAACTATAGGTAGCCAATGATACTTCGGGAAATAAAGTAGAACGATATAAGTAACTACACGCATACATCGAAACAAAACTTGGGTCCTCATTCCTTTAAGAATCTCAGAGAATCGAGGAAAAAGTGATTAAGCTTGCTTTATTGAATTTTTTAATTGCGCACTAAATATTTCTTCCTTATAAATATAATCAGCCTTAGCCTTATGATTTGATTAAGGTTTAAATTTATTTGTTAAGGATTTAAAATCATTTGTTCAAGGTTTAAATTTATTTGCTTAAAGTTTGAACTCATTTGTTAACGGTTTAAATAAATCTGAGAATGCTATATATAATTTTACGTTAATCATATCGATAATGCTGGTATACCTGTAGAAATTACACCTAATTAAAAAAAGTTCTTCAACAAATAATAGTCAATACTAGATTAATATAAATAAAATAGCATTACTTTTTGAGTCGATAAAATCTCACCGAGTTTTGTACGTTCAAATATAGAAGACACCTTGACAAGCTACAATCATAGGCTTTGACCTGAAATGGCGAAGCTAAGCGCGAAAAAGCTCCAAATGAGCACCTCATCTAAAAAAATTGCATATTTATTGCAGACTTCGTTTGGAAGGAGTTCCATTGAAAGTGTTTTGCAAATTTATGGGAAAATACAGGGGAGGGAGGGTGGAGCTTTACAATCCTGTTAAGACCACTACTCCTGATTTGACAAAATAAAATAAATAAATAATTTAAATTATATATGTGAATAGTTCAATGGTGGATGAGGGGACCGTTTTGGATAGGTATTAGGAATATCACTTGCGCTTACCACTGGTGAGGGCACCAGATAATAACTTGGATAGGATAGGCTACGGATGGGACGTAGAATGAACTTGATAGTGACTGTAGGAAAATGTTATTATCACTGAAAATGTTATAATTTGAGAACTTCATACTAAGCAATAATTATACTTATTAATGGGCAGAGAGTAGTGAACTGTAAATTATGCCTATATCGAGAATTTTGCTTTTCCAACATCAATACAATTGATTAATTTAAAACTCCTCCGGGCATAGAAGATATAATTTGAATCGAGATCCCTTGAAAACCCTCCTCTATTTGTATATTCCATGTATCGCAAATGCACGTAGCGAAAATATTCGCCTGACTGCGTTCTAGGTACATAAGAAATTTGGTGATTTTTTTTTTTTTTTGTAATTCACGATTTTCGGAAATTCCCGTTCGCAATTTTTGGACAGTTATGTTATCAATGTCGCAACTTAATCACACTACAAATCAGGGTTCGTAAATGACGATTATTTTCTAAATTCTCATGGAAAAAATCACACAGAAATATTTATCGGATTAAAATATTTTCTACACCTACTTGTAGCTATTGAGTGGCTCTGTTCATTGCTAGTGAAATTGCGACATTTTTGATCATCAATAATATAAAAATCATTGTAAATCAATTATATTTAATTTTTAATATAAAAGTTCCCACGAAACTCTAAAACTTTACTTATGAAAGATTTTTATATTTTTTAAGTCATCAATAATCGTTATGAGATGATTAATATTTTTTTCATCAGGAATAAAAATCATTACGTACTTGTATTTTATTTTTCTTGATCACATATAAAAATCGCATCGTGATTTTTATTATTTTTGATCACGAATAATACTCATGAAGTGATATTTATTTTTCGGGTTGACAAATAAAAATCTCCAAGTACGTAATTTTTATTATTCTAATCATGAACTATTTACGGCGCTATGTAATATAATGGGTTCTAATGTACAGATGTTCAGATGTCCAACGATAAGTAACGAAAAATTTAACACCTGAACATGTGCACCTACTATTTTGTAGTAATTATCACAGTGCACTTTTATTTTGTATTGACTGATAAATTTATCACTTAAAAATAAGTATTATATGTCAATTCTGAAAAAGGAGAAAATCACTTGGTGATTATTATTTGTCTATCAGAAAAATTAAACTCACTTCATGATATTTATTCTTAATTAAGATAAATAAAAATCACGATGTGACTTTTATTTGTGATCATGAAAAATTAAAATCAGGAAATGATATTTATTCCTGATGAAAAACATATTAATCATATATCATAACGATTATTGATGATTTAAAAAAAATGAAAATCTTTCATAAGCATTTCGCAGGGACTGAACCATTTAAAGTTAAATTCATATATAAACTCATTGAACAATGAGTTTTACGATAAAATTTATAACCGTTACGATCTCAGCTACAAATGGGAGTTTATCCTATGTTTAATACATAGTGTTGCTCCACACGAACTGGGGATCTTGCAAGAATAGGTTCTTAATACATATCCTGGATAAATTACATTCATTCCTCTAGACCAGGGGTCGCAACCTTTCTAGAGTTAAGAGCCATTTTTTTCCCGATGTGACAAATTATATTTTTAAAGAGCCAAATATAAGTACATACATCGGTAATAAGTATTAGAAACAACTAAAACAAGTTAGAATTGGTCTAAGACCATTTTTTATAATCCCCTAGATGAATGCTCGTTTGTATTTTCGTATGGTCACCCATCTTCGCAAGTTTGATTTTTGAAATGGGTTTTCACATATATCTCTAGAACGGCTCGTCGCACAGCAAAAATGACTCTAACAAATTTTATAGGATTTCATATTTTGAAGAACTTTTCGGTACAATAAAAACGTCTAGGACTGATAGTTTTCACAGTATATGTAAGAAACCAAAATTTTTATATGGCAACACCAAGAAGGGGTTACCCGATTTAGTCCAATTTGAAAATTTATTTACTATTACTACGAAAACACCATGTAATTAACAACTGTACCTCAAATTGAGCTTTATTAATAGTTGAATATTTGGGAATGATTTAAAATTCAACTCGCACACCTTCGACATTAGTGGCTATGTTAAAACTGATGGACTCGGTTTTTCAGATCTAAAACGATTAAAACGAGTGTTAAAAGACTCTTGCAATTTTACAATGGCTGTGACAAAAAATGCACTGTTAATCTTACAACCTGAAGTTTGAAAATGTATTAACTGTCCGTTCTCAATGTCTTGAACAAGTAATGTTAATTGTTATCGCTTCTAAATGAATTTGTGCAATATTACCTCTTCCTTAAGTCAGGATATTCAATTCCATTTTGAAGTAGGAATATCTTGATATGCTCAACGCACGAAGCGAAACGTTTCAGTATTGAGGCTCTGGATAGCCAACGCACTTTGTTAGGCACAAGAAGATCAAAATATTGACTATATGCTTCCTCTAATAACCCAGAAAACTCTCTGTGACTGTGAGAAAGTCCTTTTGCCATTATTTGGTTTACTATCTTAGTGACTAAATCCACACATACAAACTCTCACGCATTGAAACGAAAGTACGTTGTGATCCACCTTTTTTTCGAAAGCTCATTACTGTTCTCGCAGTGACCTGGTAACTCTTCTGTTTCTATTCGGTTTGGTTTTGAGTGTGTCATCGGTGAATGTAGAGAGCAAAGCTACCTAAAGATAGATTTACATGCATGCGATCTGCAGCATATTTTGCTGTCTACGCAAGATTATTATATTTGATTGGCAATTACAATATTGCAGTGAATTTTTCAATATGTACTATTAAACTACTCAAGAGCAACAATATGATTCTACTGAGCCGCAGGTTGCCGATCCCTGCTCTAGAACTAATCTGACTGGACAAGTGAGTCTGATGAATCGCACGATAAAAATTTATTTCGTAACGTTTTCAACTAACTTTGAATATAAAAGTAAGTTGGGGATTAAAAAAAACTCTTGGTTCGTTACTGTCTACATAAGACACTAATAAAATGGTTCCTAACTTGTAGGTAATTATATTATCATGTATATTCTTGTTCTAAGTTCCTGGAAAAGTTGTAGAAAACTAATCGATAAAAAAAAACATATTTTTCATATTACAAAATTAAGTATGCGACTAACGATAAAACTAAACACAAATGAACAAGGAATACAGTCAAAAGTCAAAGTAGGTAGGTACTCGACTTATTAACATTGCCATAATAAATTTGAAAAGCTGATGCTTAAAAGAAATCCAGAAAGGCACCTGGAATCTTACAAAAGAATAAAATCTCGACACGTTTGGAATAAAGCAGATTAAGGAAACAATTCTTGCTAATTGTACCTTAATTAGCCTACTGTGGAGACGTTAAATAAGAATTTTATGTTTGCCCATACTAGAATTGTACTTGTGAACTTTACAACTACGTAAGTTGTATTGGGATTTGAATGAGTACTAATTAGGAAAAACTAATTATAAATTGTTGCTCATGATAAACAAAAACAGTTCAATTTTGTTTGGTGTTTGGATGTAGTCGGACAACTCCTTTGTAGGATTGCCTTATAAAGCTTTCCACATTTAAAGTATTTCCTTGAACACTGAGTGATGTTTTTGAAGTGAAGTTCTTCAGAATGTAAAAATCTATGAAATTAATTGGTTCTTAAAATTTGCACTCACTTACGAAAAGTTCTACAATAAACCCGAAATATTATAACTGATATATTTTTAATATTTTCTAAATAAATCCTAGTCTTTCTTCTGAACTTGAGTGAAACTAGTGTAAAAATTAATTTAGAAATGAATAAAACGGTAGCTAATAAAGCATTTTAATATTAATTAAAATCGCCAGTTTGGATATATAAGTTGGGTTTAAAAAAGTTATTCTTTTGGTCTACTTTTAAATTAAGGTGTTAACTGAACGAGTATGTGGAAGGGGGATACCATTCATGAGAAATTAAACTGCGTTAGGAAATTTTTTAGGTTATTGTATAAACTATCTACCAATTGAGTGTAAAACAAAAAATACTCGCACTTCATTTCATAGTAAGAATCAGCTTTGAAAATTTCGTTAAGTGGAAGAAGGATAATATTTGGAGAACGTAACGTTTTTTATACTATGCTTTCATACCTTTGATTAGATTTTCATTGTTTCATTGATATAATATTTTACATTTATATTGAGCCAAACAATTTATATTTGTTAACGATGAATTTCCGACTTATGTACCTTAGAAAAAAGAGCGATATGTTTAAAAATAGAGTAATAGATTAGGATACTCCCGCAACTAGTCATACTAAGAAGCGAGGAGTTTTGTTTTTTTAAAGTGGAGTAAAAAAAAATGATCGTCAGAAATATATGGCTAACTTCACTATTAAGAAGAATAGGATACCATTGGTATCGTTTAAAAAGTCTAAAGAAAACACGTCTTATTGCAATAAATTTATTGTTAAGGGAAAGAGCAGCTTGTGCTTAAGTTTTAGACTAGGATTTATATCGATTTAAAAATTATTATTTTAATTTTATATACGGAGTCAAAAGTATAAATTCTCAGCGGTATTCTCACAAGTTAGATCGTTGATGGAAATTAATACGAGAAGTAGGGAGAGAACACAGCCCAAGGATCGGATTCTGTAACACCCCCGTGTTGGGAAGTTTACGAGATGGAAGAATGTGAAAAGTGTGAAAAAGTGCAAATCGCGGGGTACGATAAAGGGTATCAGTTTTTGTTGTAGAGGGTTGGACTTTTTTTTTATTCGAGGTACATGTGTCTACATCCGCTCAACGTCGAGATACTTAAAATAAATGTTTTAAGGGATGTTTTTGGGCATGTAGGCGGGTAGGTTCTTTCGAATTTTTTCGATATAGTAGTAAAAAACAAAAAACAAAAATTAGCTTGGGACGAATATGATAGGGTGCGAAAATAGGACGGGGAGGGTTTGGGCATAAAAATAGGAGCGGATTAACGAAAAAAAAACAAAAATTAAAAAAAATGCAGGAGTTGTAATAAGTCGCAGGGGTAAGGTTGGGACATGTAAGATCAATTACAAACTGAGAAACTAATTGGGTAATTAGGTATTGGTGGGTGTTATATGCCATATATGTATATATACATATTTTCGTTTAACGTTAGTTTTCAGTTTTGAGTGGCTTCGAGGTATTTTGTTGTCGCAATATTGGCGGGCGCATGACTATGTGCGGCAGAGTCGTAGAACATTGGCGTTTTGTCAGATGGAGAGGGTCTAGGGTACAAAAATATACGTAAACAAATTTCGGGTGAGGGTATTTTGGGGGTGGGTGTTGTACCACCTTCATATAGGTTATCCAAAATACGTCATATTTGACATCAAATTAAAGAGGGAGGAGGGAGGTAATCGAGTGGTTTAGTTTGTTTTTGATCGTTTAAACGCCATATCTGACTTTTAACCTTAGTTTCTATATTTTGCATATTTTTCGTCCGTTCTTTCTTTCACATCCATTAGTACCTACTCTTTTGTGAAAACTTTACTCATGGGAATTGAATTTCCATGATTTATTAGTTCTTCATAATGATGAATTGAAAATAAGACACAAAAATCCATATATCTCTGTTAGTATTGCATGGATCTCCACAATTTTTTTTTTTTTAAATATAGCCAGGATATGTTGTGAATCCATAATTTAATATAAAAATTCCTAAGTACCAAAGTACTTTCACAAAACAGAACAAAAGCAGACAATACTGTTAGTTGAGAGCTCTTCTTCTTACTTCTCCACAACTAAAACAACCGCGAGTTTTGTCGAGTGAAATAGAGAGTTTGATAATTCTCAAAACAAATTTCCTGAGTTACAGAATTCCCAAGGAAGAGTTAAATGTCAAAATAAAACTTCACAACTCTCCGTCTTACAGAATCCGGTTTCTGGAGGCAGACTGGCGTTTATATGGTGAGATTCGAGCTTACAGTCATCAATTCTTAATTGATGAAGATGGTAGAGACCAAATGAACAAACTTTGGCTCAAAGGGTAGTTCCGTCAGAAAAGTTAGCAAGCCATTTGATGAAACTTAACTGCAAGCCATATTCGTGATCATTGATAAATTGATTAGTTTATAAATGATATTCATTTAGAATTATTGAAGAGATTGAAAATGTTCAAAAGCATCGAAATAATTGCTATTGGGAGATATATGTATCATCAAAAGAAAAACAGAAGCCGAAAAGGATGCTATGCCCCAGTCTTCAGTTTGTTTAAATCTAGGTAAAACTAAACGCAAAGCCAACCACAATTAGTCGAACAGAATTTTTCCCAAATCAACATAAAATGTAACACACCCAATTATCGTAGAAAAAGGGTTACATGCTACATATAAAGCCAAAGTAATCTGGTTAAATGAAGAATTGAAACACCAATATGGAACTCGTGATAACATCAGTTTATATCTCACAGTCATCCACTCTAAACTAGGGCCATTGCTAGATTAGGGCAAAGAGGGCATTGCCCTACCTCAAAAATGGCTAACTTATTCCGTGTTCTGCGGCGACATCACATCATAAAAGTCGTCGCGGCAAGTCAACACTGACCACTCGGCCATGTTTGCGTTGCTCACCTCTCACCCCTTACTATCTTGTATGAAGGTAAGATGATTGGTCGACTATACTTGAGCAGCGTTGGTCAGGACATTTGGCTGTTACAAAAGCCGTATACGAAAATTATTCTCTGATTTTGAAAACTCCAGATGAAATAAAATGGAGAATTCAAAGCTAATAATATTGCAGAAATATTGGGAGCAAAGGCGTTATGGGAATTCGTGCAATGATCGTAGCAAAAGAAATCTATGTATTCTGCTGGGAATATTGATGTGAGAATATTATAGAAAAGAATCTGAAAAATTTCCCAGAAGAGAAGAGAGAAGTAGAAGATTAAGTGTTGTATGGTCCATCACCTTCTCGTCAAAACACTGCAGGCATAATTTAAGCTCCGCAATTGAAAGCGGAATATTATGAAGCTGTAGACATAATAACAGCTGCGATGAACAGAAGATTTGAAGACAATGAGGATAATGCTACCAATAAGCCACAAAGAATGTCAATGGTTCACGAGATAATGGCAGGTTTGTTGTTTCTCGCATTTGAATTCCATAATATGGTAAATCGTATAATGAATATTTTAACCATGTTGTGTTTCTTGTTTGGTCCATTTATTTCTTTTTATTTTATATACCTGTTTTAGTTCACGTATGAAAAGATGTAATAAAATGGGGGTTCTAGAAGCTTACTTTTTCAAAAAGATGTTCCTTCATTTAAACAGATGTATCCCGAATGCACCGAAAATTTGCGCCCTACTTCAAATTTCTGATGCCCAAGCCCTACCTTAGTTTGGTTCTAGCTACTGGCCTGATCTGAACTCTGTTTTCACCTTCATCCGTTGAAATTTGACCACCTACACTAAAGTGTAGCGAGAGAGTCAGATTATTGATCTATAATCAATATATCAAGTAGGAATCAAAACTATCACGGTTGCGTAATAATGCGATAAGAGCTGTACGCCACTCAACTGATGTCAGCTGTGATGTGCACCTCCATCCCCGTCTGGTAAATAAGTCATCGTTTAGCTTGTCCACCTGAGAAAATAATCTTCTAGAGGAAGAAGCTAAATTTCCGCCAAAAAGCAGAACAAATAGTTCGGAGCTTATCAACGTTGCGGTCTATGTAGATGGAGCATTTTAAGATGATAATTCGGTTGGAAAATCCGGAATCGACCCTAACGATAGTAGAAATTTAATAACTGTAAAATCAATAAAAAAGAAAATTTGCAACAATAATTTAATTGTTAGAAATGCTCTTTAACAGTTACTGATAAAGCTGATTATCTTGCCATACCTCTTAATGTTGATGTTTCTAACCATATTTTCCTTCAAAACCCATTGGAAACCTCGTGAATAATAAAATTGGTCAAAGGATAGGTAGCCCCTTAAAAGCATCACAACTAATTAATTTGTCCAAAACATAAACTATTTGAATAAAATATACAGTTCAGCTTAATCTCCGTTTCGTGCTGAATTCTTCATGTATTCTCTTGAAAATAGTCTATTTAATTCTAGAAACCCTTTACTGATAAGATATGTTTGATTTTTCTCGCTCTGTGACTAAACTAATTTATAGTTATCTATATTGACGAACGCAATAAATAATATATTATCAGACTTTCTCTTGATATTATCAGGGGATCATCAGGGCTCTGTCCTATGTCCACTTCTTTTCAGTTGCTTCATAAACGGTCTGCCTTCTGTAGTAACACACTCTCAGTATCATCTTTATGCCGATGATGTCCAGGTCTATGTCGGATCTCCCCTTGGGTTAATTGAAGATGCTGTAAGCGAAATTAACGATGACATTTGCAATATCAGTGTTTGGGCAGTAAGTAATTTGATTCTCTTAAGCCCCCAGAAGTTGAACTGTATTATAATATACAGGCATGAACTTGATACGTCCTATTTTCAACCTATTCTTCTTGAGTAGTGATACCTTACTGTACAAAGTTAGGAACTGATTTTTAATAAAACACTTACCTGGGATGATTATATTAGTAATGTGATGGGTAGGATATATGATATGGTGTTCTGCGCAGATTATCACTATCAACTAAGCTTGTGCGACGTGAAACTCGACTGCGGCTTGTGGAAATACTTATATTACCTTTATTCTTACTTACCTTTATGTTTAAAATCATTCAGTATAAATTTTTGGAGTACTTAGAATTTAGTTCTTCAACCCGTACCAATAACCTCAATATATCAGTTCATATTAGCTCCCGAAGAAAAACGTCACTGCTTGTTCACGGCGCTAAAGCTGGGAGTTCTCTACCCAATCATATGAAAAGTATCACACCGCTCGGTCGTTTCAAGCGGGCAGTTGCCAGTTTTCTCAATCCCAAAATTTAATTGTTTCAGCATTTTACTATACTTTAGTCTCTTACGTAGCATTTTGTTTGGTTTTCTTTAGTTCATTTGTATTGTACATTAATATTAAATACCTTAAGGACATTATTAAGTCTTTTGTTCAATTCTTTGCATTGTTTCATTCTATACACTCTATTTATTGTTATAATTTTATTTGATAATTTTGGATTGTGAAAACTTAAAGGGGCTTTGTCCTAATTGTACAGTATAAAAATAAATTGAAATTGAATTGAAATTGAATTCGTTGACGATATCGTCTGTATATGGTTGGGAACAGATAAATAACTACAAAATTTCTTAACTCATGTTTTAAATAAATAAGATGACAGTATAAAGCTTACTGGCTCACTCACACTTCATCTCACTCAAACTAGATTTTCAAAGTTACGGTCTTACGGCAAGCTTTGGGTACACTAGAATCATTAGGTAGTAGGTAGTAGGTAAAAAAATTTTTTTTTGAAACTGGGTTTCTTGAAGAAACCTTTTTTCCCGTAATCTAAGAAATAATGTAGGAAGTGTTATACCATTTTAGAATCCTTATTAAATGCGTCAACTTTTAAAGTTTCTTGCCAAACTGGCGTAGTACATTTTTTTTCAGTACAGTTTCAGTTAAAGTTCAACGAATTATTAATTTTATATTGTTGGTTCGGCAAAAAGTGACATTTTCTTCCACGCTGGAGCAGTTGGCTTAGAATTTAAAGCAACAGGTTACATAAGCACTATTTGGGATAAGAAAAATAAAATTGGATAAAAGTAAAGATTTGTAGCAACAGGAGCTAAAAAACCATCACAAGGTGTAGATTTTCTCGAAAACAAAAACAAAAAATGTCTATAATTTGAAAAATACACGACTTAGATTTTTTTATATTTTTCAGGTAACTGTTATGATTTGGTCTATCACCCGATTCTGGCTTGACGTCGATTTACGGGACACCCTGTATAATATGGACTGCTCGATATTCTATTTCATGCGGGTACAATTTTTTGTGTCAGAAATAGTACTTACGTCGGTGCCAACATTGAAAAAACCTTTGGCGGCAAGTTGAAAAGTGATTTTAATAAAACCTTTCGAATTTCAGTTCAGTATCTATGAATATATTGACTTTGGTAAAACATTTTTTATCACTAATTAACCCAAATAATTAATTTGAAAACATTTATTTCGACGAACCCACTTATTTATTTGTTGTTTACAGTTCTCTCAGTTGGTACTTAGTGCTTCGACCGAAAGAGAACGCTATATAGAAGTGAGCCCACTTTCTGCTGTATATTTTTCTGGACGCGGTCAGTCCATATTATACATATCAGTGGTTTTACATAAGAACACTTTAAAGATTTTAGAATGTTAGGAGTTGGGACTAAATTAGGACTCTGATGTGGTAGTGAGGGAGTCTATTTCGTGGCTTGGGAAGTATTTCTCGAGGGTTTTGGATCACCCAAAGTTGGGGTCCCAAACTCAAATTCTGAGAAAAACCTATACACATACATAACATGCATACAATAAAATTCACTGAAATAAATTTTTATTTTTTATAAGTTTTGGAATAAAAATATTTTGTATAATTTTTTGAAGTTGAATTATATAAATAAAAAATAAAATAAAATAAAAAATATATTTTTTCAAATAACTCAATTAATTAATTAAATATTTTTTACTTTAATTTTTTATGGACATGACCCCCTGGATCCGCCATTGACAACCTCACAAACTTCAAAAAGCTTGGCAGTATAAGATAAATATGGACGATTAACCTATACTTAGTCACTGTTTTATCCTTTCTTGTGTAAGGCAATGATAGAAATTAAATGATTAAATAAATGAAAGATTGTAGACAAAGGGGGTAGACAGAATCTTTCTCAAAACAGATGTGGAAACACTATCAGCGGAACTAGAAAATCTATCCGACAAGCACAAGATACGCTTTAGAATTGTTTCTCTGTCATATATAAAATCCTTGATCTTAAAATTGTAGGAAGAAATTTCATCTAGTGGCTAAAATGACTCTCACGGTTAGTCTTATATGGGGCGGTGCTAAAAAAGCACCGACAAGATTAGTAATTTTAGAGCAATTATAATATATCTTCAAAAATCAGCGCAAACTCGAAATTTTTTCGCAAAGTCTAATTCTTTTTAAACGGACTATGTTAAAATAACAGTCAGTAAAGAAAACGAAGTGTCTGTATGCCTTCATACAAAGACCCATGCAGTCAGTTCTGTTTAAATTTGTTCGTTTGTGTTAGAACATAATATCTTTACGTGGTAGAAGACTGCATGCTACATAGAAGAAGAATTCATTTCAAAGGTACTTCAGAGTTGGTTTAGAATGCTCAGCAAGAGCTCCCTCCAATCAAGCTAAAATCTGTGGTAGGGGAGAAACTTGACGGAAACTTAAGTAGCAGAAAGGACCTGTTGGTTTGGAAACGTAAATTGTTACTAATAAGCAAATTTATTTCCAAGTGTTTTGATCTGGACAACGGAACAAATGCATGTATTCAGGGCCCTTCCATCGTGCAAGTCCATAGGGCAGGAGGTGATAGACTCACTTAACCAAAAAAAAGGTTTTGCAGCAGGATGGGCGGGGGGGGGGCATCTCAATAATTTTGGAGTAACATGGTGATTAAAAAAAAATATCGTAGTTTTTCATAAAACACCTTGTATCTTAAAAGCTGCAAGGTCTATGGTCTCTGTTAAGAACTCATACATCATGGCCTTCCCAACGAATGTTCAACCAACCGTGAACTCTAAAATAAAAATTTCGGATTTTTTTACCTTTTTTTTTACTTTTACATTGTTCTTTTTTTACATAAAAGTGATTACGATAATTTTTTTTATCAATACTATGTACTTTGGACTCTACTCTATATTTTGATCTATTTACTACACTTATGTTCTAACTGACTGTAACCGTTAAAGGGTTATTAGCTCTTAACCTATTTAGCTCAAAGATAAATTGTTCCCTTAGTGACTGAAAACACATCATTTAAAAAAATATCATCTAGTATGACCTGAATAGGTTATGAGTTATTAATTTTTTAATGCCTATAGACAGCACATAGTTGTGACAGGTTAAATTAAAGAGGAGAGTCCACAGCTTAAAGTTTTCAAAAAGAAAAAAAAAAGTCATATGAATCAGCTTTTTGTAAAAAAATAAAAGACAAAAACAAAAATTTATGAAGATCTGAAACTTTTATTTTAGACTGCCATAACTCCGGAGAAGAGTACGGGATTGATTGAGCAGTCGTTGAAAAGTACATGAGGGTCTGTATAGAATGAGTTTTTAATGGTGACCGTACACCTTGTAATTTTTATGATACAGTGTGTTTTGTGAAACTGTAACTCCAAGGTTTGAGATGCCACCCCCGCCCCCTCCCACGAGAGATTGGCGGAAATGGTAGTCAGTTTAGATTATAGGAGGAAAAAATGACATTAATAAAAAAATCAAATTCCAAATGGAGAACGGAATTTCATTTACTACATTGATTACTAATTGTTATAATCAGCCCGAATAACTGTTACTCATCGGGTAATTTTCCTTCCTTCATTTTTTAAGCTCAGTTTTACTATTTGCTCATTAAAGTCACTAATGAAGAGTATTTTATCTCATTAATATTAAATTAATTTGTAACTTAAGTAGTGCATCCTGACGATATTAAGATTAATGTCGTGTATTCTTTCAGCTTTAATTCGTTCAATATTTCTAGAACCAATATACACATCACGCAGTTAATCCATCATAAATTTCTAAAAACTTTTCGCATTTAAATAATCAATATTTGTGTAGCCTTGAGGCCGGCTAGGTGAAACACTGAGGGTAGCAAACAATATTTAATAAGACGTAAGCCTAAGAAGCTTTATGCTTGTTTCAACGAGAATTGCAAAAACAGAATTATCTGCCCTTGATATTATCAATCATATTATTCGAACACAATCTTGACCTGCAATTTTTTGCACAGTAAATGAAAATATTTGGGTGGAATAAGACTGGACTAATTTGAACTTTCGAAAATATTTCTGGCGTTGAACACGCTATAGAAATCGAATCCTGACAGAACAACGATATTTAGCTAAATAAATGGCATTAGTTATAGTAGCATCGACAACCGTTTAAAGTATTAACTAAAATTATTTCAATTGTCAAATTAAGCACTCTAGTACTGACATTTAGTATTAAACCCTGCTTTGTATAAAACGTATTATGCAAATGTCAATTTCAATTAACAAATATTTCAAATAGGAAACATACCTGTAGGTGGGATGAACGCAAAAGTGACTTTCCAAAACAACGTGAGGAAATGCATGACATAATCTCCACAACTGGGCGTGGGCTCTTCTCCATCTTCACGGTCTCCATCTTCGTCACCTGAAAATAAAATAGAACTTTAGACATCTTGATTCGAAATTTAAAAATATCCATAAAACTGTAATTTATTCTGCCAAATTTCGTTCATCTGTCCTACCTCATTAACATTTTCAAGGACTTTCCTAACACCCCACTCATGCCTTTGAAAGGGAAGTCGGTTCGATTTCAGGATGGGATCATATCACAATTTCTTATATCTACAGTTGTGCTCTTGACAGTAAAAACGCTCGCCTCTACTCCCTGCCGGAATGGAGTGCCAGATTTTTATTTTCCAAAAAGCAGGAAAACTTCTCTTCCGAACATTTGCATTTATTAATATTTAAAGATTTAAAGGGAGGACCTGCATGAGTTTGGCCGACTATAATTTATAGGATAATCTGATAATAATCAGACTTTGAAAGTGACGTGAAGTCACTGACGGGCGTCGTTTACTGCAGAAGAATCAAATGATTTATGAGACCCTCTCCATTGGATTCCTTCTGAATAATCTGAATAATTCAAAGTGGAAAACCTCTGAGGGCGTATTTGCATAGCCCGAAAAGTGTTTTCGACATTCATTGTTCAGTTACCACTTGACTGCGTTTTTGTTACTAAAACAGTTCAACGATGGGAAAAATTAATTATTGTTGGGTACCGAAAGCTGCTTAGTAAAATGTTGTATAGAAAACATTTTCGGGAGAATGGATCAAATGTATTCTATGTATATGTATGCAGAACTGTTATTTACGCTTTCCTATGATAGCGTGTGAATAGTTTCCAAAAAAAAAAAATAATAATAATAATAAATAAATAAAAATATACTTGTATAAGAGTGGATTAACATATATGTGTACACTAGCCGTAATGGGCGTATAATTTTTTATTCCAGATTAAGATCTTTTGATTCCTATAAAATGATTTATGTTAAAATCTGCTATTGAAAGCAGGGGCGTGATGACAAATTAACTCCATTATCTTTACTTTTGATATTTTTGCCTCTACAGCGTGACGGGTTAATACCATGGACAGATTTTGACCACTAATCTGGAACCTATCACTATAAAGTAGTGCCACTAAAGCAGTCGAAAGATGTTCGTTTCTATAGATCCTAAGGTGTAGTGAATCCCTGAGCTCCGCAGGTTATCTGCGCAAATTTGAGCACAATCACATTATTATGTTGATGGATCATCTTCCAGCTACCGACCAGTTAGTATTGTATGATTGTAAGCTGAGAGTGACCGAGAACTATCAATGTTTTGTTTTCCCGTGTAAATGATTGCTTCTGCTTTTATTTGCGGAATCATTAATCAGACATCAAGTCTAACGAGAAAAAATTGCGGTCTTATATCGCTGAAATGAGGTGGCTTGTACAAGTCTCTTCAATTAGTTCTCTCAAGTGAAGATTTCAGTGAAAATACTGAGATAAGCAAAAACTTTGCAAAGCGTAGCGCTGAGAATACTATGCTCCTCATTGTGTGTGTGTATGTTTTTTGTTGTAAATTTTTTTACTTTTATTTTTATATGCCTAATATACAGGGTGTCTACGTAATGTTTTCCCTGGAAACTTGTCGAAAGTATGCGGATATATTGAAAAAGTCCTAATAATTGTCAAATTGTCATTTAGCTCACTATACAAAGATGGCAAGGTATGGCCGACTTAACTGTAAATTGGGTGCTTACGTTATATGGGGACAAATGTCATTTAGTGATATCTGCCATTGTTTCAGGAACTTAAGTATTTTCTGAATTACATTATGAGTATTATGCAATGGCAAGCCCATAAAAAATTTGAAAACCTGGAAGATGTTGGCTTTTTGCTGCATTGAATTCCATTCATGACACAATACAACCTGGATGAATTCAAGTTTTCACAAGACTAGGTACTTTTTCTATTGAGACAAGATCTTTTTAAAATCAGTTGTAATTTACAATAGGTGTATTAAATTTTAGCAATTGGCACGTTTTTATAGACAACATACAACCAGATAAGAAAACCTGGACATAAACCGATAAAACGAGCTAATGGCCCTCAAATAAAAAACTCTATACATGTAAAGTTAAAGAACTTTGAAAAAGCTATGCGGATTTATGTGTAGGTTTTCTTATGTTGTCTGTGGTGAGACCTTCCAAAATTACAATCTTTCAATAAAATTTCAAATTATAATTAATTAGGAAATTACTATACGTTTGCACAAGGATCTTCGATTTCCACAAATTCTATGTAGAGGCGGCTTATGCTTATGGCAGATATAGGGTATCGATATCAAGATATTCGGAATACCTCATTTATAGACCATGTGTGTCATTAAATACTCCCAAAATATCCAGAAAACAAGTGGGTAAAGATTACATATATAGATATCAATATCCTGAAACATTACTGGGTATAGCCTGATCATAGGCACTTCTTACGTTTCGCAGCGCCATCTAGTTGTTAGTAATAATATAATAATATGTCAAAATAGGCAAAAATATATCTGTGCTTTCTTAAGAAAGCAAAAAGGAAGAAGAAGAACCAACCATTTCTTGTCAACATGGAGTCAAAAGGAGCAATATGTTAATGAAAATATACCCTAGATGAATACTCGAATGAAACTTCGTAGGGTCACCCATCTGTGCAATTTTGATTTTTGAAGTGGTTTTTCATATATGTATATTTCTAGAACGGTTTGTCGTACAGAAAAATGATTTTAACCGATATTATGATTTCATATTCTGAAGAAGTTTTTAGTACAATAAAAATGTCTAGAACTGATCATTTTCACAGTATATACGTAAAAATCCAATACTTTATATGCAATAACAAGAAAAGGTTGCCCGATTTAGGCCATTTTTTAGAATTGTGTACCAAATTTCAGCTATGTCAACGCGTTCTCTAGTGGAAAATGATTTTTTTTGTATGGCAACCCCTCGAAGGAGCTGCCCGATTTGTCTCATTTGCGATAATTTTACTTTATTTTAAAGTCCGCGTACAAAGCTTCAGCTTTCTAACTACACGCGTTCTCGAGTTATCGTACGCACGGACGGACGGACGGACGGACGGACAGAAGGACATTCAAAGATCAAAATAACTTTTAATAATATGCGTGGGTGTCCAATCCATTTTGCTCTACCATCATTATTTCTGTGCGTTACAAACGGAATGGCAAACTTAGTATACCCTATAGATGTCATCTAGGGTCTAAAAATGATATGTTGTTAAAAATAATGCCAAATGCTCTTAAAGATGCTTTTGAAGCCACCAGAATACCAGATTTTCCATAACACTCACAAGCTTCCTTGGCTCCGAACCAAAGGTTTTATGACATTTTTGAGTATTTCTAACTCATAGTTTTTCTCTCACCGCAGCCCTAGCATTCAACGAGAGTACATGGTAAATAAATGCGGTCGCCGTTAACCCAGACACCACCTGCCACAACGACTACCTGCCCACCGGGCTAGCGCCCTATTCCCCGTCCGACTATTCCGGCTCTGTCCAGACGAATTTATATTCCGTCTTTTACTGATGTTTTGAAGTATTATTTTAAGTAGTAGGATGTTTCCAAAACAAATGAAGCTTTGTTATAATTTTAAGGCCGAATCAACTTACGCAAAAAATGTTAATGATCTTTTCAGCCAGGCAGCTTTTCTTTTCTTGTCTTGACTAGAAGAGTGATCCAAAGAAACTTCTCGTCTCTTCTCTTCTTTTCCGCACTTCGTTTTTACATGCGCATCAGGCTTTTCAAAGTTGTTCCCAATATTTTGTGGTCGGGCTTTTAGTGTTCAGCATTTGTTAGGTTTTAAATAGTGATCTTTTGTGGCGAATCACATAGACATGTTTACGTTTCTTTCATTAAGTCGTTTATTTTGCGAATTGATTCGAGTATGTTGAAAGCATTTAATAGTTTATTATATTTAAATTTAATTGTTTCTTTAATAATTTATAAGTATTTATTTAATTTTGTTTATTTGTAGTTTGTAATTTTAATTTGATGGTGTGCTTATTTATTCTCTTAATTTTTTTAACTTTATATCTTAAGACTAATATGAGGAGTCTTGTAGAATCTAAGTATATTTGTTAATGACAGATTGTTTTGTATCTTTTCCAGCATTACGAGGCTACCTTACGTTGAGATAAATTACAAATTGCTAGCGATTAATTGTAGGTGGTAAATTGTTGGGGTTAATTCCGAACTATAAATTATTTATACTCCATAACTCAAGAAGACTATATTGTACTTATTCATAATTGTTAACTCAGCGGCTTATCTAATAGATGGATTTTAGAAAGTCTCGCAGGCGGAGGTGATGAGTTACCTACATTTTCCTGACTTAGGACCTAGAGATCTCCATTTGTTGCAAGTGTATTGAATATCGTTAGTGAAGACTACTTCGAAAAGATATCTATCATAGAAATATTCTTTTTCGAGATAAAATGATTTTGTAGATTTCACGCAAAAATTTCAGTTGTGATCCTCGTACAAGGTCTGTTAAATCATGAAATAGATTTATTCCTTTTTTACTTCTACAATCTTATCATCGACTTATTTTCGTTAAAATTACTTAAAAATTAAACCTCAAAGATCACTATCCTTTAAAGTAATTTAGGAAGGAAATTTTACTAAATAATTCATTAAATTAGGTTTTCAAGTTAAGAATTTGTAGTTAATTATTGGGAAAAATATTACGTTATTTTTATTAATTTACCTCATAGGAATGAGGAAAAATAGGGAAATAAATAAGGAAAATTTCCCAAATCTGAGCAAATTATCCTTTCTTTTTACTTAAATTTTACTTAACTTTGAAGTCAAATTTAACGAAAGGTATGGAATTTGTAGTTGGATCTGTTAAGAAGCGGTTCAATCTTTTTGATGTAATCTAGATTTAGAAAGGATAATTTGTAATTCACTGCTGTTACACACTTTAAAATCAAGCCTGCTTGACTAATTTCTTATAATAATTCTGACATAAATATTAATAATTATTGTTTTTCGAACAACATTGTAAATAGAAGCATATTTTATCCTCACAATAAATTATTAACAGAATTCAAGAAAATCAAGTCTTAAGTATTTTCTCCCACAAATTTGCGTAACAAGATCTATTCCCAAGTTCATGGCGAAATAAAGTAAATATTCCCTAAATAATTCCCTATTCGATTGTGTTTGTCCTCAAAGTCCGAATTTCCAAAAAAGTTAACCTCAAGGTAAATTGGACAAAATGGGCACGTTTAGGGAATTCACTCATAGTTAAAATTACGTAATTCTGCCTTCAAAGTCAACGGAAACAAGAAGTTTATTTCACCATTAGTGAATGTATTAAACATATTTTGAACGCCTCCTAATATGCGCAGCATTATTGTGAAATAACTAAATAAAACATATATAGGTAATATAGCTTGCAATTTTACTCAACAACCTAAGCCTTATCGACATACCTCTGATTATTATCAAAAGTTAAACGTAGCCATGACGAAATCAAACTTGAATTTAGATAAATTATAAGTTGTATTTTATTCAAGTACAATAGAAGTACCATCAGCTTTTATCAAAAGGCAAGCCTCCGGTGGACCAGCAGGGATACCTGCCGTAATGCAATTGTGGCCTGCATATGACAGGAAAAGGACAAGGGAACTGCTTAATGGCAGCAGAACAAACACCAGGCACCTAATAGGGGTCTTTACGGGTCATCGGGACCATGCTAGATGACTGGGGATAGCGGCGATTGATTTCTGCAGGAGCTGTAAGGACTCGAAGGTTGAGAATGCCCCGCTCTGATGAATAAAAGAAGTAGGCTACTGGGTAGCTACTTCTATTCAAGTCTGGGGGAACTGCAAAAGAAGGAATTTAGATGTGTCCTGAGTTTTCTGATAGTAGCAGGATGGATCTAGGTATAGAGTCTTGGAGTTATCTTGATTTCCCTAAGAGAGGCAGGATTGATCTGGGCGGCTTGAAAAGGTTATCCCATGGAATCTAGGGGCGCAATGCACCCATAAGAGGTTTAAGTGATGCAGACTAGTTGTCTTGCGGCACCCCTCTTACCTAACCTAACCTAACCTGACCTAAACTAACCATCAGCTTTGGTGGTATCGTTTACAAAAAAATGAAGATTACAAAACAAAATTAAAAATGTAGATCATTGTCCACAATTCAATTCTAGCAATTGAGAAATTACTTTGCCTGTTTGGGGCGAAATTCCTATTTTAAGTAGATATTTTTTTGAAGGAAAAAATTATGATTGCCGTCGAAAATTTTGGTTATTTCGTCTTGTCATCCAGGAAAGTCGTCTTATAAGGTAAAATTTAAACTTAAACTAACTTTTAAGTCGAGAGCTGTAATATGTGCCAATAGAAAAATTAATTAATTAATTTAGTTATTTTTTTCCATAGTTATTGAAGAAAACACCCAAATAAATGAATTTTTCTTAATTTCGGAACGATTTAAGCATATTTAAATTAATTTCAACTTTCTAAATGGCAATCCAAAGAATAATTTAAAAAACTTTAAAATTATTATTTTTAAATATACCTACAATATTTTTAAAGGAGGTTAGTGCTTTTTAAATTGAGCGCTCAGTAGCTGAGGAAATTAATTTTAAATAAGCCCATAATTTCAATATATTTTATTAAAGCAATACTTCTCATAATAATTGAAGTTAGAGCTATGTGTCTTGTTCATAATATTTATATTACCTACTTGGGAAAATATACACACACAGTTGTTTTGTTATAAAATGAAATTCCATCTACATTAACACGCACGTTAACATGAGTTAAACTAGGTTGAAAATAGATCCAGATTAAGCAAAATTTACGTCAATTCATCGTGAAATTTACGTAAAATTTACCAAATCAAGGAAATGTCTCCTCTGTCCTATAGGGAAATATTCCCAAATTTTCCCTAATATTTACGTCGATACGACGTCCTCTTATTCTACTCTTACGTAAATTGGACGTAAGTATTAGGTAATCTTAACTTAACCACAATTAGTCGCTGTCGAATAGACGTAAATTCGACCTGAAAATGAGGGGAAATGTTGCTTGGAAATAGATTTCGAAATAACAAAATAAATTACTTATTTGAATAGAAAGACGAGATTCCAAGTCACTATTTGTACTAGAACACAATTTTTCCTTCTTTACAAAATATGTGTAAAATTACTTACCAGCACTTACTGTCAAGGCCTCCGTAAATTGTTCCTTCCAGGAGGAAGTTCCAATTAGAAGAGAAGCGTTCGCCCTTTGTACCAATTTATCAACAGTATTCTGAAAGAAATCGATAAAATTGATTAAAAAAAAAACTAATTTTAAGAAAAATATGTACAAATATCAGTTGAGTAGCGTATAAGACATTTATTTGGATTTATTTATAATTTCTCTGTTATGCAATATAGGTTAGCTTTCTATAGAAGACCACTCGTCTCTCAAGTTATAATTATCTTTAGTATGTATTTGGGCAATAAGAGCATCTGGTGGAAGTAGTTATTAGTTATGTTCTTGTGCATACCTTTGCTTAGAACGCCCCCTATAACGAAGATAGTATCTTGTTCTGTGTAATTGAAGAGATTTTTTTGTTATGTTTGCATCATTAAAATTATATATGACAGCTAGATGGCGCAATGATCTTTATATATACATTTTATATTCACTTGAACGTTGGTGGTCAGTAATTAGATACCAAATGAAATTGATTAAGCTTGATGAAACATCTATATTTCGATATTATTACCATGATCAAAAAATTCTTAGTTATGTTTGTATGTTGTTTTGATAGGCGGTAAAATCAGAAAGAATGATAAAAAGATTTGTTCAAAATACTAAAGATAATAGAGAAGCAATTTATTTGATAGCATTAAGAAAAGTGAAGAGTTTTTGATGAAACTTTTGGTTAAGGGGTAAGAGTAAGGCGGAATAGGTATAGGCCATTAGGACCCTGCGTACACAAGGACCAGAATTGATCTATTGTGTCCTTCCTTAAAGTAGGTAGGCTAAATCTTTCCTCTTTATAAACTCGATTATTGCCTTTAGTATCAGCTTGAAAAACTTATTTGGAGTGATAAATGCTTTTACCGTAATTTCAACCCTAAGTCTGTATTAATAACTAAACAGCGATTGTCTGCTAAGATAAATTAGTCTGTACGTTTAGAGATGAGAAATATTCTTTCCTCCCATTTCAGTAGTTACCCCATAAAATGGCTTTTTCGTTGGCCAAATTTTGGGTAGTGAAAATTAGGTTTACTTTGTTATTCTTCCTAGGAAGAAGCTGGAGCTTTATGTGGTAGCTCCTTATTAGTTTCTACTGATAGTTTTGACAGAACAAAGCCAAGGGGACAGTATGCCCTATAACCTCGGGTTCTTGAAAATGAAAATATTCTAAAATTTTAATAACCAGGTAATTATTTAATTCTTCATTTATGTTGTTTTTTCTTTTTTCCTTTTTTTCTTCCTAGCTAATTACCCTGTCTACCTTATTCTAAACTTAAATTTGTCATCTTAACTAATGTGTTCTTGCTGCAGCGTTTTAGTTCAGTGAGGCCATCTTTCTCTTCATTCGCTTTCCTATCATAGGCACCTTTTCCTTCAAGCGATACTTCCTTATTCACCTTCTTTTTATAATTTCTCTGCGTCCTTCTTCTCAGATTAAAGCTGTTGTTGGACCCTTAATTACTTCAAAAATTATCTTTCTACTCTTTTTACTTTTACTTTAGCATCCAGGTCGAACCTAAAACTGGAAGAGCTCCTCTCCTTCTTTTTCTTCGAGTTCACCCATATGGATGAATTCGGCTACATTACGTTGGACAGCCTGAGCCTTAGCGAATGCTTGGGTAGTTGAATGGTGCATGGGTTGCATCAATTGATATCGTGTCATTCATAAACTCAGTGATTCTCGATATTATTTTACCAATATTGTTTTTATTTAATCAGGCTCTTGAACCTCTTTCAATTCCTGAAGCAGCTCTACATGTACATCCTGTGTTATTAAAATTTTACATTACTATATACATTATTGCATTTTGATTTAGCGAACATATTTTAACATATATTTTGATTATTTTTTATTTTATTTTTTTGTTATCCTTTTTCTGTATATGACATGAGACCGTTACAGAAACTGGAGTCCGTTACGGAAACTGGAATCCCCTGCCTAATATTTGGCTCCTCTGGTTAGTAGTTACCTGGTAACCTGTTCCGAAGGAACATCTGTTGTCCATAACTTCTGTTCGAGCCTCTAGGTCTTAAATAACCTGCTCTAGGATGTTAAGATGTACCACTCCGGAAAAGAATTTAATGATCTTGGATTCTCCTTCCGAGCATAATAGCCGCTACTTCCCTCAGGTTAAAGAGGTTGGTTGCTGAGGACACGATGTGAAGGCGCCACTAGAATATTCTCGGTTAAATCCATTTACCCTAGGAGCCTAGCACTGGAGTTTTCTTTTCCTGGTGAAAGGCCGTATTAACATCTTGCCTGTGTTTATTGATAGTTCTATGAAACTCTTGAGTTCTTATAAACAGTGAGAAGTAGACGGTGGTAACCACTTTAATAAAAAGAAAATTTGGATATAGATTTCCACGGAATGTAACTCAATTAAACATTTTCTCTGGTTCATTGTCGCCTTATTTCGAAATTGTATTCAAAGGTTTAAATTCATTTGGACGAAATGGAACATAAAAATCCAGTGTCACTGTGTTTGTACTAATCAACAATGTGTTTGGTTGATTCCAGCCTGAGAGATACGATAGTTTTGGATACGATAGATGGCGCTGTTGTCGAGACGTAAAAAACTGCCTGAAAACGCATCGTCGTGGAAAGCTGAAATCTTGTACCAGGCGTTTTCATAAAAATTGAAAATACATGTTAAAACATTGACTAAATCGACCGACTACTTCGTAGGGTTGTCATAGAAATATTTCGTGTTTTAGTATATATTTGGACACTGTCTGACAATGAGTGCATGTAGAGAGCTGAAATTTGGTACACGGTGTGTTCATAGCAATACCAAATAAAATTAAAAAAACAAACTAAATCGGGCAACCTCTTCTTGGTGTTGCCATACAACATTTTGATTTTTCACTACATATTTGGAAACTGTCTGAAAACGCGTGGAAAATGTAAATTTAGGTTCAAAAATGGGCCAAATCGGGCAACTCCTTCGTATGGTCGCCATACAAATATTTGGTACGTGGTGTTTCCATAGCAATGGTAAATAAAATTTTAAAATTGGACTAAATCGGGTTACGTCTTCTTCGTGTTGCCATACAAAATATTGGTTTTTCACTATATACTTGGAAGCTGCCTGAGAAGGTGTCGAGGTGAAGAGCGCATATTTTGTACACGGCGTTTTCATAAAAATTGCAAAACATTTTCAAAAGTGGAGCAAATCGGGCAACCCTTTCTTGGTGTTGCTATACAAAACTTTAGTTTTTCACTATAAATTTGGACATTGCCTATCGCAGAATGCAACACTTTCCCACACATACAGAGTGAAACCCTAGACTATGGAATCGCGCGATCGGGTCAGATAATAGCTTTGATCTTATGCATCTAGGACCACACCACCTACACCCCCGCCCATCTAGGTATCTACATTATCGCCGGGCAACGCCGACGCGCTCCTTCTAGTATGCTATATATTCTAAAGAGTAAACATAAGTCTGCAATCTCATGCATTTAGTTTTATTGCATGATAGAATTACTTAATTGGGTAAGAAATCCATAATGAGTTTAATGACCAGGTAGAATAATGGAAGCTATCTCAGAGTGAGGTGCGTTAAATATCAATTATTTGAGAAACGGCCTAATACCTACGCAAGTGAATCTGCGGAAAAGTTGATTCTAAACAGCGAGTAAGTACACGTATAACTGACATTGTTATTATCACTAAGAATGACTCAATGGTTTTATCATAGAAGTAAGTATAAAGAACTTTTAAAGTATATAAAAGGATCTGTAAAATCTACCTTCCGAAACCAGAAGCAATTCACAACGAGTTAATGGCAGACTGATAGAAAGATATTTTCAAAATAAAAAAAAAGGCTCTGCTGAGAATTTTGTTACTAAATCCATCTTTAGGAGACAACGACCATATTTACTTCCCTTAGACGTATTATGCTTCAAATAATTATGAAAAATATAAGGAATTGCAATCTGGAAGACTTTGACTTTTATTCATGGGAGCTTTTCTTTTCAATGGGGGAAAATTGTGTTGGCCTTCTTTCTGGGCTCTCTAAATTAACATTCATCCATTTTAATTAAAAAAGATTCATTTATCAAATTCTATCCAGAAAATTTATTCCAAGAATAAAAAAGTTTTTCTTGCATTTTTCGGCTACATACAGAATATTTTAACTGAATATTTAATGAAAAGCCAAACCAACTTTAGTCTTTGCCACTGACATGTAGTATATGTATGTATGAATGGCCAGCTCGTCGTACCCAAAATTCATAAAAGCAAGTGAAACCGCTATCTTTATTCAGAATAAAACAACCCAGAATTATTTATAGGAATATTTTCGATTTCGTGGAAATAACAATTTACAGTTATTCATTATTCTGCATGAAAAGGTTTTCCTAAAAGTAAAAACTTGATTAGTAGATTCCAGACATCACGGAAGTAAGGATTTTGATGAAATGGGATGAACTACGGTTTTCGGGTGCAAGAAGACGAATTAGCTAGATCTCGAGTTTGAGAAAGCTTATAAATAGGTGGCATGGTTTTATTAAAAGGAGTGAAACTACCATTTGCTGGTGTGAGAAATCGTGTTACTATCTATGTTTCGACTTTACGAAAAATGATTTAGGTTAATTTATGGGAAATAATTCATTTAGGGCTAATTTAGAGGGTAATTAGTGCGATGAGTCTACTGTTTTCGGGAGCGAAAAAGCGATTTTCCATTGCTAAATTTCGAGTTTGAAAAACTTGAATAGGGTGCTGATTTCTACACATACATAAAAAACATCTAAAGGCATATTTATAACCACCCACAAAAAATCTATTTTTGAAGCATTAATATACATAAATAAATGAATGTATTATGATTAACACCTCAACCGTACTTTCCGCCATTTTCTATTAGATTATTTAATTTAAAACAAAACAAAAGTTTTAGGATCAAAAGCGTTTACCACACTCAGCACAATCAAATTATGGTACTAAGTATATGAAATTAAAAACAAAAAAACAAAAAAATGGGTGAGCCAACATGGCATAATCTTTAACATATAAATACATTGTTGCCGCATCTGTATCATTTCAAGGAAAAAACTATTTTAGACTTGGACACCCACTTCCATATTCTTCGGAGGTCCAAACGTTTTTTTTGACTGACATAACAACTTCTAAAAAGAGAAAATTTTGTGTATGGACTTATAACTCCAAAAATAGAACCAATGCGGCATAATTTTTTTACTTGATAGTCCTCAACTATTTACCTATAGGCTACGGGTAAAAATACATAATTTTTTCAATTCGTAATTTTGGTATCGATTTTTCGAGTTTCTGACTTTGATATCAGTTTCGAAAAAAAAAAATAATCAGAATTTTGACTAAGAGTTTCCTTTTCATTCTGCGATAGGTTATCATGCTCGCTTTAAGGAGGATTCCGCAAGTAATATCAGAAATGTAAATCACAATATATTTTCTAAAATATGATGATGAGTTCAAATTTATCAGTTTAATAACCGTTTTCAACTACCAGCGAAAAGAAGGTCATTGCCTGAATGATATCCTAGATGAATACCCTTAACTTTTAATGGTTCAGTACAAATTTGATAGTTGAAGTAGTTTTTCTAGAATGGTTCGTTAGACAGTAAAAATGATTATAATCAATTTCATAGGATTTCATATCTTGAAGAATTCTTCAGAACAATAAAAATGTCTAGGACTGATCGTTTTCATAATATACCTACGTAAGAATTCGAAATCTTTTATATGGCCACACCATTAGATCATTTTTTTAATTTTGGCTGCTCGAATTAGCCCATTTGTTTAATTATATACCTACCTACTATTTTTATGAAAATACTGTGCGGAAAAATTTAGCTCTCTACGTTGACGCATTCTCAGGCAGTGTGATAGCGTTCTGGACTTATCATGAAGACAGACGGACGCACAGACGGACATGAACATATCAAAATAATTTTTAATGTTATGCGTGGGTGTCCAATCCAAGTTTGTCCAACCAGCAATATTTCTGTGCGTTACAAATAATTTCATATAGGGTATCAAACTAGTTAAATCCCGATATTTTGACTTTGTTGACCATTGCAAAGCTTTAACGATTGTGTATTGTGGGTGCATAAACTTATAGATATTGATGATATGAAAATCTGGAGTAATGACATATTCCCTCAACAAAATTGCAGTTAATTGAATAAAACTGATTTGAAATTCGAAAATTTTGATTTTACTGAATCAAAGGTTCGAAACGGAGGAGAGGACGAGTAAAAGCTACAGAAAGTTCTACCGAATGTTTATCTAAAAATTTATTGCTAGTGGGTGTATACAGTTCTGCAAGATCTCTTACAACCCAAACGCATCATAGTGGCGGATGTAGATTAAAATGGGGGAGGGGGTCTATTTTATAAAATAAATTGAGAAAAAACATCCAGCGCCGTAGGTCGCTTAGTTTAGCCACCTACTGTAGTGAGGTACCAGGAAGATTTCCAGATTAAGTGGTCTGGATGATGTGTCATTTTCTACTGGGTAGGTATATACTTTTTTTTTACAAAAAGATTTTTTTTTAATAGAATAGTAGTTTAGGGTGCAAACTGCAGGAATCAGTCAAACCAAACTTTTCTCAGCTTTACACACTGGCATATACAGGCTTTTTCGTTCTATGAGGTCAATAGAGCAGTACGTGATAGTACTCGCTTAGAGAAACAAAAAAATGTATGGCAGGGGGAGGGCCATATCAGCCATTTAGGATCTACAAGGTGATTAAGAAAAAAGCTAGTTTTTCACAAATCATCCTGCATATTAAAAACTATAGGGCATATGCTCACATTCATTGCATACTTAATGGCCTTTCTAACAACTGCTCAGCCGGGCTCGTACCCTTCTCCCCTCCAGAATTATGGTTGTCTAAACTAAAAATTTCAGATTTTCTTACCTTTGTCTTACTTGGACATGTCTTTTTTTTATAAATAGGTAGGTAACATAACTTGTTTTTTTATAAAAACTGTAAACTGTAGACTCTCCTCTTTAGTTTTACCTACTATACCCTACTGCTATCTGCAGCCTTTAAAGAGTTATTAGTTCAAAGCCTATTCAGATCATACCGAAATTAGTCAACATTTTTTTTTAAATGACGTTTTTCGGTCAATAATGAAACAAAAAATATCTTTGCGAATAGGTTTAAAAATAGTTTTTTAGCTAATAACTCCTTAACGGATGCAGAGAGTGCATAGGGTATAATATGTCAAATTAAAGAGGAGAGTATGCAGTTTAAAGTTTTTTATAAAAAAGAGTCATCACGTTTTGCAAAAAAAAAAAAATTGAGGTCAAATAAAAATATTAGAATTTTTTTGTTTAGTTCCACGTAACTCCTGATATGAGATGGCTACGGATATGAGAGGGCTACATACATACGCCCTGAACTTTTTAAGATACAAGATGTTTTGTGAAAACCCAGCTTTTTTCTTAATCACCATGTAACTCCCAACCTGTTGATATGCCCCCCCCCCCTTCCACCGTCCTTACAATTTTTGGTTTGTCTAGGTGTGTACTATCACCTCCTGCTTTATTGACCTCCTAGGTGGAGCAGCCTGTATAATATGGACTGCTCGATATGCTATTTCATGCGCGTACAATTTTTTGTGTCAAAAATAGTCCTTACGTCGGTGCCAACAGTGATAAAATCATTGGCGGGAAGTTGAAAAGTGATTTTAATAAAACCTTTCGAATTTCTGTTGAGTTGGTTTTACATAAGAATGCTGCAAATATTTTAAAATGTTAGGAGTTAGGACTAAGTTAGGGTTCTGATGTGGTAGTGAGGGCGTCTGTTTCGTGGCTTGGGAAGTGTTTCTCGAGGGGTTTGAATCACTAAAAGTTGGCGTCCAAACTCAAATTCTGAGAAAAACCTGTACATATATATCACATGCATACAATAATGTTGATTGAAATAAATTTTTATTTTTTAAGTTTTGGAATAACAATTTTTTTTGAAGTTGAATTATATAAACAAAAAAAAAAATATAAAATAAAAATATATTTTTTCAAATAACTCAATTAATTAAATATTGTTTACTGCAAATTTAGGGGGGTTACGACCTCGTGCCCCACCCACACTCCTGGATCCCCCACTGCCCCATCATGCATTTTATGAGGCATAAAATCTCTTCTGCAATTCCAGTTAATTCCACTACTAAAAAGTCTACTCATTAGATAGATAATGGTGTGGTGATATTTGATTTCTGGCTTATTGGACTCCAACCGGTATTTAACAACTTAGACCAGATACTCTTCTTGCTTTAGTTATCTTTACTGGCAGATACCATAAGACAGACTACATTATAAATTCTGCTAAATGTGAATAGATCGCTGGTAGGCTATGCAAAACTTTATTCCTGACTAGGAACTACTCCACTCTCTAACAGCGTCAAATATAATGTAATACGTCTGGTGTGTTATTGCTCAAAGTTTTATATACAATGCGGAACTATAATGCTATAAAAACAAACAACTTTGGCAGCTTATATTATATTTACATTTGTTCAGAATAAGCCGGATATATATAAAGCAATAAAGGCACATGTTAAATGGTGCCCCATTTTCACGTTTAATACAATTTACTTTAATCAATGATTTCCAAAATAATTTGTAGCTTACAATCAGGTCAATGATAGCAATCAAATCCTGCTTATGTGCTGCAATTAGAAGTTTAGTTTAAAACTGAATACACGCAATCATGTTATTGGTTGGGTCATTCAAGATTTTCTAAGTTACATACGTACATATGTATGTACGTACAGACTTGGAAGACTGTTCCAGTTTTGTTATCCCATTAATTCCTAAATTACTGTATGCTAGAGAATGATTACCGAAAGTGGAGGCTAATGATATGCGGAATTGGAATAATTCCATCCAATACTATACTAACATTTTTTCGCAGTATGCACCAATAGAACTCAGTCTTTTGAGCTCGAAGTTGTAAACTTTTGAGAACAGAAACTATCAGGGTTATATATGATAGAAGTACATATGTACATACATTCATACATACATCCGCTGACTCCATAATTTATAAATGTGCTTGTGCGTCTGGTCGATAGCAAAACGAGGAGAAAAGGAAAAGTTCCCACGGATTTAAGACTTTAGGGTGGTTACTGGGAGTTATTTATTAGTTGCCACTGAATATATTGCTTTCTCTGGCAAGACTTTTACCAACAGAGAAGTTTTATCATTTAATTCTTACTAAATTGGCACATCATTTTATCTCTCCGATGGGAAGATGCACACGGAATTCTCAATGAGTGCCTTGTAAAGTTATATGAGTTTGCCATCTTAAAATTTATGATAGTAAGTATTGATATTGAGTAGTTAATCCAAGGATACTGCATAGAAAAATGATATCGAAATGGAAGTAAGTAGTCCAAATCTTTCTTAATTCTGCATTTTTTATGTTTTTTCTTTCTTTTTTTTTATAAGTAAGCCAAGCATCAGTAATACATTATGATGCACAGTAGTTAATAGAAAAAAAACAGGCAATTAAAGGAAAATATGAATGGAGTTTGTCTGATTGATTCACTGATTTTTGCGTTGATTATATATAGGAAATTAATGAAGGATGGTAAATTATTCTACAATGGAATTGTAAAAAAAGAAAAAATGTATTGTAACTTTAAGAACAAACAATATCCTGCAGGATAAAAGGTATGCGCAATTGTGTGCTGAGTTGTATACTTATAAGAATAATTCAGCTAGATATTTTAGATTAACCAGGGTCACGTTACTGAAAACTATAGTCTCGCTGGTGTAAGCCTTCATTAAAACACTATTAAATGCAGCTACCGCACTTTTTGAGTCATTACGGAAATTCACAATCTGGAAATTATATATTATATATATATTTTCATTCAGTGTAGTAAATTTAATCTTCTCTCAATATAAGGTGAAAGTTGGAGAGCATTTGCCATTTGAAGACAAAATAAAGTAAATCTATATTATTTTCTGCATTCGCCTTCGTTCAACTCCACAAATGAAAGAGCAGTAAAAATAGTAGATTTTTCCTGTTGTACGACGGTGGATCAATGAGTACCCGTGTTTGAAGTTAGATGGCGCTGCTGAGGAATGCTGTTGTTACCACTGTATACTGTCAGCTGTCAAATGACAGTACACAAGAGTTTTAAATAAGTTCATAGTTTAGTTTTGAATTGATAGGCATTTCTGTTGAATGTGTTTGGTATTTTACGCTACAGTTCGGTGATTCGATTCTTATTTTATAAATGGGAAAAGTTGCGAAAAAATAAAAGCGAAGTTCGATGCAGTTTATGGGAACCTTTTACCATCTATGACAGCAGTGAGATATTGGTTTAATGAATTTAGACGTGGCCAAACGTACGTTTTTTATGATTAGCGACCATCAGAAGTGGTGATTGATTAAATCGTGGGAAAAGTTCATAATATGATTCTTGCTAATCGCCGATTAAAAGTGCGTGAAGTAGCGGAGGCCATAGGTGTTTCTCACGGATCGGCAATCAATATTTTGCATGAAAAGTTGGGGTTGAAAAAGCTGTTGGCCCGATAGGTGCACGATTGTTCACGTTAGACTACAAGCGAATACAGCTGCAAGCTTCGAAGCAGTGTTTATATCGCTTCAAGCGAGATCTGCAGAAGTTTTTGAATCGGGTCGTAACCCAGGATGACACCTAGATTCACTAATATATGCTAGAAACCAAGCAGCAGTCAATACAATGGACATTTCCAGACGAATCTGCCCCGAAGAAGGCAAAAGTGGTTCTATCGGCCAGGAATGGTATGGCTAGGATTTTCTGGGATTGCAAAGGAATAATCCACGTCGATTTATTGGAGAGAGAAAAAGTACGGCTTCGACCAAATATTGAAAGAGACTAGATTCCATTTGGCTAAGAAAACAGTTGTTTGCTCCATCACTATAAAATACCAGCTTACTCAGCGAATTCACTAGATCTGGTTCGCTGTGATTTTTTCTTATTTCCTTACCCATATACAGTGTCTTCTTCTTTTTCTTTTTCGTATGTACACTGTACATACGTACATTACGTAATTACTATAATCTAATTGTATATAGAGACGTGCAGACAATTATTCGCGCCATTAAAAATATATGTCAAAGCGTGATCATGTCAATTCGGGGCAATCACTGGCCGGTGCTCCCCACTTAACTCTCCTTCTCCTCGTCGTAGGGTGGTATAAATTTTACTGCAGCGAAGTAAAATATTCAAATATTCTGCAATAGTTCAAGTTATCAGTCAGACAAGTGCTCATACATTTATTCAAACTGTGAAAGTGATCATACCTCTACCGAAACAGAAGAAAGGTTTAATCAAGAAGGCGGAAGAACTTACACAGCTGATTGGATTAATGATTTCGAATAACGAGGATTTAAAAACTCAGATGGAGAGACAGACTTCGACAGTGGAAGATGTTCAACAGGAGCAAATACATACACAAGCGGTGATAGAAAACATAAAAAAAGAAAAGCGTCAGAATCGGAAGAGGAAGAATATTTTCAGAGTATCTTAAGCTTTGCAGGAGAAGACCAAAGCGATAGAGGAAGTCTTTTTGGAGGATCAAGCTCCTTCGGAAGATGGGAAAATGCCAATACTAGCTCTAATGTTAGTATTTTGGCAAAAAGAAATTCTTCTGAGTATAGTGGAAATTTTGAAAACATTTGAAGGGGCACTAATTTTTGATGCTGCAAGAAATTACAAAGCCTCACACAAGTAAAGATCACATACAAAGGATGTTCTATCAGGGATTCCGTAAACGAGCTCCAAAGAAATGAATATTACACGATGTGTATGGAGCGAGTACTGAGAGTGGAACAAACCGATTCAGCGTCGCTTTACCGACGCAATCCTTATCAATACCCTTCATCGAGACCAGGTCGTCGTTCACGATTGCTCTTACACCAATTCAACTTGTCGCTGCGAATTTACCAACTTCTTCAAAACCTATGGATTATTCGGGAAATGATATTCTAGAAAAATAGTTCCTGGATACGATTTCGGTACAGAGCATTGGATTGGGTTAATCTCGCAATCTATTTCTAAAAGGTATTTAATATTTTATATATAATTTTTTATAAATACTAATATTTTTGTATTACGGGCAGGAGAGAATATCATCACTTTGAGCTCACAAGGAAAATCTGGATACCGAGTTGTGAAACTGGACGTCTTTGATTTCAAGAAGATTTGCAGTTTCTCCAAGGATCAGTGGTAGAAACAAGCTACATACAGGACGACTACATTTCTGACCACTTCAATTGCGGACCCAAAGGTGCAGATAGTGCAATGCCATCTATGACTGGCACCATTGGATCTGCAGGAACTGCGAAACATGCATAATGAGGCAAAGGCGACGAGTTCGTTCAATTTTTACAAAAACGATCAACATCGCCAGTATTTAAGACATATCTTCTCAAGTTCAACGTGGTTAACATCGAAATATAAGCTTTTTAATATAAATTCTGTATTGATTAGGAACTGTTTAAGAATTGTGAATAATTTTCATGACGAACAAAGTATATCTGATAATTATAATTTTTTTGAAACTTGCGAACCGCAACATTTCGTTGGGTAACCCCTAAAGTGATGTAATATCCGAAGGCTACGGATATGTCATGCTTAGACGAGGAAATAATTGTATGTGTATGGGGGGGGGGGAATCCTAACGGTTTCTGAGATAGCGGGACTTTAAGTTATTTGGGTATGTTTTAATAGATCACCCTGTAACTTCTGAACCATACCCTATGATGATAATTCAAACATACTTGCGAGGGTTTGTGAAGAGAAAATATGAATTAAAAATTTTCCTTATACATTTCGTATTTCGTGCATTTTGAAATTACAAAACAATACTGTTCCGGTCTTCTTTAAAAATGTACATTTGCTATTCATGCTAGAATCAATAATGACTCATCAGGCTATCTAAGAAAAACTCAACTCAAAAATAAATGAGAAAAGGGATATCAAGGATAAGGATTATATACGTTATCCTTGAATATCCGGAGGACGTACTTTAATTTTACTACTTTTTTTTATTTTCTACCTTATATTATCCACTAAAACATATCAAAATTTCAACTTTAAATCTTAACGGGATAAGGAATTAAAAATCTAGCTTCTTGCAGAGAAAATCGAGGAAAATTCATGTAAAACGCTTTTCCGGAGTTTTTACGACCAAGGAAGCGTTCGAGCGTTTTGCAACCTAAGACAAAGTTGTAGAGCGAAATGAGTCGTATTTGTGGAAAACTACATGGAAAACCCGGAAAAGCTGGAAAATCATCGGAAAAATTTTCATCGATATGATTAGTGATAAATCTGTTTCAGGAAAAAGGCAGAAAATAAAATAAGTAAAAGAAAAAGTAAAGAAAAAGTAGAAAATAAACTTTTCTTCACACACAGAGGTGGACTCATATTTTATTCGCTGACAATCACCGACATATGATTGATCATACTGAAATCAGAGGTAATAAGTGATTTGATTCATGAAGAGAAAGAATATTCAAAAGAAATGTCCCAATCAAAAAATCTGAGTCCACCTCTGTGTGTGAAGAAAAGTTTATTTTCTACTTTTCATGCGGCTTGGGCTCAGTTTTGTTTGAAAACTCGTTTTTTACTTATTTTATTACTAACTAACCGCCGTTTATAAACCAAAACAAAATAAATAATTTAACACCTCGTTTGACCTTTCGAAGTGGCAAAAGTTGAACGTTGAACAACTCTCTTCGTTGCGTTTATCTGTTGGACCCGTATTTTTTAAATGATATATTTTGTGCATTTGATGTTTGCGAGTGTTGGCAAGTGTCTCTGAACTTTTGACATGTTTCTAGCTTATACCGTTTTTAAACCATAGCTGCGCCCCTAAGCCCCCCTCACAAGAATTCTGTGGATCCGCCACTGGCACGGTCGGACATAACACAAGTTAATCGTTAAAAAATCTTATTTAAATGTTAAGTATTGCTTTCTTTTTTCTTTTTTGTAAATAAAATACTTGCGGTTAACAAAAACTATTTTTTTATTAATGTAAAATAACACCGGTTATAAGATCTGAAACGTCCGAAAATGTAATGTAACCAATGAATTGACCAACGCAAAAGCGTGTGCTTATCAAGCAATTGGCAAGGGTTTGTACCTTATATCGCAAGAAAGCTGTTCCAGGTCGCTAATGACTTACTAACAAGCGCACCTGATTGTACACTTGATAACAAGAGTTTTAAAAGTTATTACAGCAGGGAAGAGTCATGTTCACTTCCGAATATGGAATAACAAGACACGCGATGAGAACGGCGTGGTCAATTAGCTTTCGGTCTATATTTATATTAGTATCGAGTTGCTATCAGAGGTAAACAAAATAAAAATGAATTAAGAATAAACTTCCTATATTTAATTGAATTTGAGTCCCATAAGACATAACAAAAATTTACAGACAATTTTTCCACCTCAATCTCGGTAAAGTTTTGATGCTTTCATCGAAAATCGAATTATTTTGTTCGTTGTATTTCATTTAGCTGCTACAGTATGACCCAAAATAGTTGACGAGCTTCTGTATTACACACTTAAACGAAAAAATGCCACTACTGAAGTTTGTCAGAACTTATCGATATCATGACAGCGTTGAAATTTTCTAAAAATAATATCGATGAAAACGTTGTTCCTCTATCGAAATTGAAATTGAAATTGAAATTTATTGGTTAAAATCCTTGTTTACATTACAATAAATGTTTAATATTAATTTTTCACTATATATCTATAATGCTTCTCTTAAATCTAGTCATACTTGTTTCGGTCTTGCATATATCTGGTAATGCATTAAACATTTTTAGTCCTTTAATTAGTAATGTATTTTGTGTACTAGTTTTCTTATATATAACCACTCTGAAATCATTTATATTTCTTAATTGATAGTTTGTAACCTCATGAATATATTTAACAAAGTCCACTAAATAATCAGGTAACATACATATAATTTTTTAATTTAAAAAAAAAACATCAGAACCTCTATCTATTTAAAAATTTGGTCTGTATTTTAAGAACTCTCAGCTTAGATGGGCATTCAAATTTACAAAATGATTTCTTGTTTTTCCTATAAAATTTCGACAATAGGAAGATTTTATGTTAAAAGGGAACTTTTTTGAAGGAAAATCAGTTGCCATGTCATTTATGTTGGGCATTTCTCTCATTTCAATTTCAACCGTTCTCATCAACAAAGTGCAAAGACTATATAATACTACTTTTGAAATTAAACATTGTGCAATTCACCATGTCATTAAAACAATTTAACATAAAAACAACTAAAAAGGCTAGAATTGGTCGAAGACCAATTCTTATGATACCCTAGATAAATGCCCGTATGAAATTTCGTATGGTCACCCATGTGTGAAAGTTTAATTTTTGAAGCGGTTTTTAGCATATATTTCTATAAAGGTTCGACGGACTGAAAAAATGATTATAACAAATTTTATAGGATTTCATATTCTGAAGAACTTTTCAGTACATTAAAAGCATATATGCCTGATAGTTTTGACAGTATACGTAAGAATCCTAAATTTCTATGTGGCAACACCAAGAAGCGGTTGCACGTTTCAGTCCATTTTTGAAATTTTATTTACTATTTTTATGAAAACACTATGTACCTAATTTCAGCTGTGTGTATCGACCCGTACTCAGGCACTATCCAAATATATAGTGGAAAACGAAATTTTTGTATGGCAACCCCAAGGAGTTGCCCGATTTGTCTAATTTTCGAACTTAATTTTACGTTTTTTTTAAAGTTCGTGTACAAAATTTCAGCTCGCTAAGTATAAGCGCTCTTGAGTTATCGTGCACACAAAAAGACAGACAGATGGACAGGCGGCCCAACGGACGAACATGCAAAAATCAAAAAAACTTCTAATATTAGTCATGGGTGTCCAATCCATTTTGCTCCACAATCATTATTTCTTTGCATTACATATAAATGGAATAACAAACTAAAAAAGTTCCTATAGATTTCATCTAGGGTATAAAAACTAATTAAAAGAGTACCAATTGACGAACCAAACGTAGAAAATGGAGCAGATACTTTTGGAAAGGCCTACGGCCATACCTTGTTAATCTTTATGTGTATTCATATTCATTGAAAAGGTCAAAGTAACTCTCTTGCAATAAAACACGTAGAGATGCCCTATTTATAGTGTATCTTTACAGATAAAATGTGTTTTGGTAATAACGACGAAGGATTTTAATTACTCTATGTTTTAATATATCCACTCTGTCTACTCCATCTCAACATTGTCATTTTTCTTGATTTGACAGGAGAAATTATCTATTACGGTAGAAGGATTACAGATTTGCTTGAGGTACCCTTTTCAAGGTATTGAGTCAGGGCGGGATAAAGCTATCATTTTAGAAGCTCCCATTTCCCTTCTACTTGTCATACGGGTAATTTATAGCACCAAATGATGTAATCAATCATCCTGACGTCAGCAAACTTATACATCAAACAGAATAGGCATTCCTTAAATCTTGTTCATAGGGTTCTTCTTGTATTACTGAATAGAAATCATTCGACCTTTTATGCAAAAGTTTCGAATAAACTTTTGTGAATTTTTGACAGAGTAGTGATTGCATAAAAAGGAGCATTGATAAAATTGTTTAATCCGCGGTGGTTGACAATATTGTAGGAAGGACATCGCCCATGATGACAGCCTGTTAAAAGCCTGGCCTATATATACATCAACAACTATTATAAGTGTATTCGCAACAGAGGACAAAAGTATGCCTCAGGCTCAGCAGGAAGGAATTAAGGCTCATAATGGGCCTATTCACTGGGCACTGTTCACTTTGATATCATGTAAAAAAAGATGAATATGTTCGATAATGGGATTTGTCGCTTCTGTATGGAAGACGATGAGACTGTTGAACATGTCTTCCGTGACTATGAAGCTCTGGGCCGTATAAGACTAAAACATTTAGGAGAGGCATTCGCATTGCTAAAGGATGCTGCAGAAGTAGCCCTCAAGAACGTTCTAGGTTTCGTAAAATACCTTAAGTTCAAATAGATGTCCTAGGGCACTTCGGGGTAATGGCACAAAAGATCTTACAGGTCGCAGTGACTAGATGAGAGGCGACATGTCTTTCTGCATCTCCCACTTAATAATAATAATTATAAGCGAGGCAATATACGACCAACAATCGACAGTTTGCTGGATATTTCAAAGTTAGAATGCACGTTACAACGGAAAATTAAATTTCATTCATGTATTTCCAAAAAGTGAGATGATTGGCAAGATTGCAAGGAGATTGCTGCCTAAAGAATCGCAATTTTTCTCTATGGGACAACAGTTCAGAATTTTAGTAAAATCAAAGAAAATAAAAAAGGTGTACGAAGAACGTCTGAATTTTTAGAGCAAACACAAATGTGGTAGTGTACCCAGTTCCCTACTTTAAAATTGTTGGTCATGTGGATATTTGCAAAATTAGAAAGTATGGCGAACAGTATAATAAGAATTGCAAAAAACTCTTTAGTCTCTTCAGGGATATTGACACATACTCGTATGTATAAGTGTAAGTTAGTTTTAACAAAAAATTTTACTATTATTTATCATATTACAACAATTTTTGCAATTTAAAAATTAAATTTTATCAAAGTCGGTTATGATGGCAAATGACTGCACGCACTCCATTAGAGCAAATCATTGAAATATATATGTATGGTTAGCTATAAGATCCAAATGGTTAATCTCGAAGCCTATCCAGACTTGAATACGGGCATATTTTAACCTTCACGTGGTCCCCCCTGACAGCGCCAATAAGGGTTGTATTACCTGTATAGGTCGCCGCTAGTCGAGAACTTTCACTTAACAGGTGATCATGAATTTGGGTAGCTGACGGCCACCTCGTCTAGTCTTGTTCGTTTGAGTAACTGTGTTTCTCGAGCGTCTCCGTGTGAGGGCACCCAACGTGGGGCACCCTGATTTGATTGATCGTCGAAGCTCAGACTGTCCCTATGACATTCTGGGGTAAGCGTTTACCCTAATGTGAGCTCTTGACAATGTTGAAACCTGACCTGCTGGTTGGCGCCGTGTATGCTGATTTCTGGAACCGAGGTGAATTGAAGTAATTAACCTCTCCGGGTCGACCCCATGTCGACGCGGCAGAGGCCTATTCAGCTTTTATGTACCACGAACTGGAATCCTAATGAGCGCCTCTTGCAGTACAGATACAGGCAGTTCTCAATGGTTTCAGAGGGAGCCAACCGAGGTGATGCAGGAACTCTGAAAACAACTCTTCTATAACCTGCAACAAAAAAGGCATAATTTTCAGGCGTAACATCGGATAAACTCTTTATTTTTCTTAAACACGTCCTGTTGGCAATTGGTCGTGGTAATACAGTTTTATTTATATAATAACGACACGATACAATTAAAAACGAATGTAATATTATTTACTTTATTTGTGAAGAAACTGCCACGAATGACAAGACAAACTGAACTAATCTATTTTCGTATTTTTATTTTGAACATTTTAAATCGTGGCCTAATTAGAAATACCTTTTTCAGTTCACAGAGTGGCCTTCGCTGAGCTTAGTGAAAACCGTACAAATAGGGTGTGGCTGCCCAAGGTCGCTAACGCCGCGCAGCTGGTATCGTTGTTACGCACACGAGGCCGTTGATTGTCTACAATCCGACAATGAAGAATGCTGTGAGATTAAGCCATACTTGGCAGGTGCTCACGTAAAACCACAAGGGCTTTCTGTCTGATATAGCGCAGATTCACTCGCCTCAGAGGATCTCAGTGATGCACCAAACTTTGTAGCCTAATTTCTTAATCAGCAAACGTGATCGGATATGCCTCTACATATGCTGCTGTTGTGAAACTTGAATCCAAAGATAGTATTATGCAATGGCACATGTATGATTGTCCGAGGACTTCACCGAAATTCAATCAGGGTAGAGATTATTTCCGAATGAATCGAGGTGAAATAGTTGTTATCCCACGAATCGATTTGGCTCCGTCAGACACTAGCTTGCCATTCATCCTATGACGACGACAATTTCCAACGACCCCAGCCTATGTGATGACAATCAACAAATCACAAGGATAAACATTCGGCCATCTAGGCATCGATTTAAGCACTGCCGTTTCCTCACATGGACAACTTTACGTAGTCTTATCACGATCCAGAGTATTACATCAGGGAAAACGTGAAAGTAAACATTCATCGGGCCATCCCACACGATTATTCCTGATGCAGTATGCAAACAGGTTTTCTGGGGAAGAGGTGAGAAGAATGTAGAGATATCTCTTTGCTTCTTCTCACCTCTTACCTAGAAAACTGGTATGCATACTGCATCATGAATACTCGTGTGGGATGGACCATTAACATCAACAACAAGGAGAGCTACTGAATGATGGAAGAATCTTTACAAAAAATATGGTTTTCCATGAAACGTTTGAACAGTAATATTTGTAAAACGTGTGATCCCGGTCTAAAAATTTTTATTATGCGAATCGAATGTGAGGCTATTGCATACTGTAGATTCCGGGCTTTTGGATCATACTTCTTCAAGCCTGCCAACTTCGAAGGAACTTCACCCCAAAAACATACTGCTCTTCTAAGGAATAGTGGGATTTCTAGCTTTAAATATAAATGGAGTACAACAGAGTACAAAAACTACAAAGGAGTACTTTTGAGGTGGTATTCACCAAGCAAAATTAAATAAATAATTTCCAATTAAATCTGTTCACCTATCACATTAACCGAGTTGATTTAATGAAAATTTAATTTCAAACTAATTTTAAGTTAGGTCTCTGAAATAAATTTAATTTCGATATCAGCTGATTGAAGTGTCATTCATGTTGTTAAAAGATTGAAGAAGCTAGAGCTTAACTATTTATCGGTACCTAAATACAATGTATTTGATGGCCAACAAAAGACCAAAAGATAATTAGTACATACAATTTACAGCTTTACAAAACTTTCTAACTTTTTCAATGTGGTAATTAAATTTCATCAACTGTCACGAGAATTGTCACTTGTCAAATTCGCACATCTCGCAGCTGACAGTTAGATATTTTCGAAATTGTTTATTTTATTAAGCTGGGTGAAAGCTATAAAAATTTAAATGCTGCTCTTTAATAATAATTAAATGAAAACTAAATTTGTATTAAATGGTTTGGTGAATTCGGCCCTTAGAGTACGGTTTTTAATGGAGTACATATGGCTCATATACCCCAAAGGTTGGTCACTTTAATATACATCTAAAAGTGCTTTCTGTCACTGGAGAAATCGAAGCAACATAGTAAAACGTTAGCAGACAGAAGGGTAACACCTGTAAACCGTGAAATGTTTTCACATTTTTTTACAGGTATGCCACAGACTGTTGCATTTTTTAATTGCTTTCAACGCTGGATGTCGGCATAAAATTTCAAACAAATTGCACTCGAGATAAGTCGCTATACATCTGGCATTTCAGGTACGAATCTTAAAATTATGCAGCAAATAAACGCCGCGGGACCAATATTTTAATAAATCAGGTAAGTTTTGTAAAACTTTTGATTATTTTGTTGTGGTTTTGGCTAGTACTCTTGCTTTGCTTGTGCATAATGTTGTTTTGCTTCCCACTTTTATGGATCGTTTTATGTGTAATTAAGTGCTGCTTTGCTTGCTTTTATTTCATATTTTATTAATGATTTTAATTATTATGTGCGGTGCGACTTATTTAATTTTGTCTTTTTGTTGCTGCATGGGTAGTGGAACTAACCAACGGAACGTCAAGCGCTAAAGTTCGAGATTTAAAGCTGACTAGCTACTGGTTTGTTTTCTCAAATTTAGTAACATGTAGGGAAAAAGTTTTCGTATATAGAAGAGCTGTTGGTGCAGTAGAAAATAAGTATATTAAAATAGAATAGAATTTCTCATGAGATTCCCTGGTAGCCAGATATGACATATACATAAGGAACAAAACAAGTGTAAAATTGTTGCCATTTATCGAGAAAATTATGAGCAAATGTGATTTGAAATTTGGGTAGGGTTGACGCAAATTGTCACATAAGCAATATTTACGAATTGTCACAGTAATATAAATAAATACTGTGATATTTGATTCACTCAAATTGTTGACAATTGATCTAATTATGTGTATTTGTAATACCTTACCGTGGTAGACATATCATGATGAGCTCATCAATGAGCTCCTCATGAGCAATCAGATGAACGTACTGATGAAATTTTATTCGCATTTGAATCAAAGCCGGGAAAAAAACATTTATTTAGTTATTCACAGATAGTGTGCATGAGAATTGCATCTTTTTCTCTTATTTAGAAATGTCTCGATGAACTTTTTAATGAGCATGTCAATGAGTGTCGCGATGAGCTTATTAATGAACACAGCAATGAGTGTCATGATGAGTTTATTAATGAACATGTCAATGAGTATCACGATGAGCTTATTAATGAACATAGCATGAGTGTCATGATGAGTTTATTAATGAGCATGTCAATGAGTGTCATGATGAATTCATAAATGATAATCTGCATTAAGGATTGATTTCATATATTTTTCCGAATTCAAACTCCGGTTGCAAATCAAACTCTAAGACGCTCAGGCGTAAGAATTTAAGCATAACGTTTTGTTCAGCATATAGGCGACAAAAAACAAATCAAAAAATTAAAAAGAATTAATTTTTAAAAACTTAAATAAATAAATCACAAAAATCAATTCAAATTTTCCTAGTAGAAATGTCATCTGACAAGGTGATGACAAGGCTAAATTTTTAGTATATAGGGAGCAGTTTCATCCTATCCAATGAGCCCTTCGAATTGTAAACACCTTGACACTTTTCAGTCAAATTAGTATTGGTTTACATAATAACTGCCCCTTGTGGGGCACTAGATAGGGTAAAACTGTGAGCAATTTCTACTAGCCTTTTTGGCCAACTCATCCGCCTGGAATATCCCTGTGGTCAGGTACCCAACATAGGGTCACCTTGTGCCGTGTAGTCCAGGCTTACATAACTGCACCAATTTTGATTTAACCAGTACAGCATCCAGCGCCTTAATATCTGCTTGGCTGTCCATGTATATGCAGATATGTCGTGCGAACTCGCTGCAGATAGATGCTAATATTACCGCCTGGTAAATCGCTACAAGCTCTACCTGAAAGACACTATATTTGTCCGGCAGTATATTAGATTCGGGTAACTGACAGTCTCTGAAGTACACTCCAACCCCTGTGCCAGCACTCATCTTGGATCCATTCGTAAAAATAGAAATATAGGATGGGTCCACCATCGCCTTCCTATCTCAGTCACTCCTGGTGGGCAACAATACATTTACACTCCCACCGAAAGTTAGGACAGGTATTTGATGGTCAGTTTCCTTCCTCAAATCAATTTCTGGAATATACTGGAATGCCCAAAAACCCCTCTACGTCCACCAACCCCCCGCTCTAAAGCTGACAGCGCTTATTGCCGCTACCATCCTGCAGTGGAGATCTAGCTACAGTAAATCCATCATGATCTCCAATGCTTCTGTGGGCATAGTGTGCAGTCACCAAGCAAGCGACCCTCTGGATTTTTGATAGCACATCCAGGTTACATTTCCTCGTCAGTGCCGTTCACCAGACCGTGGACCTATAGCAGAGGATCAGCGTTACTTGTAATTTTTGTAAAGTAGTCATATTCTCCCATTTGACCGAAAAAGCAAATACAGTAATTCCTGATCGAAGTTTTACATAAAGAATATCATAAATTTTGGTTACAAAGTGAAATCATAAAAATGTTGCAATCACGCCATCATTGCAATTTACATTCCACCAGTTATTTATGCATCCCTAAAAGCTCTTGGGGGTAAACAGAATGCAATTTACCGCCAGAAATATTCTCTCGACCTATTAAAACAGTTGTAGTTATTTTGTGTGTGCTTTAACATTCAATATTCATCCGCAGACATTCATTTAAAATATTCGCAAAAACAAAATAGAGATATCATTCCGTGGTTGTAGATAGCAGCATATAAATTCAACATAATTTCAAGTGCTGGACCACTACAAGACATTTTATTTTATCATTTTGGAATTGTAATTAAAGCGTGAGTTATTCAAATGGCAATTTCCTGCATAGGGTAGGGCTCATTCATATCTAAGGACCAATAAATTATTGCGATCTGCTGTTTATATTACAATATACACGGCAAAGGTATACTTGGGAAGCTTTCAGAAATAAATCAATTTCTTGAGCATGCAGAGAACATTAACAAGAGCCTTTGCAAACAAAGGCTAGCGTTTCATGACATGGCAGCAAACTGACTTTGGCTATGAGGTAGAGATTGCTCAGGCTTTCATGTCAAGTACGTACGTTATACTAACTAGACAGATTCTTCTTCTTGTGAGGCATATCACAGGTTATCGAATTAAGACAAATTCCTGAACTGTAGCGTAAATATACCTGATGGCAATTTGTACTGAATGATGTGTGGGTTATTGGTAAATAATCGAAGATGTCGAGTGTTTTATGAGCATTTATGTCACCATTATATTAAATGCTAATTAATGCATAAATATATGAATATTTTGCATTATCCTGGCCTTTCATCCTGTTAAGGCCCGGAAGGCTTCAAACGAAAGCACAGGAGCCAATTGATATTTCTAATATTATTAAATTAGGCCCTAAAAACAACAAAGCGCCTCCAATTTTGGTTAAATTCGTCTCTGAGTTAATTGTTCAAAAAATTCTAGCAAGCACTAAAAAACTGAAGGGCACTAAGGTAGTTATTCATAGGAACTATCTAAACTTAATAAGAAGTAAAAAACGTGCTCTCTTTGGACTGAGATGGGGTTTGATAAATTTAAATAAAGATGTCAAGATTGCTGTTCGTGATGACAAGCTCATTATTTGCCAAAATCATTTTACGTGGATGGGAAATCGACTGATGATTGGAAATAGATCAGCTATCGACTTAATTCTAGTTTGTATAATAATAAGCTAGAAGTAAATAATATTCTACAAAAATATGAAAAACCCGTTGTTTATAATATGGTAAATAGTATTGGTACTGGAAGTACAGCGACCAATAGGAAAACCTTGTCTGTCAGGAGGTATCTAATAATGAGATAAGTGAGATTATTTCTAATGATAAGCATTTTTCTAATGAAAAGTCCATATGTAATACAGGTACACCACATATTCTTTACTATACTAACATTAACAATTTTAAAGTTTTATCTTATAATATTGCTGGTTTACGAAGCAAATTAATTTGTCCATGCTTTTTTAGTTTTATAAATAATTTCGATATAATTTGTCTCTTCGAAACTCATATAATGGAGGAGAGTTTGGTATAGATCCAGTTTGTATATATTGTCTTTACCAATTACCTATACTATACTTAGAAACAAAAATAAAATTAATAATTTGAATTAAATTAAATTTTAATAAATTTTAATTTATATTAATTTTAGTCAAAAGCACATTCTATTTTAATACAAGTCGTATTTCTTCGAGTTTTTAAAAACAACTAACTCAGCTACCTATGCTAGTTTTTTATTTTTCGCATTTCACAGAATGCTAACACAAAAAAATCTTAATATGAATACAGTGTTTTTCAAGAAATCTTTTGCTAAATGATCTCGAACAGAAACTATTGTGTGGTCAAACATTCCCGTTGCTGAAAATCCATTCACAGAGTACTAAAAAATGTAGCAACCGCTACACCGCTACAGAGAGCTACAATAGTTTTTTGAAGTACTTTGGACAGTATGACCTTTGCTGGGTGAGTGCAACAAGATCCTCTCAGTTCGGTAGAGCCAGTGGGGGCTGGCTGTTAGCTGTTAAGAAATATTTGACCACAAAGACTATATGTAAATTTCTATGGTCCAATAACTATCCTTACATTGAGCTAAAGGGACTCTTCCATACTGTGTATTTGTTGCCACCATATGTTAATTGTAATAACTGGGAAAGTAATTTTAACTGCTTTACGGAACTTGTAAGTTCTCTTGGTGGTGTGAATATTGTTATTCTTGGTGATTTTAATGTCAGAGTTGGTCTGCTGCAGATAATGCCGGAAGAAGTAGACTTAGGTCCAAATATTAGGCATATGAGAGTTTCAAAAGATCTGGTTATTTATAGTAGGGGAAGGAAATTGCTGGAACTTTGCGAAGATCATGGACTATTAATTTTGAATGGGCGAACTATTGGTGACTTTGAGGGAAATTGTACCTACACTGGAGGAGGTGGAGCTTCAGTGAATGATATAGTAGCGCTTTCGTATAATTTGATTGGATGTATAGATAAATTTAAAATAGAGGACCAAATTTATTCTGATCATTGCCCTTTATACTTATCAGTAAATCTGAGCACCCTTCTGACTTACCGCCAAGAAAAGACAATGACTTTATTACCTAAGCTTAATTGGAAAGCTCAGACACCTGCAGAATATGAGGTAAGAGTGGAAAATTTTTGCGAACATTTGCCCTCAGAAATAACAGAACACTCAATTGAACTTTTGGAAGAAACTATAAAAAAATCAGCAAATCTAATTTGCACCAAGAATCTTACGTATAAGCAAGAGTGGTTTGACAGCGACTGTTTACGTAGTCGACGATTATCCTACAAATGCGAAATAATTTTAGAAAAACTTGCTCTGGATTTGCTCGTCATAGTTACTTAAAGGTAAATGCAGCTTATAAAACGCTATGCAAAAGTAAGAAAAGAACATATTATGAATGCCTCGCTGATAGACTGAGATTTCTTAGAGACTCCAAGAGATGGTGGCAAATAGCAAAACAATTGCGCGGAAAGAAGTATATAATTAGTTCTGTTATTGATATAAATGCCTTCAAAACTTATTTTCAGTCTTTGTCAACACCCCCTGGAAGTTTTGTTAATGTTTCGTACGCAGCTCCTAAAATCTATGATGCGACGTTAGATAGTAAATTTGAGATGAGCGAATTGCTGGGAGTTTTAAATAGTCTAAAGGATAATAAAGCTCCTGGTGCTGATCGTGTGCCTTATGAATTTTATAAATACACACCTGAAATATTTTTGGAAAAACTACTTGACAATTATAAGTACATTTTTGAAACCGGTAAAGTTCCTGGCTCTTTTACTGAATCAGGCATTTTACCTATACATAAAAAGGGTGACATTGATCAAGTTCAAAATTATCGCGGCCTATTTTTCATAGATAGTGCAGTTAAAATTTGTGTGGGCTTACTTTATCAACGATTTGTCACTTGGGTAAAGAGGCACAAAATACTGTCCGAAAGTCAGGCAAGATTTCGCTCAAGATACTCAACAATTGATAATATATATATAAGTTAATATGTACAATTAACCTCTGTCATAATTCTAATAAGAAGAAGATTTATGGATTTCTTGTCGATTTTAAAGCTGCATTTGATACAATTGCCCGTAATTCGTTATTCTATAAGCTCTATTCTTATGGAGTATCCTCTAAAGTGATTAATAATTTACAAGAGCTTTACAGAGATACCACAGCGCTTGTATCGGATGGTGTCACCCTTTCGGAGGGATTTAATACAAGTTGCGGTGTAAAGCAAGGATGTATTTTAAGTCCACTGTTGTTTGCTTTATACATTAATGATTTGGAGGATAGCATGGAAGTAGGCATTTCTGTGGAAGATATTGCTATTAAAGTGTTAATGTACGCGGATGATATTGTCATCTTTTCGGATGATCCAGGTAAACTTCAGTCCATGATACATAGATTAGAGGAATGTTGCCAGCTTTGGAACCTGCAAGTCAATCTAGATAAGTGAAAAATAATGGTCTTTCAGCGTGGTGGAGGTGCTAGAAAGATTTTGGAATACTGGGTCTTTCAAAATAGTGATATTGAGGTAGTTAAAAAATACACTTACCTTGGTGTTGTTTTAACTCCAAAACTATCAATGGTGGAGCATATACATCAACGCCTACTAAGTGCTAAGGTAAGCCTTAACTGTGCATGGCAGACTTTTCTCATAAAAAACAGTATTCAACACTCCGAAAAAATTTAAATATTTAATGCAGTTACTAGATCTATTCTTTGTTACGGGGCACAAATTGGGAGATTTTCTCAATTTAATGATGTAGAAAAATTGCAACACTTTTTTCTAAAAAAATGTATAAGTCTGCCACAACAAACCCCTAATTACGCTCTCACCTTTGAAACAGATTTGTCAGATTTGTACATCTATACCTTAAAATGTCACTTGCTATATATTCTCAGAACACTTTTCACATATAATGGTGACAGATTACCCCATAAACTCACTCGAAAAGTTATAGAAAAAGATGTATATTGGCATAGATCATGGACTGAGTTAGCTGAAAAACACAATTGCTCTCTAGATATAGTACCTACTTACGTTGAGATCAAAACAGCATTTTTTGAATTGATAGAAGCGGAGGATGTGTGGCTAAAGAATAAAGCTTTAGAAAATGCGAGTACATCTGTGAGGCATAAGCTATATCTAAAGATATGTTTTTTACCTGGCCAAAAATATTTCAAAATCGAATTCTCTCTAAGAAAGATTAGTTTAATTTTCAAGTATATATGTGGTCTTATATAAGTCTGAATGGGAGCTGGTGGAGAAGAGATGGCTTTAGCCTTTACTCCTTCTGCAATTTGGGTGAGACTGAGGACTTGTTGCAGTTTTTTGGAATCTGTCCTATTTTATCGGAATTCCGCATCAGAATTTTCGGAAGGAAAAACTTAAGTGAATCTGAAGTACTAGATATTCTTAATGAAAGAAATTAATATAAGGATCTCCTTCAAATTTGCTACAAAAGCCTGGAAATACAGAAAGTTCTTAATTTGAGAGTATAATGAATAATTGAAACATCTCAAAAGTGCTATAGTTTCTTAGATCTAAATACATATAACTGAAGTGCTAATGAATTGCTAATAAAAACGAGTTAAGATGCTAACTTAGTGCTTGCCAACCTCGACAGACGGCCTTGGACCCATTGTTGTAGTTTTTTTAAGTCAATTCGTTTATTTGCATCTTAGTATAATTTCAGTTTAATTTATAGTATTATTATTACTTTTTTTCTTATTTCTTATTACTAATTTGAAAGCTAAGACAATGCAGTGTAAAATAAAAAATTACTATTATTATTATTATTACTTGGTAAATAATGTTGAAAAAGGCAGGAAAGGAAGCAATGAAGAAATATAAGTCTTATTGGGATGGCAGGCAATTGGATGAGCATTTTCCATAGACGATTATGATTTTAATTGATAATGATATCCGACGCTTTTTTATGCTAGTGTCACTTCTCAAACTGCTCAGCAAAGATAGATACTCATTCGACTGTGGGCTAAATATTTAGGTACTCCTTAGGTTTTTTTTTATGATGTTGCCAAATCACAGTGAATACAATAGCCTTGGTAGGAAAGAAAGAAAATTGAAAAAGAATCTGTCCCAAGTGCTTTCAGCGTCGAAGATTTAATCAATATTTGTATGGCCGAAATTTGGAATACTCATCGAACACAAGAGGCTCTTGAACATAATTCTTATAATTAATTACCAGTGACAATAAAGGTGGGCTATAATAATTTCAATGCCGTTATTTCCAGGCATAAAGTTTGATGAGATAATAAATTTCCTAAATTGCTGATTTTCTAGAACGAATCCGGTCGTGAAAGAAATCGGATTTATTTCTATTGCTGGCCGAGCAAACCAAATAAAATCTTAATATGTATGTTAATTCCTTATTTACCACCATGTTATACAAGAGTAGTAATCTAAAAAAAGTACATAAAATGGTTCTCGAGTTAATTCATACTACACACTGGGACGTATAGAAAAGATGAATCAATTAGTGAAAAGATGCGGTTGGTGGACTGAATTAGATACGAACATATAGAAGAAGGAAAAGGCAGCAACAACTAACGAGTGTCAAGAATCAAATCGAAACCAGCGAAAAATGTTCAGCAACTTGGCGTATAGGTATCCGATAAGCCTTGACACTCCACTGATTTTACATAACCTAGGTTCTATGTGGATGCTTTCTCAAAATTTGGTAAGCTGTATTCAACAACTAGAAATACTTCAGTTAAGTTACCGCACAACATATTTACTCTTGTAGGATGACTAGAAGTCATTCTATTTGATAACTGACCTACAGTTTTCATCATCAGAATTTGTAAGACAATATAAGATCGAACATTTTACAACAGTAACTCTTTATCTTATAACGGTGAGACAAAGAGGCATAGAGTACCAATTTCATGTATATTACCTACAGATAACATAAGTATGTCAAGGAGTCCTATCAAAGATTAGTAGTTGTTACACGTAAGTTACGCATGGAGCCTGTAATACCTAAACAAGCAAGCTTTTGCCATTTGCCGCGCCCTCGGCCAACATACACATGAGACATATGTGAGCATGGAACTTACGATTGAGGTATACAACCAGTGCACAACACTCGGTCTTAAGCCCCCCGTGTAGCCAACGGTTCTTCTGCTTTGAGCGAAGATCCTCATAGCCGCATTAACTTTTTCCTCTACAGCAATACCCAAGTCAATATCGAGTCAATGTAGCGTCCGAAGTGCTTGACATGGGGAGACACTTGCAGAGTCTAGCCAAGGATCTTAAAAGAACAAAGCTAATGTCTCCTGGCGAAGAGCACCAAGCTGGCCTTTTTAGGGCTCACTGTCATATCATGACGGGTACATCAGTTCTCAAAAGTATTTAGTCCTCGTTGCATAAAGGCATAGGCAGTAGCCATGCTGTGTCTGGAGATGAGTAAAAGGATTGCATCCGCATACGCTTCATATGAGAATCCCACACTTATCAGTACCGTGAAGAGTAAGTCAACCAACATACACTAGACTGCCAGGGAGAATACACCTACTTGCTCGCAGTTTCTTTCCACCAGCACACTGAGGGATGTTCGGGCATTCAACTCCACGGTAAAGAATCGTCATCTTAGTATTTGGCCGATCCACTGCACGACACTATGCCGACCAGTTGCCTCATAGAGCGACTCGAGGGTGGCCCTGTCAAAAGCTCCCTCGATGTTCAGAAAGGCTCCCAAGGTAAGCAGTCCACGATCCAGTCCCCGTTCAATAACAGTAGCCATTGATTGATGGAAGGACGCTCAGTAGATATTCCCCTCCGGGAAGCGGGCTTTAAGGTATTTAAGGTAGAGGCTTTTAGAGCTACTCCCTTAATATATTCATCCACGAGCCACTCCAGGCATTTCAAAAGGAATGAGGAGAGGTTTATGGTTCGAAAACTCTTCCGGTCTATATATGAAAGATTACCAGGCTTAGGAACGAAGGCCACCCTCACTTTCCTCCAAACCTCAGGGACATCCCAAAAAGCGATACATATCCTGAAAATTGAATCGATGTACGGAGCCAGAACAATGCTCTCTACCTTGAGGAGGACCGGAATAATTCCATCTGGATCCGGGGCTTTGAAAGCAGAGAAGTTTGAAATTGACCATTTCACCTCATCAACATCAACTATATGGGCAGCAGTGAACCTATCACCACCAGTGCGACAAGGTACGGGATGTTCGCCATACAACTGCAGGTATTCTTTAAGCCTACAGTCAGGGAATTGAGTTTAGATAAGAAGCCTGCAGGCTTCTTCCTTCGATGCCGTAAAAGAATCATCTAGTCTTCTCTGAACACTCGGCCTGGCCGACGGGTCAGTCTTAAGAGCCCTGAGCAGCCAAATCGGTTCACAATAGCCGACAAGCTCCACAGAGATATCTACAAAACCCTATCTCTTTGATTTCCTCTTTTGGTCGGTGGTAATTGCCGAGGTCCCAGAAAGCCTCTCGAACGCGATGATGTACTGAGTTACGCTGATGACACTGTCATAATAATAAGAGGGAAACATAATGGTACGATCTCGGTACTATTGCAAAGAGCCCTGGATATTTTTTTCAAAAAATTAAGGTCTAAGCATCCATCGTAACAAAACCGCTACTGAACCTTTCGCAAGGAGAAGGAAACTTAATCTAAAGGCCCCTTCTTACACGGAACGAATGTAGAACTCTCTAAATAGGTAAAGTTTCTTATCCTCGATTAGAAACTTGTCAAAGTCATACTAGGCATACTAGGTATATGGCAAAAAATCGGATCTAAATTCAAAAGTTGCTTATTGGTCCTATACTACTATTGCTAGGCCTATCTTTAGCTATGGCGTCCTCGTATGGCGGACCAAAACAGAGGAAAATACAGTGGAAAAAAGTTAGAACAACTAAAGAGACTTACGTTCCTCGGAATACCAGGACCTGCCCGACATCAGCCTTAGAAATGGTGCTGGGCCTACCTCTTCTATATTGTTCCATCAAAAAGGAAGCTCATCTTAGTACCTCCATAGCCTCGAAGCTCATAAGCATCATACCCAAGAGTCTTATATTTGAGAGCAGCTTTGAAGTAGTTATATAAAACCGCCAAAGCTGGATAAACACTGGACCGAATTTCCCACGCGAATAGCGTGCCTAGTACGCAGACGGACCTAGGAAAGAAGGCATGGGAATAAAGGGTATAGGAGTCTATGAACGGAGATGTGAGTTACAGAAGGCCGTGGGCTCCTACCATATTGTTTTACTAGCAGAAATCTCTGTGGAATAGAACCAATATGCAAATATGCTATCAACACGCAAACATATTCATGTAAACACCGACAGCCAACCCACGATAAAGGCATGAAATTCCTATGCCTTCATTTAAAAGCTAGTTAGGGACTGTAGGAATATCCTTCATTTACTGTCAAAGCTGAATAAAGAAACCCTTAGATGGGTACCACGACATGAGTGGCATGAAGGTAATGAGACCGTTACTTAGCCAGGAAAAGAACGGAATCTTTATGTATCGGCACACACGAAGAAGTTCATGTAAAATACTTTAAAAACTCATAAACACGTTAAGCATCAGATCAAGATATTTACTGGCATAATGACTGGCCATTACCCACTTGGGTACATGATTAAGGAAATATGCAAGACCACAGATGACAACTGCCCATTCTGCTACGAAGAGGTAGAGTCTGCAGATCACGTATTAGGTACGGGTTTTGTAACCCCATCAGACGTGTCTGAATGGATAGTGTTGCACAGAGTACAAAAACCCTCAGTCACAGAGGTGACTCTCTCCGTGGACCATGTGTCAATGGAAGAGTTAAAGAAGGCTCAATTCGCAATTGGGTTTAAGTTCGGGTCTGTCCAACTAAGACCCAAGGGTGGAACAGTAAAGGCTGTGTCGGAGGCTGGGGATGGCCCAAGTCAGATTAAAAGTATTTCTGTCGATCCTCAGCCTTCGACATCAGGAGTCAGCAGGCCTAAACCTCTGGTCAAGGCAAAGGCGGGTCCTGGTAAAGCAGCAGGAACTGCAGAGCCCAAGTCGGGGACTTCCGAAAAGAAGTCTATAAAAACTAAGAATAAGCAACCTCCTGTCCGTGCCAAGCCGGGCTAAAGCAAAGGTCCTAAGGGATCCACCACCAAGGCTGACAGCGGCCATAAAAAGTCATCTTAGTCATGGCCAATGATCAACTAAGTTGCCTTCAGATTAATCTCCATCATGCTGAAGCGGCATCAGACGTGCTTAGCAGGATATTTATCTCGGAGAAACTTAGTCTGGCGCTCATTCAGGAGCCCTGGGTACATCAAGGCCACATCAAAGGACTTCCCACAAAATCATGTAAGTTAATATATAGTAATGAACATGAATATCCTAGGGCAGCACCACTGCTCAACACTAGACTAAACTTTATTCCTCTTTCACAGTTCATCTCGAGGGACGTGGTTACAGCAGTTGTTGAGGTACCAACTTCAGGAGATAGCCACGAGGTAGTAGTTACCTCAGCCTACTTTCCTGGCGAGCGGATTCATTACCTCCCCTAGAGCTAAAACAGCTCATCAACTACTGTAAACGCAGAGGAAAGCATTTCGTCATTGGATGCGATGCAAATGCACATCATACGCTATGGGGCAGCACGGATACCAATGCCAGGGGTGAGTACCTCTACGATTTTATATTGTCTAATAACTTAGAGATACTAAATCGAGGTAACAAGCCAACCTTTATGAACATTAGACAAGAGGTCTTGCACCTAACACTTGCCAGTATGTTCATAAGTACAAAAATAAGCAGGTGGCATCTATCGAACGAGATTTCCATGTCAGATCACAGACACATCAGGTTCGATATAGATGCCACACTCAACACATGTCAGGAATACCGAATCCCTAAATTAACTAACTGGGAACTCTATCGACAACACCTTAAGGCTGTAGTTGACACTCCCCGCGGTAGCATTAGCACGACTGAGGAGCTAGACTCAGCCACTACGCAGCTTCAAACGGCTGTAATGACTTCATTCGAACACAGTTGCCCTCTGAAACAAAAGACTTGCAATCGGCAGGTACCATGGTGGAATAGGGAACTGAGTTTGAAAAGAAAAGAAGTCAGGAAACTATTCAACAGAGCTAAGCTCTCTGGCATCTGGGGGGAATATAAAAAGGCTCTAACGGAATATAACACGGAACTAAGGAGATCCAAAAGAAAAACCTGGTGGACCTTCTGCGATGACATAGATCAATTGCCCGCCGATTTCAGGCTCCATAAGGTACTTTCAAAGGATCACACGAATGGTATAGGCACCCTTTAAAAGGAAGATGGGAACTACACCAAGAGTTGCGAGGAAACAGTCAGGCTCTTACTACTTTTCCTGACTCTCTCACTCCCGATCAAGGAATAATAGCTCCAGACCCGATTGAGGTGGACAAGCATGGAGTCTCTAACAGGAGCAAAAGACTTGCGGGAAGAATCTTCACTCCTAACAAGGGTAGATGGGCCATTGGCGCATTTAAGCCCTTTAAATCTGCTGGAGAAGACGGCATTTTTCCCGCCTTACTATAACAAGGTGTTGAAGAAATACTCTTTCCACTACAAAACATTTTTCGAGCCAGTTACGCTCTAGGGTACGTTCCCCAATGTTGGAGAGACGTCAGGGTGGTATTTATACCTAAAGCAGGAAAAAGAGCTAGTTCTCTAGCTAAATCGTTCCGACCCATCAGCCTCTCTTCATTCTTGCTTAAGTCCATGGAAAAAATCCTAGACCTACACATTCGAAGTGAAATTCTAATTAAATCAAAACTTCATTCTAAGCAGTTCGCTTGTCAAGCTGCCATTCACACACTAGTCAAAGACCTCGAAAAAGCGCTCGAAGCAAAAGAGGTGGCTTTATGTGCATTTGCGGACATAGAAGGAGCCTTCGATAATACCTCCTTCGATACAATTAAATCAGCTGCCGAGGATAAAGGCCTTGAGCCCTCCACGGTAAACTGGATAGACTCCATGCTTAGAAGCAGGAGAATAACCAAATCTCTAGGGAACTGCTCAGTCACGATCACCGCAGCAAAAGGCTGCCCACAAGGAGGAGTTCTATCTCCACTCTTATGGTCGATCGTGACTGATGATCTGCTAGAGAAGTTGACCAGTTCAGGTTTTAATGTTCAAGGATACGCGGATGACCTAGTAGTTACAATACGGGGCAAGCATGATCAAGTCATATCCGACCTCATGCAAATAGCCCTCTGCAAAGTCCGCACGTGGTGTTTAAACAAAGGCCTTAGCATAAACCCCCAACAAAACGGTAATCGTTCCGTTCAGAAGAAGATCAAAGCTTTCACTAACGGCTCCTCTTCTTGATAATACGGAATTGATATTTTCAGACGAAGTCAAATATCTGGGGATAACCCTAGATAAGAAACTTACCTGGAATTCGCATCTGTCCAGAGTGACGGATAGAGCGATGCGATCTCTCTATACGTGTCGTCGCTTCATTGGCAGAACATGGGGTCTGAAGCCAAAACTGATGTACCGGACGTACACCACGGTTGTTAGACCCATGGTCACCTATGCGGCCTTCGCATGGTGGCCAAAACCTAATCAAAAGACGGCTGAGGCTCTGCTTCAAAAACCCAGCGACTTGCCTGTCTAGGAATAACTGGTGCCATGAGAACCTGTCCTACAGCAGCCATGGAAGCCTTATTAAACCATGCACCCCTGCATTTGCAGGTGAAAAAGGAAACGATCTCCAGTGCTATAAGAGTACAAAAGGAGAAACAGTTAAAGCCAGGCGATCTGGTTGGTCATTTAAGTATCTTAACATATATGCTTCGAGCAAGTGACGACAATATCTGATATAATCACACCCAGAGTGGATTTTGTAAGACCACTCCAAGTGGTTCTTGGAGACCGACAACAATGGCGCTCCACTAAACCGTACTTCCAACATGGATCGATGGTGTGGTATACAGACGGCTCAAAAACAAACAGTGGGGTCTGATTGGGTGTATACGGCCCCAGATGCCATATATCAAAGGCTCTAGGCTCTACCCCTACCGTATTCCAAGCCGAGGTATTGGCCATAGAAGAATGCGCCAATACCTGCATTAAAAGAGCCATAAATGGCTCAACCATTAATATCCTCTCGGACAGTCAAGCTGCCCTCAAGGCCTTAAAGTCCTACACTACAGGGATAGTCTGGGAATGTCTACAAGCCCTCAAAAATCTATCAAGGAGAAACAAAGTTATCTTCATGTGGGTACCTGGACATGAGGGCCACAAAGGCAATGAAATTGCGGATGGCCTAGCCAAAAGAGGAGCGGAAACTAGGTTTGTCGGACCAGAGCCATTTTGTGGCCCTTCAAAGTGTTACCTCAAAGCTACCCTAAATAACTGGGAGCATAAACAAAAATCCCTGTATTGGGAAAGACTACAAGGACTTCGTCAGTCAAAAAAGTTTATCGACACCTCTGGCGGAAAAACAAAAGAACTCCTACTCCTTAGAAGAACAGAGCTCAAAATGATCACTAAGCTCTTCTCAGGCCATTGCCCCTTGAGGTATCACCTAAACAAGCTGGGTTTGGCTGAGACCTCATCCTACCGCTTCTGTCAGGATGCTCACGAAACCTCGGAGCACTTGCTCTGCAACTGCGAAGCATTGGCCAGGTGGGGATTACTCCACCTTAAACATGCTTTTCCACCAAGTTACGTATGGAACCTCAAGCCCAGAATCGTTCTAGACTTTATTAACAGTCTAAACCTATAAATGGAGCAAATTCAACGGGGACTCACAATAGATCTTACAGGTCGCAGTGATTGCGAGGCTAACGCCTATGCACCCCTTCACAAATCTAATCTAATCTAACCTCATCAGACATCCAAAAAACTGACAATAATGACGTAATAGTCTTCCTAAGGAGGGAAACGTGGACAAGTGCATAGCACAAGGTTCTAGTGTTTAAAAGTCGGCTCTCCAGACTCACCCTATATTTATATATAATAATAATAATTATACGGTCTATACGCGACAATTTCTAAAAAAAAAATTGCACTTAACTGTACTCGAAGGAAATTTTCAAAAATTTGTAATGTAACAGAGGTCTTTCTACCCAATCGTCAGACGAGCTCAGAGCAAATCAGTCAAAATGTAGAGCAGGCTCGTCAAATACTCCAATGTTAGATCTATTCAGTAAATGTACGTTATTACACATATATGTGGGATTGAGCTTTATGCATGAAAATTAAAGTTGAGTGAAGAATTTAAACAGGTCCTCTAGGTACAGTTATCAGGGGCACAGAGGTACAGATATTGAGTCGAGGTTTTACTTTCGATGTTTTTTTTAACATCATATGCAGCCTATATATGCATACATTGCTTATTCTTGTTCCTAGTGGATACAAGAACGTGAAAAGTAATATAGAGGTGTAGAGTGTTCGTGATCGATAGGTACTGCTTGCATGCATCGCCCTTAAAAGATAAGACGACGGTTTGTAATCATGGCACACTTTTTCTAATTATTTTCCCAAAATACTTAAATTTATCCCAAATTAACAACTAATGGATGCCACTTTTTCACACAAAACAAATTAAATTACGAAAGTCTTTAGCTTCTTCCGAACACCTTAGTCACTTTTGGACCATAAATTCAGACCACTCCTAATAAATGAATTACTTATAGGAGTTCGTTAATAAGGAATAACTGGCCCCGATAGTAATTAGCTTCGCCTATAAATTTCCAAAGGAAGAAATTAGAGGAGAAAATAATAGAATCACTGAATTATACATATTACACTGCTCCTTGCATACAGTTTTAATAAAGCTTATCTGAACGCTTATATATGCTATAGGTATATAATTAGTAGAAGATTTTATTAATTGTATAGGGAACTTACCTTAAACTCTTTGCTTTCTTTAACTCGAAGTTGTGCACGAACAATATCTCCTGCTTTTGGACGCCCTAGCAGCGCCATTTTATCATCCTCAGTCAGTTCTTCTGGGGACTTTGCTTCCGCCGCTAGAATAGCAGTCGCTAGTTCATCATCTGATGACATCATGATGAGATGAAAGCGTGAAAAAGAGAAGAAAAAAAAACGAAAATGATTTGAAAATTCCGACTATAAAAAAAATTAAATTCAAAGGACATTAATCCTTGATAGAAGTGAACACAAAGTGGTCAAATACTGGTTGGGGAAGGCGAAGTGGTTAGAATTGGATTTTTAAAGAAAGGCCATTAAAAGACCTCAATTAAATTCTAAGGATCAAAATGCGGGTTATTTGGAAGAAGTGCAAAAGAAAATGGCAGAGCAATTATTGAGGATTTGGCAAAGCAGTTAGCAGGCAACGAAGAAAAAAAAATCTCTATGACCAAAGCATGCAAACATTGTATAAAAACTAAGAAGGATATGGTATTAGGAGCATCTAATCTAAATGGAAAGCCTTCATTAAGTATGTGATTGTAGAGGTTGTGTTTATTTAACGACATTTATTATGCTGAGTATAGGTATAAGTTTTGTGCTACTCAGTAAAATATTATAAAATAATGTAATGCTTTAGAATAGGAAAATGATAGGAGTAATCTCATACTTATACATTGCGAAGGATTAACTAAAATAGATGAGAAGTTCTAGTTTTTAATGACAAACACAGTTTTTTAGATTTTATTAAGGAGTGACAGTTTTAAATCCTCTTACAGTCATTTGTTTCTGAATTTAGTTAAAAAAAATTAAATATTTACTAATAAGTATACTTATATTAAGTAAATACGAGTATCTGAAAATCTGATGGTTTGTTTATTACATAATTACGCTTAATGGCTCTCAATGATGCATTGCACACATAATTGTATACTATATAGTCTACGTACGTGCTGGATTAATATATAGACTACTTTAATGTTATGTCTTCCTGTTTAATCCCTTGATTAACAAGTTTAGTGTTTGTCAAGAAGGCAGTCCAATTATCATGGAACATTTTACATTATGGATGTCCTTGAACGAAATAAATGTAACAAGCAAAAAAGCTAGAATTGGTCTAAGAGCAATTCTTATGATACCCCAGATGAATGCCCGTACGTAATTTCATATGGTCACCTATCCATACAAGTTTGATTTGAACGTTTCGTCGGACAGTGAAAATGATTATAACCAATTTTATAGGATTTCATATTCTGAAGAACCTTTCAGTTCAATAAAAATGTCTAGGACTGATCATTTTTCCAGTAAAAATTTTTATATGGCAACATTAAGAAAGGGGTTGCTCGACTTAGCCGTTTTAGAAACTTTACTTACTATTACTATAAAAAAACAGTGTACAAAATGTCAGCACTCTACGTCCCGACGCGTTATCAGGCATTGTCCAAATATGTAGTAAAAAACGAAATTTTTGTATGGCAACCCTACGAAGGAGTTATCCGATTTGTACCATTTTTGAACTTAAATTTACATTTTTTTTTAAAAAAGCCTGTCTATAAAATTTCAGCTCCCTAAGTGAACGCGCTCTCAAATTATCGCGATTACGGACGGACAGGCAGAGACTGACGAGCAGACGGACGGACAGATATGCAAAAACTAAAATAAATTTTAATATTATGCGTGGGTCTGTAACCCATTTTTCTCTACTAGCGTGTACGTTACAAACTGAATGAAAACTTAGTAGACCCTTTATATTTCATCAAGGGTATAATAATCTACGACTTGCGTTTCTTTCCTTACCCTGAGAAAACAACCTTGGACAACTCATTCCACGCGAATGGCGGATCAGAAAATTTTTATGAAATAAATTAAGAGAATGATATCGTAATGGATACCAAACATACAGTTTCTAATTCCATAAATATATCAGATGTACCCTCTTACGTAATCTGAAATCTTATAGGTGTGACAATCTGGATGTAATCGACCAAAGGAGAAAAAGTCCGCACTCCATTTATTCCAGTAATACCAATGGATTATGGTTCAAATTTCTCCGACAGCTTACATTCGCAATGTACATTAAGAAATTTCACAATGAGAATTTGGAGACGCCTTACTTTTCTATGAGGCTGGCTCGCCAATCTCTAGCGGGCATTTATCTTCTTGAAACCCCACCATATCCTTCAAGATTCAAGTCATTGTTACATTATTATTCAAATAGATTCATTGCAGTCTAGCTTGGCTACTCCTTTATATAAAGATTGCATCGTAATATTGGTCTACCTCTAAATAAATATGTCAATAGACAACCCAATACACCGATGAATAATTTAAAATATTGCGATATCCTTTTTTATTAAAAATTTGTGTTGCTCATTGAAACATTACTAAATCGGAGCTACAGTTTTAAAGATTATACGGGTCTCGAAATCACAATTTGCAGAATCGACCACAGATGGAATAGAAGAATTAGATTTAAACAACTTTGAGCTATACTCAAAATTATGAGATCGAGTCCCGTAAGGGACAAGATAAAAATAAATAAAAACTTAAAAAAAATGTGTAACCTTTCATCTGTACTGACTGGTTAATGCCAGCAGATTAATAGGCTAGACGCCATCTGTCTCGTTATCTTAGTGGTAAGATAAGTCGCCCATAAGGAGTAACGTCCCGGGTTCAAAAACCGGAAAAGGAAGTTGTATTTTCTCTTGTATTTACTAATTTGTTTTAGAATTGTATAAATAAAAAGTTTTCTAAAAATTCTTCTGTTTCATCATATAATTAGGCTAGAGACTCGCAGCACTCAAAGTAGAATATAAGGTGACGGGAACTAGATTATAAATAATATTCAATTCTTAACATAATTCAATTCAAGAAATGAGTTTTCCTAGATTCAAAAAATAATTATATTAATTATTTCTATATCATTATCACTGGAAAGTTCCTGGACTTTATTGCTTCATTAATTCTTATGTAAGAACCTTAGTAAGACAAGAACATAATTATATGTATGGACTAGTTTTAAGAGATATGGAAATTTTTTCTTATGTAAATCACCATATAATTTCTTAATTATACGCTCTATGGTAATGATTAAAATAGTTAGATCGATAATTGTTGGATCTTGCTAGGTTTTTTCGTCTTTCTCTCTATTTAAAAGTTATTGTTCGACAAAGTAAAAATTTCGAGTTCGGCGCATTCAAATAAGATATGCTCCGAAGTTTTATCTCTTCAAAGCATAACCTACATACGTCATTCAGCGGTAGGCCCATCCTGGAATGACAATGCAGATATCATTCCAATCAATTCTGGAGTGCTATGGCACCCATTGAAGTGTTAGATTGTTCTTTTTGTCAAGATTTGTTAATATTCGAACCATTTCTATATTAACTTCATTTTTACCTCAGGTGCTAAGATTAATTTCAATGTCACTTGGCTATCTGTGCATATATATATTTGTAATACTTCTCTTTAAAAAAAATTTATATGTTACTGTACTGGTACTGTTAGTTGTTTGCATAAAGCCGAAAATCAAAATTTCATGAAGCATATGTTGAGCGTATACTGAGTATTTCGATCAGCAGTATTGGCAGACCTGTAAAATACTCATTACTTAATGTATTTAATACCTCTTAATTACCAATACCGAGTAATTAAGAATTGGCAATTCCCAGTACTAAGCGTCCTGTACTGGAATTAATATTTTACAGTCCCATTCCCGGAATGACAAGTAATACTTTAAAATACCGGAAAGTAATTGAATTTGCGATTCCATTACAAAAATACCTACAAATTCCCAAAAGTATTTAAAAAGTATTTGGCATTACTATATAATTCCTTTCAATTCTTTTCAAATACTTTCAATTACTTTTAATTACTTTGACAACTTCAGTATTAAACATGAATTATGAAATGAACTGGATCAATTCTCTTTTTAATTTTATTGTAATAAAAGCATTTCCTTGTTTTTCTATGTTCTCAAGTTGCTTTAAAAAAATTGTAGGCCAAGAGGTTTGACGCAGTTTCCCGACTTCTGACGCATTAGGAAAAGCTGTGCGATCTGTGCGAGAGACTAGGGATTTCCAAATTCTCTCCCACAGATATACAGTATTTGGAAGAATATTGTGTATTGATGGGTCCAATTGCCGCGGCACTTGATTTTCTTCAAGGCGAAGAAAATTTGCAATTCGGGTGTCTCATTCCGTCTTTAGTGACGCTGAATGTAAATATTGCAAAAGTCGGCGTGTACAACAACTTAAAATATTTAAAGACAGTGACAATTGCAATAAGAGATAAGTTTGCCAACAGATTCTCCCCTTATTTCACGTTGTCTTCAGAAGCAGACGATGCAATAGTGGCATCCGTCCTGTGCCTGAAAATCAAAATGAGGTGGTTCAACGCTTTGAAGACCAACGTCAACATCTCTGCTGAAGGAATTCAGAATTTAGTGATTCAAAGAGTAACAGAAATGGCAACCTTTGCAGGTGAAACCTTTCACGAAACATGCAATTCCGGCAATGAATACGGATTTTTCGATTTTGACGATATTGGTAATGATAAATGTTGCCAATTCTAAATTTTTATTTTAATACCTAATTTAATCCAAAATTTAGGTAATTTATGCTCTCTCCAGTCAATCTACTCCAGTTGAAACACACACACCCAAAACACCGCCATGTACAAATTTTAATTCCAGAACGATCGCTGCGGATTTCTACCAATACATACACGATCCTGGCACTGAAGCCGTTATTTGGAACAAGTATCCGCGACTTAAACAAGGCGCACTGAAGTACAATACACCATTGCCTTCATCAAGCGCAGTAGAGCAGATATTTTCCGTATTAGGCTTAATCAACCATCCGAAAAGACAGGCTCTTAGTAATTTATCTTTTGAAAAATTAGTGTTGACTAAGGCAAACTGGAATTTTGGGAAAATTAAAAATTAATTGAAAGTGTAAACTGGAATTGTAAATTTTACTTGTAAAAGTAGAAATCACTGCAAAAAAAAATAACTATTTGATGAGCTATTACTTCTTAAATAAAGTGCATTTAACTAAGTTTAACTATTGGTTTTTATATAATTGTAAATTTAAATATGAAGGAATAGCAAACAGTAAATATTTTCCTAGAGTGTGACTTTGTATTTTTTAACCTCTTGGCCTACACTTTTTTTTAAAGCAAACGTACTTCTCCAAACTACTTAAAACTACTTAATTTTATTTCAACTTGAGAATATCGAAAACGGAAAAGCTTTTATTACAATAAAATTAAAAAGAGAATTGATCCAGTTCATTTCATAATTCATGTTTAATACTGAAGTTGTCAAAGTAATTAAAAGTAATTGAAAGTATTTGAAATAAATTGAATGGAATTATATAGTAATACCAAATACTTTTTAAATACTTTTGGGAATTTGTAGGTATTTTTGTAATGGAATCGCAAATTCAATTACCTTCCGGTATTTTAAAGTATTACTTGTCATTCTGGGAATGGGACTGTACAATTTTAATTCCAGTACAGGAGGCTTAGTACAGGGAATTGATAATTCTCAAATACTCGATACTGGTAATGGCAATGGTAATATAACTTGAATTTTACACCTCTGGTACTGGGCGATCTCATCAGGACAGCAATGAAATCCTAAAATTTGCTGTCTACAATACAGATGCCCAACAGTTGGTGGTGAACATACATATAAGCGGTTGAGGTGTTTTCGTATTAACATCTGGTGATGGCATATACTTCTGCCTGAAGCGTTTTTTCATAGGTTTTAATAGATATAATCTCTTGCCTTTTTTTTTATTTATTTAGAGCTTCATCAAAGATCTGATTATTAAGAATACAAAACAAAAAACAAAAAGTATACATAACAATAGTAATAAAAAGAAAAGTAACCTTAGCTAAGCTGATCTCTTGTTTCACTCAAACTGAATCAAACTGATTGTTAAAGAGACGAGACATTGATGAAATCGGCTCGTACAAACCATAGTTCGTACTATGCTGAGGAACGACGAAGAATTCGTGGTTCCTCAAGGGGTGCACAGGAATAGATATATTGAAAGGATTTAAGAGCTCAGGGGAATTTATCGCTCCTTGTATGCACTGAAACGCAAAAACAACTCTGGAAGCTTTTCGCCTATCTTGAAGAGAATCCAATGGAAAGAGTTTAAGCCTATCAACATATGGCTCAACTCTAGTATCCTCTCGCTTAGTCTGCGTCAGCGGTTAGTTAAAACATTAGTTATTCCACATTTCACATTTGCCAGCATAATCTTTCCAGTTCTTGACTCAGTCTGCCGGAGAAAAATACTCGTAGCATTCAATGATGTGATTAGATATATTTACAAATTGCCTAGAAGTAGCCACATCTCATTGTATGCAAGCTCTCTTTTAGGTTGCAATTTAGAGACTCATTTCACTTTTCGCAGCCTGAAATTTCTGCACAAGCTTATTTATCTTAAACAACCAGTATACCTATTTGAGAGGCTACAGTTCCTGCAATCGACCAGACATGTAAACCTTTTGATTCCTCGATGCAGGAGTCAATATGGTGAGCGCTCTTTCTTCGTTCAGTGTGCTCGGAGGTGGAATCAGCTTCCAAGCAATATTCAGCGCACGGCTTCCAACAGAAACTTCTGTAGGCTCATTAAACATGCAAACCTTTCTATTTAATAATGGTGACGCACATTTGGGGTCTTTTTGTTTTTTTCTTTCTTTTTTTCTCTCTTGTACGCTATTTTTAGTTTTAGTCTATAGTTTCTACTATTATTTTCTTTACTTTATTTTTATTACTTCCATTATCAAATCTTTTGTGTTTTCTCTATTTTACATTGCTTAGTTCGTAGTTTTATTGTAGTAACGATAAATTTAATTTAACCACTGCACTTTGTACATTTTAAGATAGCATATGTATCTTTGTACCTAACCAAATAAAGAATTATTATTATTATTATTATATGTAGATAGAATAACGTGGTAATCTCAATGAAGTCGACGCAGGGCGTAACGAACGAATCTCCGCTGCACAGCCTCAATACGATTTATGTATACAGCATAAAAAGGAGACCAGGTCGGACTGGCATACTCAAAAATAGGTCTAACGAATGTGCAGTAAAGGACCGTCGTTATGAATGGATCATTAAACTCTTTTGACCATCTCTTTACAAACCCCAGAGTAGCATTAGCCCTGGTAACGATTGTATTAATATGATGCTAGAAGGAGAGAAGAGTATTAAGGAAGACGCCCAAATCTTTGATTTTGTCAATTCTAGTTAATAATCATCCATCTAAAGTATAACTGTAGTTCAATGACCTCCTTTTACGAGAAAAGGAACTGCTATGTCCTTTTCTCTTAGAAGGAGGTCATTGAACTACAGTTATTAAATTTGTTGATGTTGAGAAGAAGATAGTTAATAGCACACCATTTATGAAAGGTGTCTATTCACTATATATTCTACTCCTTTCTCTATTTTGAAACCGTCTATATATCAGATTAGGGTTTTGTTTTTTATATTTCTATCTATGTCCTCCATATTGTGTATCTCTATGTTGAATAGCAAACTGAGGTCGTATGTAACTACCATTCTGTCTGATATCATGTCCAGTATTGGATTTGCTTCTATTTGTTTGATTATAGTGCTTAGACTTATTGAAACCAATTTACTATGTATATCCATCTGCCAGCATTCCATTAAACAGCCTCCTTCTCAACAAAGCTGTTGAGTGTCGATCTACATAGCACCAGTTACACTTAGACAGGCCATCCTTTGCAGCTTAATTAGTTTCCTGATGGTTTCCTTTCGTAAACATTGCCACTATGCCACTATGTTGCTGTAGTACAGGTGATAATGGTCCTGACTACTGATCTGTAAAGCTAAATTATTATGTTTGGCTGAAGTACTCATGCTGTGCCAGACAGTTTCCCACAATTTCATATGATTAGTGTACTTTTCTGGACAGTCTTATCAACATCCATATTCCAATTGAGCCTGTCATCGAGAGTTATCCTGAGATGTTTAGCTTCTTTGGACATTGAGACCTCCCTAACAAAGAGGGTTTGACTAGTTATGTTTCATATTTTCCATCTTCTGGTTAAAGAAGTAATTGATGTTTGGCTGGTATTGACTGATAATTTGCGTGCAGCACACCAGAATAAAACTTAGGGCTACTCGCAGCTTTCTAGAAAGCAGACACTCATATTTAACTTTGATAATGTTTATAAGATCATCAGCATAACCTTGTGATTCAATACCTTGGGTGCTTAGTTGAGTTAAAAGGTCATCAACTGCAGCTCGTCCTTGGGGATAATTGCTGGTTGTGTTACGAAATTTAAAATTTATGGACCTCTAACTTCTAAATGAAGAGAAGAGAAGGGAAACATATTAGGGATTAAATCTATTATCAATATGGGCCAAGGTGATTAGTAAAAATCAATATTTGTATAACTAATGCCATCTGCAGTACATGATTCATCATTGTAGATCATTTAAGATTTTCTCTTGTCATATATCGTTATTGAACTCGTTAGTAAGAAATGTCATGGAATATGGATGAAAAGTCTGAAATTCGAAATTCTCGTCCTCGAAATTTTTTGAAAATTAAATCGATTCAAAGAAAATTTTCTAGATTTCTGTTTAATTAGAAATTTGGAGTACAAATCAGTTTACTTTGTCTTGTAAGCATGTGGCTATAATTATGTTTTAGCTCCTTATAAAGGAACCTTTGGTATTATTGTTACCTTTGACCTCTTATCTAATATTAATATAAAAGTTCGCTTAAGATATTGCAACTATTCTTGAATTTTCAACTTTTCTTATAAATTTATTGAACTAATCCCAAAAAAATAGTAATTTGTCTTCAGTGCTCAAAAAAGTGCCTTCTGTTATCAATTATATTTAGTATAAGACCTTTGAATGTCGAGAAGCCAAACCAAAAATATCAATATTACTAAATCTATCATTGCATGTCCTAGTGACCGATTGTGTAGTATTGATAATTTTGGCTTGGCGTCTCGACATTCAAAAGTCTTATACAGATAATTGATAAGAACAGGTGCTTTTTGTAATATAATCTATGATCACACTTATCCACCTTAACTTTGGTTTTTACATCTTTCTGCAAACTATAATTCTGGCTTAAGTATTGCGATAAGTTTTAGTGTTTCGATTATATTTTAAATTGTACAAACAGATTGTCTGAACTGAACTGTGGCAGATTATCATGATAATTGACTAGGCTTGTGACAAAATGAAATTTTCAATACATAACATTGATAAGCAATTTGATTGTGCTGACAGGGTATTTACACATTTCTAAGGTCCTTGAAATGCCGTAAAAAGAATATTGAATGTTGGAAATATTCTTAAATTCCAGACATGATTTCAATACAAAACTCTTTCTTCTGCACTCATGTATGTTATTCACGTGTCAGTTACAAGAAATTTGTTGAGAAAAAATTGAGTTTTCTGATAGAACTAGAATGCATCTGAGCGGAAGTTTCAGGCACTTCACATATTCTGCCTAAAATATGTAGGTATGTAATTTATCAATTTAAGAACCTCGACTTATTCAATGTAATAGCTACTAGTACCTTATATACTACATACACACTAGCAAGTTACTCAGAACAAAACACACTGCCTGTGCGACATGGCTTCACAAATTAAATTAAATTTTAAGATGTCTGTTTCCACGACAAAATGCTTTCGCATACAAAATACGCAGGTGGATTTCAAAAAGTCCCCCATTCAAACTCACATGTTTTGTAAGAATATAACGCCCAATTTCATTGAGATGAAGTCAAGTGTTTATCAAAGCAAGTTTTCCCCCATATATACATAAGTTGTAAATAATTCACCAGTGATGATGGTGTCGTCTTTTAGGGTGTTAAGGACGTGATGAGATACTAGTAGGCGCATCCAGTAAATAATAAAGAATGTTGTGACATAATTAAGAGCCACAAGGATTTAATATTAAAGTTCCTTTCAGTCTTGAGAAAACTTATATAGAAATGAAACGAATTTATTCTTTACTTTCATCCGCAAAAGTATATACACAATTCCAAAACTAAAGAAATATAAGACCAGTCTCTTATTGACATTTCCAAATTGATACAAGTTTATTGAATCCTATAGTTGCGAGGAGCATGTATATGGAGAAAGAAAATACACATAAATTTCTACAAAACATATAAAGAGCCATCCACTTCGGTTACATTGAAGAACCTAAATTTTCGAATTAGACCGATTTTATGTTGATATGAAAATCGTTAGTGGGAAGAATTGTATGTGGATCTTTTCATAAGATACATATGTACGTAATTATGTACATAACTAATGCGAGCATCCTTGTTACTATACGCCTAATGATTGCTGTTTGCCTAGTACACATACGAAATACCATCCCAATGGAGTTACGAAAAAGGGTTGAGGGACATTTCCATTTCAAACTTGAATACGGTATATATATGTACGTACATATACGTACATGATTGCTTTGCCCTTTAAGAGGCGCTTTTCAAACATCTAGATAAGATAAAAATTTGAAATTTAAGGGAACCTCTAGAGAGCGAGTTCAGTCTAATAGAAAGTATTGAATTATTGGAAGTCGTGGAGAAAGGGTTTTCAAGATCAATTATGAATGTATAATTCTTGTGCAGTTATCTTGCAAACAAATACACTTTAGAGAGCCAACAGAAAACAATCAATTAGATACTTCGATTCAACAAGATACTTATCTAACAGATAAAATACAGGGGTCATGATGAGGGCAAATGGGAAAGTATTGATATATCGTCACCTGAATACTATTTTGCCCCATATGCAGAAATGTAGTTTTGAAATAAATTCAGTTACAGTTGAGACCTTAATTATATAGAAAAAAATACTGTTCGATATATTTTTTTTTTAAATTTGCATAAAAACTCAGTTGTTTTCCGTCTATTTATTTCTTAAATTATTTTTGTTTCAATAGAATAAACTTTCCGTTAAAATTTCATTAACTTGAACCTATGTTCCTAGTAGGGCAAAACTAGATTTCCATGATATGGGGCCAAACAATTTACTAATCAAAAGAAATATCTTATTATTTCAACAACTTTAAATATTTTATAGTTTTTTTTTTTCTAAACAAAAATACATTTCTTCATATTTTTTATATTTGTTCTAGTAAAACTTTTTGGTATTTTCCTTTAAAAACGAAACGCCGAAATGGAATTTTTTTTATTTATTCTATGTATCATATAATCATTTGATTTGGGGTGGCCAAATTTCAAGTCTTGGTTCGATTTATTAACAGGTACCAAACAACAGAATTGAATGACTCGAAAAAGAAAATTATGAAAATAGGAGAACGTAAGCAAAATTCTCCATTCTCCTATTTTCATTTTGCTTTTCGGATAACTTAATTTTGTTGCTTGGCATCTGTTGATGAGTAGAACCAAAACTTGAAATTTTGCCGCCTTAAATAAAATAACTGAGTGATAGAATAATAATTAAAAAAAATCCCTTTTCTGCTTATCGTTTGTACCGGAGAATCACAGAAAGGCCTACTTGAACAAATATTACTTGATTCAGTAAAAAAAAGATAACTTCTGTTTCCATCTGGAAGATAAAGTAAAAGAGATTTGATATCTTTTGCCTCTACTTTAAATCCAGTTTGGATGATTTTAATCGATACATTGTTCTGAAATAAGGACTGTTTCAGAAAATAAAAACCGACCACCTATCCCCGCTTCCATTACTTATCACCAGGTAAACAAAATTGGGGACCGCTGATAAGACTGCATTATCAAAACGTGTGCACTTATAATTGCAAGCCCATAAATGCAAAATTCTTATGCAGTAAAAATGGAAGACCGCCAAGAAGATTGCCGCAAATTAATTCTTTCCGTACATATGAAAAATCCGAATATGTTTCAAAGAGACTTAGATAAAAAGTTGAAAATTCCAAAGAGACCATTCAAAATGTAAATTTCGAAAATCTTATAGCGTCCATAGAAAGTCCGGGTCAGGAAAAAATCAGTTTCAATGGACCAAAAATTCGCCAAAGAAGTGGTATACAACTTTAAACGAAATGCCAACATGTCGTTGAGATATGTATATGGCGGCGAGAGAAGTTTCCATATTCAAAAATTACTAAACAGAGAACTCCAGAAAAGTACCAAGTTGCAAAATCCAGGAGTCGAGTTATGTATCAACATTTTCTAACGAAAAATTCGGTTGAGGTGAAAACTAACTTCAACCAGAGTCTTCAGAAGCGCTTTCTTTCATTCTTTAGCAAGCATGATGCATCATCTTTGTTTTGTCCCAATTCAGCAACTTGCCATTAGGGCAGAAAAGCGAGAGATTTTTACGATGCCCAATGCTTACCCATAGTACGAAATGAAACGAATACTCCAAACTGTCCGAAACTAAGACCAACCTACAAATATGGACCTAATATTGACAGAAAATTTAAAACAAAACACAGTCCGCTAACATATCCATTTTGAAGCGCCAGTATAAAAGATGGTCCGATACGTTCGATACTGTCTGTACAAAATTTAATGACGAACGTAAAGCAAAAAGTTCACTAATTTTATAGCAAGTAGTAATTATATCATGTCGGTTATGAATAATTGATAATTAAGCATAGTTCAATAAAAATTATTTGATAACACAAAAAAAAGGTTTTTCTTGTCGCTTTCATTATTCATAGGTGGTCTTTTTTTAAACAAGCTTTAAATTTTATGATATATACCTTAAAAGGTTCTTTTTTTTTAATACATAAACTCTGTTTATATAAGGCAATATCGCTGCAGCTACATGTAGCAAACCAACATTTTGGCAACATAATTTTGAATTTTCGAAAGCCTTCGACCGTGTCGACCATAGCCTCCTCTTGCATAAACTCCGCACATTCATCAACCTTGACAGAACTGCATTAGGCTTGATAAAATCGTTTCTTGATGAGCGAACACAACGAGTAAATGTGAACGGTACCTTCTCCAATTTGGCCCGTGTTTCCCGTGGAGTTCCGCAGGGATCGGTGCTCGGACCACTACTATTTAGAATGTTTAAATATGATTTACCATAAAGGGTTAAAGATGTAAAAATACACCTATATGCGGATGATGTCCAGATATATCTAAGCAGAGTAATTGGGCTTCTTGAGGATTGTCTGGCCCGCATCAACAAAGGCGTTGATAGGATTAGCTCTTGGTCTGCATGCAGTGGTTTGCCACTCAGTGCCAAGAAAATCACAGTCTCTGTATTACAACAGTAGAAATATGAACACAGCAGATATACCAACAGTGTATCTAAATGGCTATACTAACTCCGAAAGGTTGACACCCCGCCCGCCCCCTCCCATAAATTTTTTTGCTTGTTTGTCTAGGTGAGCACTATAGCCTCCTGCTCTACTGACTATCATGGAGAGAACACCCTGTATATTGATAAAGACTTTGTACGCCTACAACTAAGCTCAATTCTTCACAAATTCTTTTAGACATCATACTTCAATCTGGATATACATAGTTATTGAATATTCGATCATAGTTTCATATGATTTTAAATTTTCAAAACAATTCAAGAATAGTGATAACTTTTAATTACTACGCATGTGATAGTATTGACAAGTCGCCAGAATGAAAATTTATCTAATTTACAATGCAAAACAAATATATAAACTGCATAAGTTCGTAGAAATTGCGTCTTCCGTCCTAAGGTGAGATACGCGTGTTTAGCTAGCTGGGCGTATAATAAATAGGTCCGCCGCAGAAATTACCAAAGGTAGATGTACGTGAAGCGCCCGTGGCTCTATTGTTTCCATGATGTTCTGACTTTTATGAAGTTCGGGCCGGTAATTAAACAACCGTCTCAGACATTCCTTGCAAGATACATTTCTTCTCCTCAACGATAGCGTTATGCAAAGTCGTGCAATTATAATTAAAAAATTCTAGCCATATCGAGAGTTCAAAAGAGGACATATAAAACATTTGTGGAATCCACCACCATATGTGTTTTGAGACCGTAACAAGCGAACAGCCATTCGACCGAATTTAAGCATATCTAAATCTAATTCAAATTTTCCTGTGACAACTTATAAGTGGATAAATATTACTACATTGTTCTAGAACGTTATCGATTAATGTTTTCCCCCGTTGGTTAACATTATTTATCATATGTTTTAAACACTGCCGTATTGTCAAATGTCAATAATATTTAAATAGGTGGACGCCAGAGCGATTTTATAAGAGTAAGTGTTCTTAGTAAGAGCTAATTTATAAGTTAACACAAAAATAATTTTTTATCTTTTAGCAACGATGACATTGACGAAAAAAGCGGCAGTTTCCCAGTTATCTATGACTAACCCGAATAATATCAAAATTTAGCATTAGAAATCTAGAAGATTAGGAAAAACGGTGTTTTTTTCACACAATTTGTGCTAAATCTTTACAACCAAGTAAGTCATCAAAAATGTGAAGAAAACAAACCTTTTTGGTATCCGTAAAATTTTCAAACAATACCCCACATGATACAAAAAATGGGGCCCCAATCACCCATATAAAAAATAAAATATAAATTTATTTTATAAGGGCTCAGCTTTCCTTTTGAGGCACGAAACCTAAAATTGCTCACCAAGTATTCAAATTCTCGTCAGTGCTCGGGGGACTTCTATGTATTTATGGGTAAATTTTTGGCGTTTAAATTTTCTGTTGAGTTCCCATGAATTCTTCGATGAATTTCCCGATGGGCATTCGACGATAATATAATTTGTTTGCATATCTTTTAAAGAAAATAATTCGTCACTTCATCGAAGTACTTATTGACATTCTACAACTGGAAATAGGCACTAAACAAGAAATAGTTTTTTCACTTTTGCATGTTTGGTTTCTACCTTCTTTTCAAATGGATATACTCGTAATATATCCTGTAAAATACTTTCTTGAAATAATGATATTTATATTAAACGGACGATTGCTTAATGTAAAATAAAAAGATTATATGTATGCGTACTATATGCAAACTATATTCACTGAACTATTCATAAGTGTCATAATTCTGATAGTATTGATGAAGTTACCAGAAAGAGTAATTTTTATGAATATTTTAGCAAAAGAAATGTCATTTCTCGAGTTACGACCACCTCGACTTACGACCATTCGCACTTACGACGAAAAAAATTCAAACTACAAAAATATATCTCAATTTTCTAGTATAGTTTTCGCCAAATATATATCATATATGTCGCTTCTGGCGATTGATGTACTAACCAATTAATTCTAATTAAAAATCAGATAAAAAGCTATTACTTTTGATGTACATATGACTATTATAATTATATTGTTTATTTTTGTATGAAATATGACTTACGACCATTTCGACTTACGTCCGAAGTTACGGAACCGAACCCTGTCGTAAGTCGAGACTGTACATATGAGTTCAGTTTTTATGTCTCATACAAGTTCTGTAAACTAAAATTTCAAAAAGTATGGTTACGAGGATTGAAAATGTTGTCGGCGATTTAATTTCCAGCATTCCAAATGCTTGCTCTACTTTTACACGAGCACGGTTTAAGGGCTTATTAAGCATAAAATGCATTTGATCCAAGTATTTGTAGCGGGGATGTCCTTCATAACTCAACGGACTAGCGGAATGGCAGGCTTTCCAATTAAAAAAATATGGAATACAAGTCTTGTTGATTTTCATTATTATTAAAGCAAAATATTTTAATAGTTGACTTACTTCCGGAAATATCGAAGTTTCATTTTGATAAAATAAACAAAAAGGAACTCTTCAATGCAAGTACATCATGTGCATTATCAAGAAATTTACACAAAATTTTAACAGATGTATTAAAGTTTGCTTTTAATGGAAACATCAAATATGTATATCACCTGCTTGTAGAATAATTGATGTCCAGCCTTTTCAGTTCAATTAATCTCTATTCCCTTCTAATGGCGCTTTAATTGAGATGTGCGTTCATCTTCTAGTATTTGGGTAATTTGATTTGTGATATGCTTTTAAAGTTGGATGAGATTTGTTGCACCTCCTCTAAGTTTGGCATTTTAATCTATTTCGAAGTTGATATTTTTCCAGTTGGTTCTATAGCTTTGTATGCATGTGTGTGCGTGTATGAGTGCGCGTGGCTACATTCATATGTGTGGGAGAGTGTAATTCTCTACGTCGACGCGGAAGGCTGGCCCAAATATATAGTTAAAAACGAAACTAATTTTTGTATGGAAACCCTACGAAAGCGTTGAAATTAAATTAAATTTTTTTTTAAACGCCGTGTACAAAATTTGAACTCTCAACGTCAACGTGTGAGGCAGTTTCCAAATATACAATGAAAAACTAAAATATTGTATGGCAACATCAAGAAGGAGTTGAAGGAGTATGAAAACATCATGTACCAAATTTTAGTACTCCACGTCAACACGTTCTCAAGCAGTGCCCAAATAAATAGTTAAAAATGAAATTTTTGTAGGGCACCCTACGAAGGAGTTGCCCGATTTGTCCCATTTTTTAACTTAAATTTAAATTTTTTTAAAACTTCGTGTACAAAATTTGAGCTCACCACTTCAACGCGAGAGGTAGTTCCCAAATATATTGTGAAAACCAAAATTTTATATGGCAACACCAAGAAAGGCTTGCACGATTTAGTTCAATTTTTAAGTACTGTTTTCGATTGCTATGAAAACACCAAGTGCGAAATTGCAGCTCAGTACGTGTACTTGTTGTCAGGCAGTGTCCAAATATATACTAAACAAGTGAAATAGCTAGAATTGGTCTAAGACCAATTCTTATGATACCCTAGATGAATGCCCGTATGAAATTTCGTATGGGTACCCATTTGAGCAATTTTGATTTTTGCAGTGGATTTTCGCATATATTTCTAGAACGGTTCGTCGGACAGAAAAAATGATTATAACCAATTTTATAGGATTTCATATTCTGAAGAAGTTCTTAGTACAATAAAAATGTCTTGGACTGATCGTTTTCACAGTATACATAAATAACCTAATTTTTTATATGGCAGCACCAAGAATGGGTTGCCCGATTTAGTCCATTTTTGAAATTTTACTTGCTAGTATAATGAAAACACCACGTACCAAATTTCAGCTCTCTACGGCGACTCGTTCTCAGGCAGTGTTCAAATATATAACGGAAAACGAAATTTTTGTATGGCAACCCCACGAAGGAGTTGCCCGATTTGTCTCATTTTCGAACTTAATTTTACTTTTTTTTTTAAAGTCAGTGTACAAAATTTCAGCTCTCTATGTGTACGCGTTCTCGAGTTATCGTGCGCACGGACGGACGGACGGACATGCAAAAATCAAAATAAATTTTAATATTATGCATGGCTGTCCAATCCATTTTGCTCTACCATCATTATTTCGAGGTGTTACAAACGGAATGACAAACTTAGTATACCCCTTTAGATTTCATCTAGGGTATAAAAACGAAATATTTGTATGGGAACCCAACGAAGGGGTTGCCCGCTTTAGTCAATTTTTGAAAATGTATTTGCAATTTTCAGGCAGTTTTTTAGATGACGACAAAAGCGCCATCTATCGTGTCCAAAACTATCCTATCTTTCAAGCTGGAACCAATCAAACGCATTTACAAAATTAAAATGAAATCGGTTAGGGGTTTCGGAAATTAGCTTTCATGGGCTCCGGCAAATAGCCCCCAAAAGTTCCATATAAATTTCAACGTTTCAAATGTGATTTCCAGAGATTTTGGATGTAATTTTACAATTTTGGGTTATATTTCGGTTTTGGGCATTATTTCACAGTGATATAAAATCCAAAGCTCGTAAATGAAATAAAGATTTATTTAAACCATTAACAAATGAGTTTATAATTTAAGCAAATGAATTTAAACCTTGAACAAATGACTTTAAACCGTTAATAAATAAATTTAAACCTTAAACAAATGATTTTAAGCCCTTAACAAATAAATTTAAATCTTGAACAAATGATTTTAAATGCTTAACAAATATATTTAATCCCGTAACGAATAAATTTCAACGGTTAGAAAAATGACTTATACCTTTAGCAAATATATCTAAACACTTAACAAATTTATATTTAACAATTTTTATTTCAACTTAAGTAAGCATTTCATGCAATTTTTTTTGGTTTTTAAATTCTGGGTGCATATATAATCTGCAATACTTCTGACTTTTCACTGCAACGGTCATTTAACATTTTGCTAACCGTTGAAACTTATTCGTTAAGGGCTTAAATATATTTGTTAAGCGTTTAAAATTATTTGTTCAAGGTTTAAATTTATCTGTTAAGGGTTTAAGATATTTGTTTATGGATTAAATTTATTTGTTAAGGGTTTAAAATCATTTGTTCAAGGTTTAAATTTATTTGTTTTTTAATGGTGATATGAGAATGCTATGTATATCAAATACTTGCTCGAAATATTCAATAATAGTTAAAAGTTGCTTGAAGCAGCCATTGGAACTATTTTAAATATTGCCTCCATTGGGTAATGGCGATTACTGAGCGAAATATTTTCTTTTATTAGATTTATTATATATTGTGACAAAGAGATGCAGTACGAGAAATCATTTTCCGTAACGCATGCTTTGTTAAAAGGCAATGATTGCTAAGCCTGTTTTGTTAAACTAAATTCCATAGCAAGCACATAATCAGAGCCCAAGTTTCTTAAAATTTGTAATCAATTTTAAAATCTTCTCTGCTTTGATGCACTCTCGTCAACCAAAAATTGCGCGAACATTTCGAATTGGCTCCGTATAATTTTTACCTGATTTGTAAAGGTATGTTGAATCAGCACACGGTGATTTGCTGCACACCAAACTAAAAAATGTACCTACATTTGGCAATGCATGTGTTCAAACTGTGTGCTAATATTAACTGCGAATAATAGCTAAGAACAGAATCCGTAACGGTTATGAATGTTTTAAAAAAAAATCAAATGTTAAAATTATTTTTAAATTTTTTTTTCTAAAAATCAAAAGGCTGATTTTTATTTACAAAATCAAAAATAAAAATCATAAAACGACTTCCATTTCACAATATTGTTTTTCGGGTGAAAAATACTTTGGTGGTTGATGATTAATATGGGTCGAAGTATGTCGAAGATTGTACGACAGATGAGAATGGATGGAAATTACATACGAGCTTTCGTCCATATGAATTGGTAGAGATTTTTTTGATTTATAAAATAAAACTAATTTTATGATTTTTATTTTTGATTTTTTTTAAAAAAAAACCAAACTGAAAGTTACTTTTCATAATTTCGAAAAAAATACAAAGATTTAAAAAGTATAGAAAATTTGTGAAGATTTGGTAATAAGAATCATAATATTATATTCCATTCCAATCAGTCCTCCTTTAACTTCTTCTCAATTATTTTTTGGTTAAAAAAAAGGAAAATAATTGTTACTTTCAGTCCCTGGCTAGAAAGCGAATGGCGCAGAAAATTCCAAATTATTTGATTTTATCAACTCTACCGCGCATAAATATTTTGATACGTAGCCAGTTGCGAGTAGAGTGAAATAGGTAACTGAATGCATTAAATATGAAGGATGACATTTTAATATCGGTAATATTTGTCCGCAAGCCCTTGTAGAATACTGCAGACATTAGTTGCACCAATCGGGTGATAAAAAACAAGCTGTGGATATAGGTTATATCTGCTACTGAAATAAAATTCCCAAGTAAGTTTCTTCTTTTGTTTTTTGTTATTTAGTCAAACGTTAAAGCTAATGACTCCTTAAACGTCACAAACACAACATAAGTGTAATAAGTTAAATTACAAATGAAACTCTGGGCTTTCGAAATTTCATAACAAAAATGTATGTTAGTGGGGCTGAAAGAAAAATAACGGAAATGTAAAAAACAAGTTAAAAACCGAAATTTTGAATCTGAAGCATAAGAACTCTGGAGTAAAGAATAGTACGGGTGTTGTACATTCATAAGAAAGACAGTAAAGCTCTATATATAATGCCGTCTTAAAATAGACCGTATACCTTGTACTTTTCAAGATAAAGGGTGTTTAATGTAAAAAGAGCATATTTTATTATTCACCCTGTAATTCGGTTGGGTGACATTTTGCTCCCCCACGGCCATACAAATTTTTATATTTCTGTGCGAGAGGAATAATTTGGCAAAGTATAGTCGTATTAGGTTTGGGACACCCTGTATATGATATATATTAAGCTTTTTATAGCATTAAAGCGACACCATACTTCTTCAGAGGGTTTGACATTTTGCCGCCAAAGCGCCATTTTCGAGCTCGTGCTAGTGCCTCTTTGAAAGATCTTTTGGAATCATTCAATTGATTATGGCTGGATAAGGTCTCATTAAAAATTCTGTTAAGGGATAGACTTCATATTGAAAACACGGATATTTTTATTTTGAATTTTGGGTAAAATTGATCTGGCAGGATATTATATTTTGTGGGCTTTATAAGTTTATAGAGGAAGCAGTTACTGAATGTACCGCTATCGCATTGTCTGCCTTTCAAACCAACTTCTATCCTAATAAGCTTACATTTTGCAGCATCTGCAACTTTTTGCAGAACAACGAAAATGAAGTAGTTATAATTAAAAAATAGCAAACCAGAGTTATCTAGACATTTCATTCGGCAGTGCTTGCCATCTATTGCTCCCATAGAGTTTGGAAATTTGCAAACATTTTAGTATATTCTAAACGGATTTTTTTGACTGACTGACTGTTGTATTAAAATTACATATGTCTTGATTGAATGTTTTCCCAATTGCTTGACAGGTATCTGTAATAATAACTTGAACAATCGAGACACCCACACGAAATGAAAAAGATACTGTGGTAAGAAGACCCCGTAGCCAAAAACATAAAAATAATAACAATAATTGCTTTATAATAGGCAGCTAGCTTTTTAATAGATGTTATTTTGATTTATAGTAAACGAATGCAAAACGAGGTAGAAAACTTGAGGGATCGCAATGCAAAATTGCGGCTATATAATCAGTATAATTAAAAATTAAAAAAAAAAAAAAATGAAATCGCGATCCTGGAGACATACTTTTCCTTAAAAGTTTGTTAGGTTCTACGGAATGAGTCGAAGAGGATAAAAATTCCAGGATTGCCACCCGTCCGGATTGGACCCGGACAGTCCGAAAATTTTTTCTTTTTTTTTGGTACAATAAGATACGACCGAAAAGGATAAAAATTTCACAGCTGAAGTAGCCAATACATTTTTACTCAATTCAACAGCATCAGTCATATCTTCACTTGATTATAAAAATTGTATCCAGATTCAAATATTGCTTTGAAAATATTCTGTGGCACAATAAATATCTCAAAAAATTGTTTGTAACGTTTTCGCACCACATTCTATTAAAGTAGTTTTGAAAGAAACAAGATAAGAGTCTTGCTAGTGATGCTTCAAATAAGCGATACAGTAAGTTTTTTTTCACTTGGTATTTGTTACTTCATAGAAAGTGGAATTAACAGTCGAGTGCTGGATTTTTACAAGGAGGACAAGGAGTCTTCATATAACATAGCAGGCCAAGTTAAACGCATTCTCGACCGGTGTGACTTGAAAACTTCAGAACTCTATTTATTTGCTTAGGCTTTATGTCTGTAGATATTTTGTAGGAATTCAATGCTTTCCAACCTTAGAACAGTAATTTGCAGCATTTACAACTATGTGGTTGAATTCTGTGTATGTATTTGTATTCGTGCTCATGGAAGTAGTAAATCTGAAATATTTTTGAAAGCGGGTTTGGACTAATTATTTGAAATAAAACAAAATTTTGAGCTGCCACTGATGCATTGAACAACAAAAAGTTGGGAACTTTAAAATGTAAACAAAGTAATATTTTTAACACTAATCTTGATATTTTGTTTCCCTTCCCTTGTTTCACTTCTTTTGCAAGTATTTGCGGACAAGAAACTTTCTGGTTTAATTTCACGACTTTATATTGCCTGAAAAATGCCTTTCCGGGATTATTGCAACAGCACCGCACAGCACAATTCCTTATTGAAATATTCTCCCGTTTATTAACTTAAGTCTAGGGCTTAACCACTAAATTATAACTTCTAAAGTTTTTATTTGAAAATAACACAATCAACGGGTTTTAATTAAATAACAAACAAAATACAAAACCCAGTGTAAAAACACAAATCTGACACTTAATTTGAAGTGACATTAGCAAGTTAACTTGGTTAAACTTGATTAAATTCTATTAGCCTTTCCACCCCTTCGACTAAAAATCAAGTGTCCCTCACACCGATAGGGATTTTACACGATATTTCGTTTCCTTTAGTTTTATGTTCTAAATTTTCAAGTGGCACAATGTATATTTTGCAATAAAATAAGCGAATGATAAGTAGGTTCGCTACTCCTAGTGTTGATTTGAAATAAACTAGCCTCAATATTCCTAGTATTAGTTTCCAAGACTTCAAGTTGTCATTGGTAGTGCGGATCTATCTAGGTTGACCGCTCATAACACAAAATGCTAATTTTCATATCCACATTTACATTGTACCTTTAAGTAATTTTGTGGGAACCTGGGAGTTTACCCTGTTGCTTACCTTAGATGATGAAATCATAGGGAATACTAATTTTGTCATTCTGTTTGTAACACCTCGAAATAATGATCGTAGAGCAAAATGGATTAGATCCCCATGCATAAAATTAAGTTATTTTGATTTTTGTATGTCCGTCCATCCTCACAATAACTCGAGAGCGCGTGTACTAATGTCGTTTTCGTTTGAATAATCAGGTTCGCTATGGTGACAATCCTGTTCAATCGAACGGATTCAGAGTGCCTCTGAAAAATATTTGCTTGTGTATGTATAATTGATACCAATTACTAATAGTTTTTGTATGAGTAGTTCATCCGAAAAAATTTTCAGAGCAAACCTGATGCTTTTTGATGTTCAAACGAAAACGACACAAAAAAGTAAAATTAAGCTCGAAAATAGGACAAATCGTGTAACTCCTCCATGTGGTTGCCATACAAAAATTTCGTTTTTCATTATATGTATATTTGGACATTGACTGAGAACGCGTCAACGTAGAGAGTTGAAATTTGGTACACAACGTTTTAGTAAAAATAGTAAATATAATTAAAAAAAAAAAGTAAAAGTAAGTTCTAAAATGAACTAAGTCGCGCAACCCCTTCTTGGTGTTACCATATAAAAATATACGACTTTACGTATACTGCGAAAACGAGCAGTCTTAGACATTTTTATTGTACTGAAAAGTTCTTCAGAATATGAAATCCTATGAAATTGGTTATAATCATTTTTACTGTCCGACGGCCCATACTACAAGAAATAATGTGAAAATCACAAAAACCCAACTTCAACAATCAAACTTGCACTGATTGGTGACCAAAACGAAATACATATACGGGCATTCATCTAGGCTAGGGTATCATAGGAACTGGTCTTGGAACAATTCTAGATTTTTTACTTGTTTGAAGTTGTTGTTATGTTTTATTTTTAGGTTGGATCTTTTGCCATGTCCGAATAGTGGGATTATTGAATGAGCTATAAAAAAAAAGCGGTGCATAATAAGATAAAAAGCATTTTAAACTTTGTGCTTCTGATGGGACGTCCTATGTGTATATAATATGTGTGTCGGAACTTCATTGTACAACACAGTGCTACAAATAAAATAGTTTTTAAAGAATTCCAATAGAAAAGAGTGGTTTGTTCACATTATGTAAAAAAAAAAAAAAAAACAGTTGACTCTCAATTTCGCTAGGCTTCAATGGATTCTTCCCTATTTCTCTTGAAGTAAAAGCCATGAATTCCCCCTTAGGGTATTCCTGTGGTTGGAAACCATGTAGAAAAGTGATAAAAATATAGGACACACTTAAGACTATTTAATTTGAATAAAAGCGTTTTCATATTTAAAAAAACAAATTTGGGTTAGAACAGGATGAAAAAATTCAGAATTTAATTAATGATAACTCCACCTAAAAAGGAGCTCGGGAGAGATAAGGTATAAATAATATAAATAATTAGATACCAATAATGTCCATAAACTACATCATTTTCATCATAATATAGGGGAAATAAATTAGCAAGACATTTTACTTTTAACTAGCTCCTAAACAAGGGATCACAGGGGGAAGTATGCAAATATGTAGTTTATTGATCGGTTATCCTTAAGGAATAATCGATGACATGTTTTGAATCTTTGATAATATATAACAACCGTTGGTTGTTCTATCAATAATAGAGACGGGGATTTGATGCCATAGTAAGAAATAAGCTGGGCAACAGAAAAACAAAGTTGAATTAAATTCAATCATCTTCGCTAGGATAAAGCTAAACAATAATCAAAGAAATAAATACAGAACGCAAATTGAAATGATCAGCTATAACTATGAAAGAGGGAAGATAATCAAAGTATATGTTAAAGAAAGGTAGCTAAATTAAGTTGTTTTCCAATGTAAAAATATATTTATAGGTATACCTTAGAAAAATAAAAAAATTCTGTATGTTCATGTATCTATAGGTCTGCTTTAGAACAGAAAAAGGTTCAAGAGAAAAAATGTACGTTTAGTAAAAGGAAAACAAGACAATTAGCTATGGATATATAAAAAAGGAAAAAACATATATACGAAAAACTAAAATAATTACGTAGATATCAAATCCAAGATTTTTTTCATTTTGCAAGTGCTCGGGGTTACACGTACACACCCAAGGAAAGTTAAGACTTCAAGTGCAGGAAATTTAGAATTTTTCCTGCACGGCTCCTATATAAATCTCGATCAACATTTAAATTCTCATATAGATCTTGTAATTCCTAAGGGAATAACTAGAGTGCTATATCTACATTTGTTGTTTTATATGAGTCTAAGAAGTATATGAAGAATCTACTGCTTGAACATTAGTGCTATAAACGTGAGTATATAGGACTGTAACTACCAGAGAATCGATATCCTATATAACATTCCTATATCAGTATTGGGGAATTTAAATATGGAAGTACATCTCTTGGGAAATATGTTCACATAACAAGCCTCATATCAAAAATCAACCTTTATATAAGATTACGGAGAATAAGTAATTTCAGTGAGAATTCATTATCGATATCAACGCTCACATAAGCAATCAGTATTTAGTGAATTTTTATATGGGATCAAGGGATCACTTGAAAAATGTGTTCCTATATCAAAACTCATAAGAGATGTAAAAGTGTCCTATCGCGGCATATGCTTCCCTTGAATATTATAGACGATTTTATAGTTGCAGAGCATCTGCATTTGATGGGATTGGGCATAAAGAAAAGGGGGAAATTTGTTGTAATTCATACAAAGTGATTTTCTCGGGATATAGTTTATTTCCGAATGGTTGCTCAAATATAAAATGCCTTCTGAAATATATCGTGCATCTGGAAGACTTTTAAAGTGGTGTACTTTTACGCTGATCAATTGGAGTTCTCACGTCAATTAAGTTGGGACCGTCATTTCATGGTAAGAAAGTATTGAATATGTCCAAATTAAGGGCTCAATTAGGGCTAATTTAATGCTACTCCCCCGAATTTAATGCTCTAGTATTTTTTTATAAAAATCCATGGATAATCCAACTTCAAAAATTTATATCTCAGGATGTGTGCATCGCAAGCCCATGAAACAAACGATATTTATTTAAGGAAACTTTGTAGCTCCTGGAAAAAATTAGTTGAGGTCCATTTCCTGAAAATTTGTTTTCAAGGATAATGGATGTGTTCGTTACCTTGAATATCTCAAAATGCGCATTCTCGATTTTATATATATTTTTTTAACTTAATCCTTAATAGATTTTGATGAAACTGAAGAAAGCAGAAAATGAAACTCCTTGAAGTTTGGATGGAGTTATTTTTTAAATATATGTAGTTCTGAAAACTTGGAACGAAAATTGATGAAAAGTCGTAGTATATGTAATTTTTTTATTTTGCTGTAACACTGTCATTTGAAAACTCATCACACATCATCCATTTTTGTTCAACATTTTCTGAACTACATATATTTAAAAAATAACTCCATCCAAACTTCAAAGAGTTCCATTTTCTCCTTTCTTCAGTTTCCTCAAAATATATTAAGGATTAAGTTAAAAAAATATTAAAAAAATCGAAAAGTGCGCATTTTGAGATATTCAAGGAGAACGAACACATCCATTATCTTAGAAAACAAATTTTCAGAAAAAGGACTTGGATTTACTGAATATTTGGAATGGACGTCCAAATATTCAGTAATAAAAAATACGCATTTCTTTAGGATTGCAGATTTAGGTATAAATTAGCTTAGAATTGTGAAAATATTGACATATTGTTAAATTTATTGAAGAATAGAGAAATACACATTAGTTCCATTTATTTGGAGAACCAAAAGAGAATAACTTTTTTAACCATAGTTAATTTAAATGTTCTATTTATTTATTTATTTTGAGGGGCTTTGTAATCGCTGTTAAATTCTATCATATGCCTTGTGAAAAATCAATTTTAATATTAAGAAATATATATAGAATATGTATAATCTAACCGCGCATGCATAATAATTGGGCTCTATTGTCCTTTAATGATTTTACGTTAGGACCACTTTTCCTATAACTACAGGATAATTTAGGAACAAATAAGTTATCAAATAAAATTCGTCAAGTATGCCAATTTAGGAAAACCAACAATAACGTCATAACATTAAATTTCTAAACTCCGGAGCATGATATGGGACTCTCCACTTTATCCCCATAAGAGTCTAGTGCAATTCCCTGGGAATTCGGTGACACAATAATCTGGATTCTTATGACACCTTAAGTTCGCAAGATTTATTCCCTAGCAGAGCTCCGGAATTTATATAGGACAAAAATTGTTAGTTGGGCAGTAAAAAAATTTTCCCTACAGTGAGTGGCACCAATTTGTGCCAGTAAGCTTAGGTATTTTTTGATAAGATTAGGGAAAGCTCCAACTTGGAAAAAGTGGAATAGGTTTTTATCCCTAAAATGTAGCTACTTCAAACTGTAAAATAGGACCTAATTTATTGAATGTTCTCGTCCTTTTATCCGAGAAAGCTTTACTTTTCGGGAATTCTACGTCCTATATAGGTTTTCTGGTGCCAAATACCTACATCCATTGAATGTTCCATTTATTTGGGGAAATTTAACTGATTTTCTCTTTATGGCAGAGAAAACGACATTTATTTTTAGGTGAAAAACGTGTCTTAAATTTAGGGCATTGCCCCACTATTTTTTTCTTTACAGTGTACTGTTAAAGATATTTTTATTGCACTATGAAATACCTGCAATTGTTATAAAAGTAGACTCAGAAGAGTGATACTTAACAACAAGTAGTCTCACGAGTTGAATAAAATCTACAAAATTGCAGAGCTTAGTATGCTGGACGGTATACAACTTTGTATATGGGGAAGTTGTTGTACCTTGGACATAGTTGTACCTCGGTCAGTAGGCTGTTTTCAAATGTTGCCCCGTTTGAATTTTCAAATAATTCATCGTGTCCAATGCATCTGCTTACAGGTGATCACATGCTGTGTGTTCATTAGTTGCAAGTTGTTTTTTGACAACTGTTGGTCGTACTTAACAGTTTTTCACTCAAAAAGTAAATTTGTTCGGGTAAGTATTACCCTAATTATCTATAATATGTTACAATTAACTAAATTGTTAAAATACCTAAGTCTTTTAATATTTATTAATTTTTGAAATGAGTACTTAACCAAAACTGTTATGTACTTAAACAATAATTTTGTAATGTAACTATTAAATAACTTTTGTACATGCATTGTACCTGTTACACAATGAGCACGTGGTACCTCGGACATGTCCACGGTACAACGAGATGTGCCACGTACAACGAGTGTACGCAATTTTCTTTTCCTTACATATAACGTTGTACCTACTTTAAAACTGAAAATATGTCGCGTACCAAGAGTGTTGTTAAGGTGTATCAATAGACAATGAGATATTGATAAAAGTTCTTCAATTTAAAAAAAATAATACGTCAACTCTGCTGGGTGTGTCAAAACTTACAGGAATACTCAGAAGCACCCTTAGGAGACACTAAGATCACATATCGAGGACTGGGAGCGAACAAAGCAATCTACGCGAAAATAATTCCACCAAGAAAGTGTTCACAGAAAAGGAAGAGCTACTTAACTACATAAAAGAAGCTGCTGCCTTACAAATGTAAGAGAATTAGCTTATCAACATGCTAAGCAAAATGGTAAAGTTTATCCGCCATCATGGGATAAGAAAAATATGGCTCCGTTTATTTAGAAAAAAAAATCAGTATAGAAATATCGCTTCGCAAGCCAGAAGCTACAAGTCTGGCTTGGCCAACCGCTTTTAATAGAACTAATGTTGCCAAAATATTTTCTAACATCAAAACAGGCTGTAAATATATGGAACATCGATGAAACCAGTATATCATCTGTGCATATTCCACCAAAAATCTTAGCCCCTGGAGGTACCAAACAGGTTGTGTCTATGACAAGTACAGAAAGAGGCACACACACTACGATGATAGCAGCAATCAACGCTGGTGGTGGTCTCATACCACCAATGTTAATATTTCCGCGTGTTAAATTTAAGGATTTTATGCTGAATGAGTCTTCTGCAGGTACAATTGGTGCAGCAAATCCATCTGGATGGTCAAATCAAGAATTTTTTATTAAGTTTTTCAAGTATTTCTTGAAATATACCAAACCATCGAAGAAATCTCCGTGTATCGTAATGTTCGACAACCATGAAAGTCACATCTCTGTACCTCTCATCGATATGGCCAAAGAAAATGGTGTGATTTTAGTCACCTTCCACCCATATACTAGCCATAAAATGCAGCCGCTTGATTGGACAATATTTGGCCCTTTCAAAATATACTATAACACTGCGATGAAGGAACTCATAATCACTCCAGGATATGTCTAACTATGCTAACATTTTTCGTGATAACGAATTCTCACCATCTGACGTTACCCTCTCGCCATTTCAATTGCCTAAGATACTGAAGTTCCAATTATCATTAACAATGATGTTATGCCTCTTGATGTCCATACTCACTCACAAGTACAAGACACACGTGATCAACTTTCAACCTCAACTTCCAATATTACTACCCTTGCTATGATCAGACCACATCCGAAAGCTGAGCCCAGAAAAAAATATTCGTAAGGGAAGAGAAAAAGGAAAATCTAGTAAATTGACTGACATACCTGAGAAGAAAATAATTGAGGAATTAAGAAAAGGTAAAATCGGGAAAAAAATAAATATAAGATATAAGATAATATCCAGGCTAAAGAATAGAAAGACAAGTGGGGCAGCGGCAATTCAAAGTTGGCTGTAAATCAAATCGCGGGCATAATGAATGGTTTCCAAAGATGAATATTTCTTTTTAAGGGTGTTATTAAAGGTATATTCGAATTCGAATTTTGAATACTTTCGAAAATATGAACTTCGAAAATTTATGCGAATTCGGTAATCGAAATTTAATCCAATTTCGATTATACGATTTCAAATCATAAACAAAATGATTACAATCCAAAGTGTTTAGCAGATTTTGGAATTTTTGTTTTGATTTGGAGGAGGAATAAGGGGAAAGTCTAAACACATTTGTTTTTTTATTTTCACTTCATAACTTTTACAACTTCATCCATAAAAATATTATATGTGGTGTACGTATGTATTTTCCAAACCCGAAAATTTTCAAAATTTCGAAATTTCGTATAACTAAAAATTGAATATTCCGAAAATAACAAACTTTTTTCTAACCGTGTTTTTCTTCATCAAATAACAACCAGTAGATAAGTATCATACGTTATTATTTATTATTCAATATCAACATCTGCGTACTATATACTGAGCCTTAGACGAGATTTAAAATCCGATTTCAAGCGTGTTAAGGTTTTTTTCAAATCCTTAAGATTTACTTCAGGACATTTTGTTCTGGTCTTGAACTCTTCTCCCAAAAACATTATTTGGTCCTCAATTTCATTTTGCAGTAGCTGGTATGGGATAATAATAAAACCTTCTTCTTTTGCCAACGTTTCCCGTTATATTTTAACGCTTCATCAGGGCTAAAAATACAAACAACAACAATTCTTTGGAACAACAGTAAACTTTAAAAATATATGTAAATTACCTCAAGAAATATACCAATAGAAATTACAATTAAAATCACCATAAAAAATTAAGCATAATATAAAGAGCATCACATCATTTTTTACGGCTGACAGATAGCATCCCAAATAAAAATAGAGGAAATCTAGTACTAGTAACACAAAGTGGGAATAAGACATTATCAAAACTAAAAAAAAATACATCAATGTCTGGTATCATCACTCATTATAGTGTTTTTGTAAGAGTTAGTAAGAGTCGTATAGACTGGATTTAAGTTGACTGTATCTGTCCGAAAATTAATGCTGTTCTCATTGAGCTGTATGTGTATTTTGCAGTAAGTTTCTCATAACATCAAAAAGTTCTTTTCGCGTTATGAGCATTGTATTGGGACACATCCCTTAAAGTAATGATGGAATATTTCATTTTTATTAAAATTGACTAACTTTGAAAAAGCTCGAATACCCAGGTAAGGGGGCTAATAAGGGCAAGGCAGCAGAATCGGTTATGAAATATGTAATCATTGTTCATTAGAAAAACGAAAAAACCAAAACTGGATCCGGGGCCGGACACAACTAATAATCTACTTGTTTCTGGGAATAATTTAAAACAACTAATATAATTTACGGCCATTTTATGTTGTAGGAGAGATTTAAAGCTACATACACTTTCTTGCAAGTAATGGTTACTAAAATGATATTATATACCTTAACTTGAAGGTTCCATAACGAAAGAGTGGAATATTTTCGAAATTCAACTCACAATAAATGCACAAGAACAGGTAAAAACAAACGATAATATCCCACATGTAATCTGCGCAAACAAATGGCTTCGACTGAGTCATCCTGAAGAGGAACGGAACTGAGTTGACGACCGTACGCTTTCGGTTTATTGTGCGCAGGACAGTAAGGTATTCGAATATAATAAAAGCGATCGCGCATGTCCTATTTCATTTTTTGATTTATGGCCAACTTTATAGGTCAATTGCCCCACTGTACGCTGGTCCGAAATTGTTCAGAAAATTCAAGCAAAAAGAAATGTTTTTAAAGTCAAGGAATTGACAAAATATTGCGACAATATTTTTTAATATTTTCATAATAGAGTCATTATTTTATGAAGAAGCTTAGTTTTTGTTCTTTTGTATTTCATTAATAATACTTACCTATACGAAATTGTTGATTTACTAATAAACAACTGTACAAATTAGCCTTTTATTTTCAATTTTAGGTAGATTGGCATTCGTCAATCAAAGAAAGATAACAAAGTTGCTGTGGAACTGTATGACTAACGTTTAAATACCCGTTTACTTCATCTACTTTAATTTAATGTCTTCGAATAACCCTAAAAATGCCTTATTTATCTCAAATATTTTGTTAATTTCTCTACTGTCCGAGGTACAACAGAATTGTCCAAGGTACATCAGGTAGGTAGTACCTTGGACAAAAATCCCTTTTTTTTATAATAGCAGAAAAAAGGTCCTTAGTGTACATTGATCTTTTGGAAAAAAGTACATTTTGTTATGGCATAGTGTAAGTTTTCCATTGGAATGTATCAAGTAAAGATAAGAGCATCACAAAATTAAAAGAAAAAAGCATAACTGGAAAAGTAGCTGAGGTACATGTTTTAGATTGATGAAAACATGCCTTGATTGGTGAATGGTGGAAGGTGGTGGGGTAGCTTAGCTGCATAGCCATATTGATAAACCTATCTCCAGCAGTCTAAGGATAACAAATTATTTTCTTTCGTAAATCACAAGCCTTAATCCAAACAAACTTAAGCCGCAATGATTGAATATACTTATGTAAATCGTGGACGATTTTTTTTTATTTACATATACGCTTCACTAGCATTAAAATTATAGGAAAAAAATGACAAACTAAAGCTTGGCACGGCCGTGACTTACGACCTCTGACTAACATAACATAGATTATAGCTATATAAAAGGACTTAGGTGGTACATATAGAAAACACTATCCAGTGGTAACAACCGCACTACTGTGTAAAAGATTATTAATGATCGCAATATACTTAGAACGTTCATTTCTAATGAGACCTTCCAGTTGAGGACATAGTTCCCATTTATCCGACCTTTATTATGAGTAGCTTAATTATGTTTCCAAATTTACCCGTAAACGGGGCCAATTCATCTGTATTCAGGTTGCAGTGTAGAAATTTATTTGAGTAAAATTTCTATGCATATTGTTCACAACTTGACGAAATAAACTTTATAAAACAGTTAAGCGGTAAGTAGATGCCATTAATCCTTCTCTTAAACATGTGTCCGCGACAAAAATGTGTTGGACACCATACATATTATGCCTGCAGGAATTTAAGCCCCAACGTGATACAAATCCCAATGAGTATGGTTATAAAAGTAGTAGAGGGGAGACAATGTGGACAAGTGGAGAGGGAATTCTTTCTGGGCACGATGTGGAGCCACAAACAGACCGTGACCAAAATAAATTGGGTCGTGTCAACGAAAGAAAAGGGCAAAAAGCCATGACAAACCCCTACAATCCGACTACTTTTTATGGTGTTGCGAGGGGAAGGGATGAACTGCTGAACGAATGTATAAAGAGTCGAGTCCGTTTTGGGAGGTTGCTTTCTTGAGCAGACGGAACTAAATTTCTAAATGCAAGATAATAAAGTTTTTATTCTGCTTTATTAACTAGGACGTCTAAATTTTGGAAAAGAGTTTTTAACTTTGGAGAACTTTTAACGATAAATTAAAGTGAAAAGAAAAATGGAAATTTCTCTATTAAGTACTTCAGAATTTCGTCCGCTTCATCTTACATGAATATGATAACTCGCATTTCATTTTTTTTTGCTTTCATTTGTAGCGAATTGAATTAGTAAATTATGCAAATTCTTGGAAAAAAAAGGGAAATTAGTCCATATGAATGCCATTCAGAGGTACATTCCAGTACATCCTGGTACTTAATAAAAGATTTTCTTGCCCTGACTTTTGTATATTTACATAATCCACCCGTATGGTTGCACTGCATGTATTCGAGTTTAAATATCATAATGAACAAACAACAATACAAAAAATGTCTTGCAGAAATTTAATGTTGGAAATCATATTTATTTTATCTAACTGCTCAAACTCATCTCTAATTAATTCTCTACTAAATATCCTCATAGTTTGCAGTTCATCCGCAGCAATCTTTTTTCAAATTATTCCGATTGAAGTTGATAATCGGAATTTTTCATTTTTCCAGGAATGGTCCAGATATCTTCGGCGACCACAATGGGGGAATGCTACAGTTACTAATTTTTATATTAATAAATAAAATTAAAGGAGCAATTTTTGAATATTTGTGAATTTTACCTTGAAAGCCTAATGCCCGCATGATTTTGATGAAATGACGTGAATATATCATTTTTGGGAGCGAGAAATCGATTTAGCTGGATCTTAATTTTGAGAAAACAGATTTTCCGGTAATTTTCTGCCGTTTTCGATTGGGGAATAGCGATTAAGCTATAATAGGTCTCTACTTTGGTAAATTTATTTATACAGTTAAATCATCAAGGCCCTTTTCTATGAACTATTACTCTACTAATATTCAAATAAATCAAAGACAAACATTTACAATTCGTACAAAACGCCATTCACGAAGAAGTAAATCTAGAATATATCTAAATTTAACCCCTTGATCGTGTCTGCTGCCCGGAGATATTGGAATTAAACATGCTAAGAACCCAAGTGGTTCTTGATGTAGTCTTCTGCAGCTCTTTCTTAAATTCCTCTATATAAGTTGTGTTGTTTTGTGCAGCTGTTTCTATAGCATCCATACCAGTCCTGTCGTTTGGAAAAGTTCAAGAGTAGTATAGTTTGCTGCTAAAGCGGAGTATGTACTTTTGAAAAAAACGGAGTACACGACTAACAAAATAAAAACCGATCAGACTTATTCAATTAAGATTTTACAATTTTTATGAAAAGTTATTATGTGTGCCCTGTATAAAAATTTCTTGATGTCTTTTTTCAGAAAATTAACAATAACAGTCGCATAAACAAGCTATACTTGAAAATAACAAAAGCAACAACATATTAAAAAACGCAACTAAAAAAAATAATATTCTAGTGGTGAAATACGTATCTACTTTTCGTGGCTTTTTTCGGCGAACGTATTTAATCATCCATAGCTAAAGAACATTTTAGTTACTCGAGTTGTTCTTTTTCTATGAGATCTTCAAGAATCCAGTAAAAGTTATTAAAATCATTGATATCCTTTTTTAACCAACTTTAAAAAGTAGAGGTTATCTGTTCGACTGTTTTCTTTTTTTTTGGATATTACCTCATTTTTCCGGTATTTCTAAACCAATTGAATTCCAAAATTTGGTCATGGTCTGATGAAGACCTTCGAACATGGAGAATAGAACTCCTCAACGGGAAAACATCGAATAAATCGGGATTAATGCAATTGAAGCGCTGTAGATATAATGTAGATTAATGTAGATTAATGTTTATCACAGCAAACGTCTACGAATACATTAATCCATTTCGCCCCATTGCTCTCATTTGGGACATTACACTGTTCTGCAAGAACATAAATTACAAATTTTCTACAATAAAAAAATCTTGGTTGTCAATACTATTTTTGTATGCTGCCTGCTACCGCTTATTACGGACATCTCGTTATCAATGTTTATTTCGCAATAAAAAGAATTCGTTGTGACACGTTTTTATACCCTAGATGAAATCTAAAGGGGTATACTAAGTTTGTCATTCCGTTTGTAACACCTCGAAATAATGATAACAGAGCAAAATGTATTGGACACCCCCGCATAAAGTTAAAAGTTATTTTGATTTTTGCTTGTCCGTCCGTGCGCACGATAACTCGAGAACACGTTCACTTAGAAAGCTGAAATTTTGTACACGAAAATTAAAAAAAAAGGTAAAATTAAGGCGAAAATGAGACAAATCGGGCAACTCCTTCGTGGGGTTGCCATAGAAAAATTTCGTTTTCCACTATATATTTGGACACTATCTGAGAACACGTCGACATAGAAAGCTGAAATTTGGTACACTCTGTTTACATAGTAATAGCAAATAAAATTTCAAAAATGGACTAAATCGGGCAACCCGTTCTTGGTGTTGCCATATAAAAATTTTGTTTTTTACATATACTTTGAAAACGATCAGTCCTAGACATTTTTATTGTACTAAGAATAAGAAATCCTATAAAATTGGTTATAATCATTTTTCTGTCCTACGAGCCGTTCTAGAAATATATGCGAGAAACCAATGCAAAAAATCTCAAATGGGTGACCACACGAAATTTCATACGGGCATTCATCTAGGGTATCATAAGAATTGGTCTTAGACCAATTCTAGCTTTTTCACTTGTATTGTATACAAAGTCTCCAAATTCTAAGAAAATGTTTCGTTAGAGACATAATTTTTTCTCTAAGCGAAATTAGAAAGCAATCTAGCTTTATGGAAATCTCTTTTTACGTCCTAACTTGTTCTTAAGTTAACTTTGTTTCAATTACCACGTATTGGCGATGTCCACGACCGTTGGGGCTCTGTTTACATTAACAAAAATGGCGCTAAAGAAAGTTTTAACAGCTAATGTTTTCTATTTGTTATATATAAATAGAACAAATTAAGGTCACATCAGGGCTTCTAAAAACAGCAACAACTATAATACCACAAACGCACAATTCGCGCATTTAGAAATATATTTCCCTGTGTACATTTTAGTAATAGTGTATACATAAAAAAAATTAAAATATTTCAATACTTTAATTTCCGGAAGTATTCAACCAATTATTTAAAAAATAAAACATCCTAGTTTTCTACTAAAGCGATCACCAGAAGCGCTACTAAATCATCATCAGATTAAGGTGCTTCCACTTTCAATGTATAAGCAAAATGTTGTTCATGCTATTGCAAACCTAAAACTTGAGTCGAGGATCAGTCAAGCCATGCTACATGTAACAGCTAAATAAATAAATAAATAAAGAAATAATAAATAAATAAAGAAATAAATTTCTTTAAATACATTGAAGACATATCTGACAATTTCGAAACGAAATCTTATGTGCATTTGGTGACACTTTAAAAGCCCTTCATGGTGATGCCTCTGGAAGTACAAGATCAAAAGCGGCTTTGCATCGTTTTTGCCAGCCACAACAGCAATTTGATACGCTCGATCGTACAATGCGCCTGAGTCGTCATTAGAGAAATCCCGGTACTTGAAGATGATAAACCTTTTAATTTACATGAAGTCTCTTCTATAATTGGGCATAACATATAAGACAATTCTAATAGGCTTTCAAAAAGAGCCATTTATATCTTATATCGGTAATAATTACATATTCGTAGTAAATAAAGTCATAATGAAAGATAATTCGATTCTGTAAAATTCTTCTGTTAACGAGAAGCTGAAGTTTTTCTGTATAGGAAAAGATCACATGAAGCTGGAACGCTGATCGTAAATGACATTAGAGAATATTCAGCCGCTAGTCAGGCATATGTAACTATATTGTATATTAAAACAAATAAAAAGCTAGAATTGGTCTAAGACCAATTCTTAAGATGCCCTAGCCTAGATGAATGCCCGTATATAAAATCGTGTGGTCACCGATCTATGCAAGTTTGATTTTTGAAGTGGTTTTTCGCATATATATCTATAACGGTTGGTCGGACAGAAAAAATGATTATAATCAATTTTATAGGATTTCGTATTCTGAAGAAGTTTTTAGTACAATAAAAATGTCTAGGACTGATCGTTTCCACAGTATATGTAAAAAACCTAAATTTTAATATGGCAACACCAAGAATTGATTGTCCGATTTAGCTCATTTTTGAAATTTTTTTTCCTATTACTATAAAAACACCATGCACCAAATTTTGTAGCAAGTGTTATACCATTTTAGAATCCTAATTAAATGCGTCAACTTTTAAAGTTACTTGCCAAACTGACGTAGTAAATTTTTTTTTCAGTACAGTTTCAGTTAAAGTTCAACGAATTATTAACTTTATATTGTTGGTTCGGCAAAAAGTGACATTTTCTTCCAAGCTGGAGCAGTTAGCTTAGAATTTAAAGCAACAGGTTACATAAGCACTATTCGGGATAAGAAAAATAAAATTGGATAAAAGTAAAGATTTGTAGCAACAGGAGCTAAAAAACCATCACAAGGTGTAGATTTTCTCGAAAAAAAAAAAAAATGTCTATAATGTGAAAAATACACGACTTAGATTTTTTTTTTATTTTATCTTGTAACTACATATTATGATTTCGCCTATCACCAGATTTCGGCTTGATGTCGACTTCCGGGACACGCTATATAACCAAACTATATAAGCCCTTTGTTTATTCTTGGGCATTGAAGGTGCGTTTAACAGCACCTCTTTAAGTTAATAATGCCTGCATTGGTCAGACATTGAGTGAATCCAACACGTAACGGACATAGCTCTCTGGTGAGACACTGGAGGTATATACCATCAGAAGTTGTCCCCAAATAGGAGTACTATATCATCTGCTGTGGTCTATGGTAGCTGACGACCTTTCAGTTCACCTAAGCAACCAAGGTATTGATCCTCAAGGTTATGCTGATGACCTTGTAAACCTTATCAGAGGTAAATATGAGCGCTTGCTTTCTAGAAAGCTTCAAGAAGCTTTAAGTTTTGTTCAAGACTGGTATGCCGCACACGAACTATCAGTCAATCCCAACAAAACAACAATTATACCGTTTACCAAAAGTAGGAATTTGGGGAAGATAACAAGCCCTATCCAATTTGATAAGGAGATCTCTATGTTCAAAGGGGCCAAATATAACGGGATATCTCTTGATGATAATTTGAACTGGAACAAGCACATTGATAAGACAATCCAGAAAGGTACACTAATGCTGTGGAACTTCAGGAAACTGGCTGCGTCAACATGGGGACTCAGGCCGAATATTATGTTGCAGCAGCATGGGAGAATAAATGCATGCAATAGACAACCATCAAGAAGCAAGCTAAATAATCTCCAAAGGTTGGCCTGTCTAAGTGTAACTGGTGCCATGCACATAAAATCTACCAGCGCCCTAGAAATGCTATTGAACGTAGCGGCACTTGGCGACATGGTTGCAAACGATACTGGGCTCATGGTTTACAGAGTCCGGACAGATGGCTATAGAGAATGGAAATCTGTCTAGTCAGTGTAACCAAAAGGATCCAATAATGGATCTGATCCCAGACAGAATAGTTGGTGAGCACAACCTCCGTCTGCCCTTCATGATAATAATACCAGATGGAGAAGAAACAATTACAAGTCTAGTACATCAAGCACTGATGGTTCTAAAATCGAGAAAGGAGTAAGAGCAGGAATATATGGTGTTAAGCCAAGAACTAAAAAAACCTAGGAAAAGCCGCTTCAATATTTCAGGCAGAGGTATATGTCATTACGAGATGTGAATACGAAAACCTTAGCCGATAATACACTAATAATAATATCCATATTTATTCAGTTAGTCAAGCGGCTCTGAAAGCCATCTCGTCACCCGCCGAGATCAAAACTAAGTTAATGTGGGAATGTATTCATGCATTAACGAACCTTGGCACATACAACCATCTGACGCTTCAGTCGGTGCCAGGGCACTCGGGAATTGATGGGAATGAAAATGTAGACTTAGTGGCCAGAAAAGGAGCAGTCATGCCCTTATAGGACCAGAACCCTTTTGCAGTAATTCCTACAATACCGTGAAGCTTACCACGCAAAACTGGATCCAGAACCAAATGGACCAGTGATGAAACTCAATGACAGAATCCGGACAAGCCAAGATATTCATTAAAAGACCTTCCTCAGAGAAGAGCCTAGATCTTTTAGAGCTATCTAGAAATAACTCAAAACAACTCAGACATAAACGCACAAAAATATGCAATTTGAAAACTGAAACAAACCGCTATATGTTCATGCACAGATATATATGATGCTGTGTGCATTACTAACTCCAAAGTATTTCGCTGCGGGAGTCTGCAGAGATCCTAAATTTTTCTGTTAGATTTTTTATAGAAATTTTTTGGAATTAATAAAACGTTTTGCGTGAGGAACAGGCAAGGGGCGTACGAAATGTATGAGCTCTATGCTGCTGGTCAGACAGTTTCCTTGAAATTTGTATGGCACCATTTATTGTTTGCGCAAACTTTATTTTACTGAAGCCGGTCATCAAACAAAACTCTTTCGAGAATTCTTAGTTGTAATATACCCCATAATTATTGCAATGTTCACACTTTGTCAATTATTATCATTTTATTAACTATAGATAACCAAAGAACTACATTCGAGAAATAGATTTGAATTTACCAGCAACATAATTTCCAGGTTGAGCTATATCTGGTAGAATTTCCAATTCAATTATAGTGTATGACTATAATCTCTATCTAATTACTCAATTTTGTCCGCATAAAATTTTTCATTTTCAAGGAACATAATTCAACAAGATGAGCATAGTCAGAATTTGTTTAACTGAAAAATTCTGAGGGTCACACATCAAGGATTACAAAACAAACAAAAAATTATATATATATAAATAAAATAAAAAATATCGAGACTGCGCATTTTGAGATATTCAAGGATAATGAAAATTATCCATCATCCTTAAAAGCAAACATTCAGAAAAATGACATTGATTAATTTTTTTCGAAAACTGCTATGCTCCCCAAAATAAATAACTTTTTCTGAATGGAGATGCGATGTCGCGATGAGTCAATTCTGTGATATTAATTTTAAGGTTATACACCTAGCAGCGACAACGTATAAGCAGATTTGAAGCGGCCGTATAAAAATATGAATCAAAAGATTCGTTTTAAAACGAGCTGATAGCCCCCTGATAGGAAGCTCTTCAGAATTTTGTTACTAGGAACTCGCCGCCATTATTTCAGTATTGAATTGTGGCGAATAAATTATTTGGTCCAGCTTGCTCTTCACGTTATTGTTTTTACGTTGGATTCATTTATTCAATTTAGACATAGATTTAATTTATTACTGAACTTACAAAACAATAAAATTAGGTTCATTAAAAACATAAATAAATTGTAATTTCAACGTCTGTGCGTTTTCATCAATTCTGGTTAGTGGCAGCTGAAAAGGTTAGAAAATAACAAAATATAAGAGGGAAAGACATCTGCTTCATTAATTCCTGTAAGAACAGTCGGACAAGGAGCGGAAGGTACCGCCTTCAACAACCGGACGAAGCAGTTACTTTTTTTCTTATCTTAGATGATGAAATCCTTGAGGATCCTCAAAGATTTATGAAGATACAAATAATTTGTAGCGCATAGAATATTGCTGGTTAGCAAAATGGATTGCACATCCGCGAATAATATTAAGTGTAATTTTGATGTTTGCATGTCCGTCCGTCTGCACGATAACTCATGAACGCATTTACATAAACTGGTGAATCTTTCTACATGGACCATTTAAAGGTGTAGGTCTAAGTTCAAAAATGGGATAAATCAGGTAAAGTATTTCTAAGGCTGCCTTCAAAATTACATTCACTATATTGTACACTGATTGAAAATGAGTTGACGGCAATTGCTGAAATTTCATACTTGAATGTCTTGAAAGTATTTTGTATATAATTTGAAAAACGGCCTAAATCGGGCAACTACTTCGTGGAAGTTGTCATACAGTAATTAAAAAAATTTATGTATCCTGGGAAAACGGTCAGTCCCACCCATAATTTTTTAAATCCGCTGAAAAGTTCTTCAGAATGCCAAAATCTATGAAATTGGTTATAACCCTTTTTACCCTCCATACGAAAACGATCAAAATTATCAACTTTCAGAGCAGACCCTCCTCCGGATTCCATAAATCTTTCAGAATTAATTAAGTATTAAAAAATACTCAACCCATATTTTTTTGTTTAGCCTGACGACCTGAGTCGTGGATATAGGGTGCCTCAAAATTTATGGTTTTCACTGTGGTCATGTTTTTTAATATACTGATTATTTGGGACCAGGTTATTCGATTCTTTCGTGCGTTATGTTAAATTATTGGTATTAAATGGGGCTTAAAAAAATAAATTAAAAATTAAAAAAAATATTGAAGAAAAACTAAATTATTATTAATTTTTGAATTTTGACCTAAAATATATTAATTTTGAAATGCTCTAACATTAATATATATCATCTCAAAAATTTTCTTCAACACTTAGTTTAGGAAATACAATTATTTTTTATTAGCGTCTCTCAAAAATTCATATAAAAATTTGTGAATTTACTTGAAAAAAAAATGATTTCTTTTATTGTTTTTAGATATCTGATTAAAATATGGATTTAAAAAATATTATAATAATAGTTGTTTTATCATTTCATAAATTTTATAATTTCATTTTCATTACAAAACGAATATCATCAAAGATATCCTTGAAATCCTTTGACAGCATCCTAAACCACGAAAGAATAATTTTTCGCAGATCATATTGCACTCGTTTCTCTTTAATTTAACCTTGGAATGCATTAAATATTTGGATTTTTCTTTAGCAATAAGATGATGTGGAATTAATTTGCAATTTTCTTGCAAGAGACACCAATGAATTGGGTCTCCATTTTGATAATAATAAGAATATAAAATTTGCGGAATTCCGTCAAAATTTCTGTGTTTTATTTTACATTTGAAAAAGTATATTTTCCAATATTTAGCAAAACAAAAATTAAAAAAAAAGTGTAGAACAATGGACAGAAATGCATTTTTCCACTTTCTCATATACAGTGACAGTCATACACGCATAGATGAGGGTCCAGTAGCGGATCTAGGATTCCGGTTAGGCGGAAGGGGGGGGGGGGGCAAAACTATGGTTTAAAAATGGTATATGCTGAAAACTGAACAAAAGTTTTGAAGACACCGCCACCACTCGCAAGTGTCAAATGCACAAAATTTATCATTTAAAATATACGAGTCGAACAGATTAGCAAGTGGCTACCACTCAAAGTTCATTGCCACTCCGAAAAGTCGAAGGAGATGTTAGATTATTCATTTTGTTTTGGTTTGGGTGAAAGTAAAACTTCTCAATCATGTATTTTACTTAATAAAACTAGGGAAACGTACTTTATTCAAATTCACGAATCATCATAAATTGTATCTTTGTAGAATACAGGAATTAAAAGTTAACATTTATTTAAAATAGCAGTCACAGAATAGATGCAATACATACCTACCTTGTACGTATTAACTTCGTCGGCAAGTTAAGAAAGTGTAACTTCTTTTGTTTTTTATATTATTAAGCCAAGCTTAGGAGATATCCCATGAGCACAACATGGCCAGAAGGTGACAAAGAAAGGAATTAGGGAACGTAAGAAGGGTGGCGAAGGTGCTGATGTATGTCACCCTTAAACTTTCGCTGATTGCATGCCGGAGGAAAGACAGAAGATTGATGACTGTTCCACGTTCGCACACGACTGAAAGTATTTTGAAGGATAAAAGGATGTGCGCGGCTTGCAGTGCGGGTATTTCATCAGAACATTGATCATGCATGTAGCAATATAGGAGCGAAAGGCGGTTGTCGTATAAGTCCATATGACAAGTTTTCGCCACATCGCCAATGAGCTGAAGGCTCTCTTTTTGACAACATCCAACGAAGCTAACGCTCTGCGACCAGCCCCGACCTACATATGGAAAGTGTATTCCATTCTAGGTCTGATGTAGGACTTGTAGAGGAGCGCTAGAATCGATGGGCTGAAATATTTCTTACACATTTTCAGAAATCCAATATATTACGTTGCTTATTTAGCAACAGAGAAGTTGTGATCTGGCTCAGCTTAACATACTGCAAATATTAATGTCAAGAATGCATAAAGACGGTGTATCGTCAAGCAGTGCTCCACCAAAAGAAACGGGAATGGAAAAATTATGATCTTGTGTTAAAGAGATGGGACAGCTTTGGAACTTGGATAGATGTATTGAATTCGATGCGATTCGGTTTGCTCCGAGCGAGGATATTATCATGGTGGTTATTCAAGGATCCAAACATGCAATCTAGTTTGACAGATGTGATATTTCATCTGTGTAGCAAGGGTGTCAAGGGAGTAAGCGAAACCAAGGGGAAAGCAGATCATTAATAAAAATTGAGAAGAGGGATGGAGAGATAGCAGAGCTCTGAGGCACACCGGCATTTATTGGCTGAGATTGAAATGTAACGCTTCTAATATAATCCGTATTAAGCGACCAGATAAAACACTTTACATTCATAATAGAAGGGGACGAGAGAGGCCAAGTGCTTTAAGTTTGGATAAAAGGGCTGAGCTCCAGACACTATGAAAGGCCTTTGAAATATCTAGGGCAACAATTTAGTCTCTAGATACTTCATTAATTTGGAGTTAATGATAGATTCAAAAACATTTTAAAGAATCGAAGTGATTGTAATAGTAATTGGTCGATAATTTGAGGGATCACTACCCTTTCCTTTCTTGTGAATAGACTGAACGTGAGGTAGTTTCCAAGCAATTGGAAATTTTCTTGTTAAAGAAGACAAGTAGAATAGTTTTCGCAGAGCTTTAGCCAAGAATGGGGCACAGGTTTTATTTAACGGGGGCTTGAAACTATCAGGACCTGCAGCTATGGAGACGTTGAACTCCTTAAAGACCTTGAACATAGCTCTAGCATGGATGTGCATTGGCTCTGGTATACATCTACAAGGGAGATGTATAGCGCGTGGAAAATTAGAATTTGAAATGAATCTAACAGTCTAAATATAAGTCTTATTCAGGGAGAAAACAATCACTTCATTGTAAAGTAGTGAAGGAATAGAGGAACTGCTGAAGTTGCTCCTGATAGTTTTGAACTGGGAACGAGAAACCTTTGCTGCATTTGCGTCTTACTATTATTCTAACGTTCTGGTCAAAAGAAAATTTTTCTCTTTGGATAGTGTTTTAGTTCTGGACATGGATGCAATTGATAGGTGCATAAAGCAGACTATTTCGTTTTTAGTGCTTGGTTGTACTTATCGTTAAACCAAAAGCGAGTTTGCTATTGTTAAGATCTGCTGTGTAACTACCGAATGTATTCACTCATGCCAAGACTTAAAATTGTACTAAATTCAACTGTGCATTCATCAACTTCCCTTGAAGCAAAACAGACCGACCAATCAAATTCTCTAGGATACTAATTAAGACTTTCCCAATCTGCAGATTTATTTTGTTTTCATTTAACGTTTGGGCTAAGTATTCTATAAAAACCGTTGAATTTTACGAAATAATAAAAAAAAAATATTTAAAAATTAATCTCTTCCTTTAAATGTAAAAACACTCACTACAACAATGCATAATGACTTGTTCGCCGTTATGTAATTTCGCTGAATTTCTCCAATTACGAGTTATAATTATTTCTTTAACTGTTTGTTTTGCCACGCCGCGCCGATAATGTTCTAAGAAGCCGTCTTTACATGGAAGGCTTATCAAAGACCATCTGGCAGCTGTTTTCAATTAAAACAAACCTTCCATCGGGATGCCATGAATAATCTCTGTCTTGCTTCAAACGCCCCGAGCAAAGCCACGCTCATGTACAGGTATCGGCGCTTCCTGTTTTCTCTATAGGCATCAACAACCATGACCGAAGACCAAGGTGCTAGCTAGGGCCTGCGTTCCTAATCCTAAATGTATCATATTGAATGCTTCCAGAATTTGTTACGTTTTTTACAAAAGGTGCAGTACAATAGATGTGAATCACTTTGCTAGAAAAAATTCAGAAGATTTACTGCACTAGCTGGATCCGCCCCTGTGAGGCTCACTGCAGTTCACTGAATATGTCCATTCCCTCTGTCATGAGGCGTAGTTATTCATATTGAATGGGAGCACAATGAATGTATGTATGAAATATCAACGAATTACAAATAGAAAAATGTTGAAAGATTATTTAGGAGCGGCCACAGAAAAGCTTCAAGTTCTGATTCTTTCAGTTCATACTTTCGCAACATTTGCATTTCATTTATAAAAATTGTCCACTCAAACTTTAAAAATTATGTCCCAGCTTGGAATAGGAGATTTCATATCTACTTGTACGTTGTTGCTGCACCTAGCAAGCAAAATTTCCTAACAACTTTTTTCAAATTTTAAAATATCGTATCTCATAAATGGATCGGAACAAACAATTTTTTTAGAAAAATACTACTTACCCACCTTACTTAGCCACCCTTTCAGAATTAAACATAGTCCATATACAAATTTACACAAAATTGGTCGTATTCTGTGTAATGAACTTATAGGATTATTTCCTTTTCATATACATGTATATACAAATTTACTTACCTATGTAGCATAATTCAGTTTTCTCCTCTTTATTTCATAATTATTTAACCGAATTTTACTTACAGGTCCCATGATTAAATAATAGTTAGTCATAATTGCGTTACCTACGACCAAAATAGAATTGCTTCCGAAGCAAAACAAAGGCACACAAACGAGATATAAATTAAAATATTCCGTGAAATCTAATGCAGCAAACGGACGCCATACACTTTATCAACATGCAGGCTACCGCTTACAGAGCTTTCAAAGCAACTGAAAGCTTTCCAAAAACACATCACTCCATCTGACGTTGATGAAACGAATTAAAAACTACGAATTGTATGCAAAATATAATATACACCCATTGGGACGAAAAATGAGCACTTCTGAAAAGAGCACAATTAAGCGCTTCTCTTTAGATCTTTAGATCTTTAGAAGCATATTCTCTGATCTATCATGAAAATTAAGTAATGGCGCAAGTTAGTAAGTCAAGTGCTTCTAGAGCCATCCGGCTGGAAGCTCTACAGAAGATTATTTGATGAGCTCCAGCAGATTAAAGTACAACAAGGGGTGATCTCATCTAATTTTCTACGAAATTAACAGTGGATTTTTCCACTACTGACAAGGTAACGCATCGCTCATTTTGAATGTGATGTTCAGAGTGGTTAGAAGTATATAATCTGAAGTTTTGGTTAATATAAGAATAAAAAGGAGAATATGTATTGGCTTATTTAATCAACTTCATAAGATTTAATACCACAAATAATCATGAGCAAACATAAGCGCCTTACTACTGTTCTCTGTCCTGAAGGCCTCCAAAAAGCTCATTAAAGCTTTCGAAAAGACACATTCAAAAAACGTCCTACGGTCATCATTTAGAGTGCCCTTAGAGCGCTTGTTAAGAGCAGCATTGAGGCGCTTGCCTCTGCGGACATGCCTATGTTAAAAGGTAATGAACCAGGATATAGAAAAGAAGCGATATGAGCTTCCAGGGAAGCGCTTCAGGAGGGTTCTTAGAGCGCTCTTTTTCCAAGTGGGTATAGAAACAAGAGATTTTTGCCGTTATTGACTATATTTCTTTTATCACACTAGACAATTTGAGTTTTTCAAAATAAACAGAAAAAAGTTTCGATCTTTGTTACAATATGAGAACTTTCTTTGCAATAATATCATAATTTTGGTAGTTATTCCTCTGTAAAAATAGCAGCTTTCAAACGAAAACATATTAGTAAACGAAACTTTTTTTACTGGTTTTGTTTCCATCACTTCCTCTTCCACCTGATACCTAAGTACAAATTTATTTACTTGATGTACCATAATTACATTATTATGTATAAAATTCTGCAAATTTCTTGAATTGTATAGTTTTCTAAGGCTAAATATATGCAAAGTCCCGATATCATTATTTTTGACACGCCATTTCCTAAGTTTATGCTTCTTTCATGCTTCTCACTAACCGTGTGCAATTTTGATCATGATAATATGCACAGAATTGACGCGAAGTTGTCCTAAATTTTCAAATTTTTTAAGGTTTCAATGGCAGCCGCCCTTAAGAAAAGCGGTTGTATTTCAAACATGTAACTGGTTGGGTGTCCATTTTTGTCAAAGGCATGATTGAGTTTTATCTTTTTTTTTTGTTTTTTTAATAATGTTACCTAGATGTCAAAAAGTATTATTGCTTGTAAGAAAAATCGAGAGGTCATTTGAAAAATATACAGTTCCACTAGAATCTTACTTACATATTTTGAATTTTCAAAAAAATATAATCAATCCAAATATGTCTGTCTTGTCCGATTCTTTTCTTAAGTTGACTTATCAAACATACAGAATCTTCGTTTCTCACTCCACCTACCATGTAGGTATATCTTTTAATTTTCTTGATTGTTTCATTCATTGTAATCCACCAAAGTTTTATTTTTGGAAAACTTTTGAAATTTTCCATTTGTGATATCATGAAAACCGCTATAGTATGACGACAAGATCTAGGTATAGATCTCCTGTGCCCCATCCATATGATTTTTTGATTATCTGAGAACTTGAGAACTATCTATGGATATATGCGAGACTCAAAACACCTTAAACATCCAGCTAAAAGCTGCCTGAATACTATTCCAGTAAAAAGAGTTAGGTTGACACACATATACCTAATACAAAATCTATTTGGTTGGGAATCCTCTAAATCATAACCCAGTTTTCTGACTCTTTTAGAAGCTTCTGAACAGCAATCGATTAAATCCATACTGAATTCAAGAACTTTTATTCTTAGACGTGCAAACTTAATAATATTGGTTGAGAACAATGTGAGCCAGGCCACAGAAGGGAAAGAACAAATTTTTAAGGAATTGTAAATTGTTGGTTATAATTTAAGTGAAAATTCAAAATCATTGTTGCCATAAAAATTGCCTGGATTACACGAAACGAAAAGAGTGGGATAATTTCGAATCTAATTTGTTGAATGTATGTATGTGTCTGCCAATTTAAAATTGCTTTTAACGCGGAATAATTGTGAGCTGAAAACACTGAAAATTAATATCCTTCACCTTTATAATAAGGGAAATATCCAAAGTGATACCTTTTACCCTTTCTCCAGTTTTCAATTATCAGTTGGTTCTGGTTCCACAAAATCTATCCTCATACTCAATAATTTTACTTAATTAAGTTAACGTTAAAACACTTTTACCTCAGCGTGAGTCTGAATGAATAATTTTCAATTAAATATTCGCTGAAAATAATCCATGTGCAAAGTACCTGCTCGAAGTCGTAAATTTGTGCGTTCCAAGGATCAAGGGTATATGGTTGTTGAATATTACTCATCCAATATGATAAGTGCAAAACAAAGGAATTGTTTATTTTTGCATCAATTTAACCGAAATTTCTGTCAGCGTGTAGAGTACTCTAAGCCACAGAAACCATGTTACACATAACCCGACGCCTAAGTCCAAAATAAACAGAACTACTTGTACCATATAACATACACTTTGTTGTGCCTATGTAGATTTTGGAGAGCGGAAAGGATCAACCCTTTAAGTTTCTTAATTACTGTGTTTATGCCATCTATAGCCTCGCCTTCTTTAAACAATTAAAATACGTCACACACTTGACAAAGCGACGAGAAGTTCATGTGTAGGAAGAGAGCATAATACAAGATTCATGAACACTTTACATGCTCACCTTTATGCTCCTTTGTTCACAAACTTGAACAGAACTTTCAAGTTGGATAGGCTCTTTTCATGAAGATGGATATCTAAGGACTCCATTGTAGTGTAATTATCTTGAAATTATATTTTCCCGCCGGCGAAGTTAGACATAAAAATTGAACAGAGTTAAAAATTTGTGTTTGAATAAAGTTTCTTTTAATGAGGTATTTACATAATTAAAACATTTCTACAATCAAGATTGTTTAAGCTTTTCTGTAATTTGCATTTCTCAGACTTCATGTTGTTTTAAGAAAAACACAACGTTTTTATGAGTAATGCAAAAATATAATTACTTTGAACCCTTTCAAGTTTACGGTTACCCTTTAAGATTTTCTGCGACCTTTTTTTGGAAGTATTCTAGTCCGAAGGATCCCCCCCCCCCCCCCCCAAAGTCCAACTTGGTCTCCACTTTGGTCTGATGTAAGACACAATCAGTGAGCTGCCAATGTCTGGGACAAGTTCAGGCGTTTGGTTTTTAATAGAACAACCAAATGAATGCCTAAATAGAAGATGAATGGATGGTTGAATTGAAAAGAGTTTGAGCATCAAGCCCCAGAGCTTAGGTAACTAATAGGCCCACTGCTCACCCTGAATATGCTAAACTTGAAAAATTCAGAATGGGCTCTCAATCGAGACAACTTTTGGCTCTTAACAGAGAGTACCGAATAATGAAAAAAAGTGTATCACTGTTTTGATATCGTTCCCGCACTTTTGCATTCAGTGTCATCAATGAATAACACCCACCTGATATTAGGTGATTCTTGAGAGAGAAGCGTCCAATTATAATAGATATCAGGTTTGAACGATTACTTATTTATCATAAAGAATTATTTAGTATTACATTTGGATTAACTGCCCCCACAGTTTACTAATCTACCGGTGGGATCATCGAGCCACAGTCGACTGTGCTGACAGTTGATCCAAGCCACAATGCTGTAAGGAAAGTAACATGGAGTATTTTGATTGGAGATGTTTGAAGCCGTGTGAACTACGCCGTTTTTTTTTTGTGTATTTCGCTTCACAAGATATTAATACAAGCAAAGCACATTATACCTCTTTCCGATAGCCACATGACCTTCCGAGCAGATTGATATCTATGTATTTTTACTATACCAGAATTGAGAATAGCCTCAAATTATTACTGGAAAACCTTGACATGGTTTTCAAAACGTATATCTAGTTTTACACCAAGGTTTGTGTGAAAAGAAAAGGCTGAAGTAAAGATTGTGATTCTTCACATCGTGTCCTCAAATACCACTTGAATCCATCCTTGCTGCCACTCTACCTCTATATCCAGAAGGAAGCAGCGGTTAGCATACTTTGAAGGAAAAGGACAAATAATGACACTACTTCCAGTGTGGGACATCTTAACTTCTTCTTCTCTTATGGCTAAAAGATTCACCGTCGAAAGAGGTTACCACGTAAATATTAACGAAAGAAGTTAGATATTAGACAGAGGACTTCAGGTCACGAAACGGTCTCATGTCTGGTATACTGACGGATCTAGGAAGGATGGGAAAACAGGCGCTGGGGGTGGTGGGTCCAGAAATGGAACTCTCCATCGGCTGGGTACGTTACCTTCAGGCGGAAGTCGGAGTTCAGGAAAGCCTAAACAAGGGTTGGAAGAACTTCAACATCTACATTTGTTCAGAGAGTCAAACTGCGCATCAGACTCTATTCTTTCAAGACTCTTAGTCAAAACTGGTCTGCAGCTGCCACTTCAGCTCGAGCTGCTGTCTAGGGACAATAAAGTAACGTTGCTTTGGGTTACTGGACAGGAAGGAGTGGACGGTAAAGAAAACGGGGCCAAACCCGGAACAGTCCATAAATTAGTCCCTACCTAATATTTGATCTACCAAAACGACACATTAGGGGGAACTGCAAAAATGGAATAAAAGGCAATTGTATAACTTCTGGTGTAGTGCACCCCGTATGAGACAGGCAAAGGAATTCGTCATACTTCTGCCCACCAGAAGAGACAAATAATTGATTTTAGTAGACAGTTACTTAGGCTATTTACTAACGCAGTCCCTTGACATGGTCCCTTCCGATATTAAACCATAGATAATGAAACCATATGTCATTTCATTTGTAACGCATAGAAATAATGGAGATCGAGTAAAATGTATTGGACACCCACGGATAACATTGAAAGTTATTTTAATTTGCGCATGTCCGCTTGTCCGTCTGTCAGTCCGTCCACCTGGTCGTCTATCCGTTCATCCGGCCGTCTGCTGGTCCTCGCGATAACTCGAGAAAGCATGCATTTAGAGAACTGAAATTTCACAGACGGGCTTTTGGAAGAAAAGTAAATTTAAGTTGGGAATTGAACAAATCAGTGACTCCTTCGAGGGGTTGCCATACACAAATTTCGCTTTTCACTACATATTTGGACAGGGCCTCCGATTGCGGTAAAGTAGAGAGCTCAATTTTGTACATGGCGTTTTTGTAAAAATAATAAAGGTAATTTCAAAAGTGGGCAAAATAAGGCAACCTCTTCTTGGTGTTGCCATATAAAAATTTAGGTTTTTTACGTATTACTCTGAAAACGATGAGACATTGACATTTTTATTGTACTGAAAAGCTGTTAAGAATATGAAAATCTATGAAAGCGTTTTAGAAATATATGCGAAAAACCACTTCAAAGAACAAAATTTTACAGATGGGTGACTGACTTTACGAAATTACATACGAGCATTCATCTAGGGTATCATTAAAATTAGTCCTACCAATTCTAGCTTTTTTGAAGAAGATAGATAAATCTAACAGCGAAATGTGTCGACTGTGCGAAGAGGAAGATGGAATCTCGACGCATATTATATATATATATAAGCATATTCGCTGCACCTTCTCTAATATTATTCAATAAAATTGGCAAAATCTTAGTTTTCAACGTTTTTGTAACTATCTTATCGTTACTGTGCGAAGAGGAAGATGGAATCTCGACGCATATTATATATATATATAAGCACATTCGCTGCACCTTCTCTAATATTATTCAATAAAATTGGCAAAATCTTAGTTTTGAACGTTTTTGTAACTATCTTATCCTTATCTTGAGACTGTAACGTAAGTTATAAATTAAATGAAGAATTGTATTTAAAAAAAAACATAGGTATAGGAATACACATATATAATTACGATCAACGCTTTGATTTGAGTATCAGCAAAAAATAACAAACTCAAATGTCAGTGAAATATTATGAAAAATACGTATGCCATGAGATCAATGATATTCGGTGTATATTTCCAGCGCTGAAGATGGTATTTGACGACGCCAACAATAACGTCGGGGATAACTCTGAGTTCGAGGAAAAAGAATTCATAATTTGACGACCGCCATCAACCACCGACGGGAGTCAACTTTATAAACGAAATTTATATTTAAAAGAGAACCCTCTTTTCAGTAGAATGTTTAAACTGGTGAGTATCAGTGCAATCCAGACTCTAAAAGAGTAAATATTGTTCAAATTACATAATATCATAAGGTAGGTTTACACATTCTGATTCAGTAGATATATTAAAAACGTTTGATATTGACCGGTTTTCCAGAGCATGTATATGACTTATTTTTGAAGAATCTGCGAAGGAACTACCTGATTTTGACCAATTTTACTATTATAACGAGAACGACGTGTACACAATTTCAGGTCTATAGCTCAACGGCATACTGAGCAAGATGGTGCTCAATTATGAAGTGCAAATCAATTCATTTTATAGTAACCTACTTTCCTAAAAATACTGGGTATAAAATGTCTAGTGATTTGCGAATTTAGATCATCATGAGGACAGAACGATGGAAGGACTCATATGTAAAAATCTAAATATTTTATTATTCTATGCATGGGTATCCAATTAATTCGTTGTTCTGCCATCATAAGTTTATGAGATTTGAGCATTGTACATATTATGTAGAAATACGATAAAATATAGTTTAAATTTAACTAATATGCTTGCAGGCTATTTGACGTAATGAGTATGTAAATTACTTGCCTATTACTACGTAATTTCGCCTAATTACTCGTAATGATATAATTTTATTTTAATCAAAACGTAATGCTAGATTCTCTTCAATTAATCTTAAAAGTTGGACTTGTAAAGTGACACGTAGGCAGAATGGATTCAGAAAGTCAATACACCTTTCTATGTGATTGTCATATGGAAAGTGAAGGCATTCAAGCCAGTCGAACGTTTTTATTTTGTAAAGCAACCATAAAAAAATAATGGAGAGCAATAAAACAATGTTCATTGGTACATCCCATGTTTATGGTCCTTTTTGTGTTATATATTGAAAATAATCATCTCCGCCCATTGTTGGACAAGGTAAAGGGTCGCTTTGCCAGGAATTTATTAAAATTGTAAGACACAGTCAGCGAACAGAGAATAATATCCTTCATGGCTCATGACCACATAGTTGGGAGATATAGACGACATTCTATAAAAGAACCTTTTTGATAAATACATATGTACAAGTGCTTTGCCCAGATGATGATGCTGCAAATAATTATCCGAAGGAGTTTTAAGATCCATATAAAATATTTTCCCGGCTGAAATTGATGTTGGAATGCAATGAGAGAGGTTGAGTATATGTGGGTTTCGGGAACGAAGATTTATATAATAAATCAAATTAAATCACTTTGCTTTGGGCAGGTTCTTTCCATAGATGATTTTGTTAGAAATTCTATTCAATTATCTTGAGATTAAGCTGGTTACATTTGAAATTTCACAGTAGAAATAATTTATTTATATACACATATGTGTAAGTTGAATTGTCTATACACATATAGTTGCTGTCATAAATAAGTTTTCACTGAACATTTCTTTGCAATAAAGCCACCTGTCAAAAATCGTCTATTTTTCCAAGAATTATTCGAATTTAATATGTTGCTTAAGGCAGTGCCGTATTTACAGGGGGGGGGGGGGGTCCTAGGGAACCTGCCCCCTCCACTTCCACCCCATCCTGATACGGTTGTACAAAATATGAGATAATTATGTATGCCAAAACATACATTATATATAAATTTTACATACATATACATACATAAATTTTGTATACCAATATCCTACTTTTAACCTTGAAAACTAAGTTTTGATTCACACTGTATTTCTGTCGGAATTACTCTTCGCCTTATATAAACATTCTTCACTCGAAAATTTAATGCCGTTTTTAAGAAGCCGAAATTGGGATGTAGAAAGACTTTGTCCGCCATGTTGTCCTCATAAAAATGCTACCAACAAAATTTTCATTCATCCAGGATTGATGTGCTAATTATGTGCTAATTCTTTGCTTAATCTAAAATTGTTCTATTCGAAAATTTAATGCTGTTTTTATCGTGGCATTCCATGGTAATTTGTGTGGTCACGTTTTTGCAATGCCTCAACACGATACCACGATTCAAATATAAAATTGAAATTTTCGAACTTTCTAGGACAGAATCAGTCTGTGCCGGGTTTTGAAGTTTTCCAGGCAAGTTGAAATGCTGAAATTATACTAGAGAATTTATTTTCATTAAATACGTGCAAAAGAAGTGAAAAAAAGGAAGGGAAACATAAATATCATGATAAGTGCTAAAAATATTTCTTTGTTTACGTTTTTGTGTGCCTAAATTTTTTTCTGTCCTTCAATGTGTCAGTGGCACACAATTTTCTCTTATTTTAAATAATTGCGCCAAGCCCCCCTTCAAAAATATTTCAGATTTACTACTTCCATGAGCATAACGAATACATAAACACAATTCTACCACATAGTGGGAAAAGCAGCAATTTTTCGGGGCTATTGCGCTTCCTTTATACATATGTTCTAAGGGACTTTTTGGTTCTACCGACTCTTTCATGACAAACGTCGATTTTTAGTTTGTTTGCAATGGTAGTATGATGCTGAAACTTTACCGTGTAATTAACACAAAGCCAGATTATGTGTTCCGTACGGCAGTGTATTTTTCGCTATACGCCATTGTAAATTTAAAATGTTTTACCACAAACTGATTTCAATACATAAAATAAGTTTTAACGGTACCTACTTACATTAGATATAATTAAAAATTTTCTATTTTATCTTGAGCGCAATTTAGTGAATAGTTTAGCACAACGATGATTTTTGTAAGTAAAGGTAGAAAGTATCTGAAATATCATAAAATGGGGAATAACTTTTTATAAACTTATATAACATTTAGAGAGTCCCACTATTTTCCTTTGAACCTTGATCCTTACCAGATGCATGCTGTATGCTGTTTTAGCGTGTTATAAATATGTTTCCGGTAGTGATGCTAATTATTTGATTTGCACAAGGTTGTGAAGCCCTGACCGTTTTTGTTTTGTTCGCAGTTGATTATCTCAATTAATTTTAAGTAATTTTTGGCAATTATTTCACTCTATTAATATTGTTACATTTTGGTAATTAATTTTAGATTTCTACGAAGAGCAATGGCTAAATTTCGGCAATTTACTCAAGAAGAGCGAAGGGCAATAATTATAATGAGCAATGCTGTAATTTCTGAAAATGTGCCCGTTTGAAATCAACTGTATGAGGAAGGTTACGTGAAAATGGTAGACATGCAAGAACTGCACGAAAGATGACTTTTGTAAGTAAGGCGAACAAGAAGCAAGTGATTTTATGTTATCACGAACATGTGTTAAAACCATTAAAATTTTGGGAAATCATTCTTCGGACAGACGAATCAATGGTTCGTTTGAATTATTCTCATGAAAATATGTATGTGTAGAGGACAGACACAGGGAGAATCACCATCTTATATAAGTTAATTAGAGGCCCACCTTAAACACCATGGCAAAGGGAGTTATGTCCAGTTTTGTTTAAAGTAGCTGAAATATGTAATTTAGTCAGAAGAACTGGCTTTAATAAATATACTTATGCACAGATCACTAATGAAATACGACGTACGAACAGTTTTAAATGAATTTATTGAATTTGTTGATAGTCTCAAGTTTCACTTTTTCGGATTTTTATAATATTTTTTTTTTTGTACATTGGGGATTTACACTTTTATCAGTCGATTCTTTCAAGTGAAACCCTTGATTCATTGGTTGAAATATATTTTAAACCAATCTCCAAAGAAATGGATAACTTGGGAAACTTACAAGGTAGGGAAGTGACGTCAATCCTGTTTTTCTTGGTAATTTTGGATTAATAAATTTTTTTCTACGTACAATTAGATTAACATATCCGAATCGAAGATTCCGAAGATATTATATGAAAGACCTCATTGAAACAACGTGTTAAAAGTAGATTTAAAATCTCGTAAATACTAAATAAAGATAATAAATATATGAATAAAATAATTAAAGAATAATAATACATGACGAAAGTATATGAAATAATAATAAAAATTTTTAATATCCTCGGTGAAAGCTAAATGAATAAATATAATCATAACAAAAAAATAAAAATAAGACTGTCCAGTCAAATAAGCGGAAAAAATGCTAAAAAGCACATTAAATTTGTTTCAGACGGTAAATTTTAGGTCTGGTGTAGGGTGGTTCTGGAAGTATTGTCGCAAAAATTCGGAGCCCCAGGGCAAAAAAAAAGAGGTGAAAGACAACGAAATCACCCCCGAACGGGTGACAATCTATTTGCTATGCATGCAGATCAGAAGATCAGAATTATAAAAAATTTAAAAATGCTATTTTATTCAAGATATGATTCTAAATAAAAATATGGTAACCAACCCCTATCTTATAAGGGCTCGACAGGGAAAGCGATAGAAGTTAAGGGTGGACACGTCATCATAACCATTAACATGTATCCGATTATTTCAATTCTGAAACATTGTGGTTTTAGAGCTAGCAACCAAAAGAAGCGTGAATTAATTGAAGAAAGAACGAAAAAATGGGGGGAGTGAAGAAATTTAAGTCATGTCATGGTTTTCTGTGGTGACGTATCTTGGAACATTTTTGATTTTATCTTAGAAATTTTGGCTGGTTGTGCAAAGTGAGAAGAGATATGATACGAGCATTTTTTTCTAAGAATATTTCAGTTAATTGTGTCTGCAGTTCTGTGGTTTATTTGAATAGACTAGAGGAACATAAAGTTCTGAAGAAAGTCAGAAAAAAGTGGAAGGGTTTTAGAAATATTATTCATGAAAAATAAGCAATAAAATAGAGGGATTTAAAAACAATAATAGAATAAGTAAATTGTAACGGAGTGTCGGTGGGATTGCTGCGGATAGCTCGTCGGAAGAGGGTTTCTTAGAATTAAACTCCTTTGTTTATAATAATTATAATACTTTATTTAATTTGAAATAGCCCAAATCTTACAAAAGCTAATATATATTATCCTAAATCTATTTATCGTGTATTCTATGTATAAAGACTATGTAGTGTTAAGGGGAAATTTCGCACTGCTTACGACTATAACCTGAGAGGGAGATTGGAGCACGTACCAGAAGAGAATATTATGGAGGTGGGATGGTTAACACAGTCCAAACTATTTTAAAGGTGCTACGTGGATTTTGTCGCACGGCGTACCAGCGGTTCTCTTTTAATATTTAAATTAATTTCTTCAAATGAAAGTAAAATGGTGGATGGTACGGGGGCGTACCAGTGTTTTAATTCCATGTAATTTACTTCACACACTTATCTGGGAAAACGGCGGATAGTACAGGGATGTCTCACCCGGTGTACCAGAAAAATTTTGAGGTTGAATATTTCGCCCGGACCTCAACTCGGGAATTTCTAGGACAGATGATACGGGGATATATCACACGACGTACCAAGGAAAGTACTGAGGCGGGATAGTTCACACACTCAGTACTAGAACAGACAGATATGGAGAATATTCACACGATGTACCAAAAAAATAACTATCGAGGTGGAATATTTCACGCTACAACGGACTAGGGAAAGTATTGAGGTGGAATATTACGCAAAAGCCTTAATTCTATAATTTAAGGGAATGCACGGGGATTGCTCGCACGGCATGCTATGCTTTCAATAGTGTGGGAATTTCACGCAGCACTAGTACATATGAAAAATTGTCTACTCCACTGACTCTTCCGAGCGCCCTGACTAGACTGATTTCTGTGGCCAACTGGCATGCTTTATATGTATAGCTCAGGGTTAGAGCTTCCCAGTGGCTGAGTGGCTAATGCTTCCACTTGTGCAAGTTGTTTATACCAAGAAGAGCTTCTAAGTTCTTTTGAAAAGCTTTTCTTATTTTGGCTTATAAATGTGTGATAAATTGCAGGTCATGCAGCAAATGATCATGACAGCTTCATTCACATGTACCAACAGCGAGCTTAACCGTCGGGTCTCAAATTTCCAGCTCCATTACAAAATCACAGATCGGTCGCAGCTATTCTGTAGGAGTATGACTGACTAAATGACACTTCCGTAGACGTGTTACACTAGACTATATCACCCTTGTTTCGTTCCAAGTAATTAACCCAGTTTTGAGCAGTAGTGTGGCTTTAAATAAACAAAATAATTAGCCCTTCATCATTGTGCATCTTTTATTTCCGTGTAATAGTGTAGATTTCTCGTAAATATATATTATTAAACATTTTTAATCTTGAACTGCAATCCTATATTAAACGGGGAATATGATAAATCGACCAAAAGCAACATTTACCACACAAAAACGTCACACAAAAATAAAAGCACAGAAATGCAATAACATCACTCTTGTCTTGCCAGGGCGATCCAGTTCCATTATTTGGAGCTTCGTTAGAGAACAGTAACGAATTTGGGGAATGAAAATCTCCAATCTATCTTTAAATGGAGTTTTAGAATTGATTAATCATAAGTTTTTACCACACTGCAAAAAAATCACCAATTATTGCCACAAAGTTTAAGTATTGGAAATATTCCCTATAATGTAGGAAATATTCCCTAAAATTTAGGGGAAAAAAAACTACATTTTAGGGGATATTCCCTAAATTTTGGGGAATATTTTCTAATCTTATGGATAAATACCGAAGCTTTGTGGCAATAATTTGAGCAACATTTTTACTGTGCATATTTGATGGCTTCTCGCGCCAAACCTAACCTAACTTAAGCACTATAGTTACAATAACAATAGACGTAAGTATCCATCACAAAATTCTTGTCCGCAAATGAACAAATTTCAAAGTATTGGTGCATTTTAGCAAAATCAGAATCTGTGCATAAGAAAGTCTTACTCATAGCACAGTATATTTATCTAGTAGAACAGCTTAGAACAAACTACAGGAGGAAAGTAAGTTTTATAATTTGCATATCTCGGTGGTGTTCGTTCATAAAGATGCCACGGACAATGTAATATACAAAATGGCTGTAATAATGTTTGTGACTGTTTGACAGTTCTACCAGTGATATGGGAAGTGGAACAGAATTAGTTTTGCTTATCATGTTTCCTCTATTCTTTAGTACAAGTTTATGCATGCTATAAGCTCTTTTTCTTTCACTTTTGATTTACAGAGCAAACTTTGTATTAAAAATAAACTAGTGTGTTAGTTAAAAACTGTTGAAAGAGAAAATATAGTTACATATAGAAGCATCCTATTTAACTGACAGTTCTGACTGAGCTATTCTACTGTATGAATATACTGTGCCCACGGCATCCAACAAACGTTGGCTAAAGCACTTGTAATGAATAGGAGAGAAAAGGATACATTCTGCAGTTACACGGTAGGATACAATGCACGTTCGAGTAAAATCTGAAAATTAGTCCATCGTCATTCGTCATAGATACTCTACTAAAGCAACTGATGTTAAGGGTAAAAACTAAATTAGCTGTTATGCTGTGATTTCCGATGTACTTAGTTCCTGATCTATGAGCTCGCAAACACTTTAGATATGTAGGACCTATCCAAATCTAAGTCTGCGTTTTTCACCTTATAACAACACCTTATATAACACTGAGTAAAGCTATATTCGAATTTATGTCTACGCCACCAAGCATTGCTACTTTGTATCACATGTTGTTAGGTGGAGCGCCAAGTACAGAATCGATTCGACTTATTCAAACAGATAACATATTGTGAGGTTATGTTTGTTCATGGCTGTAAAAAATCAAATTGGCATCTTCACTTGGCTCTTATAATAGCTGAGCTTATTGTGTGACTGGCTGTTATAGCAAAACGAAGAGGACGCCGAAGACTTGGATTCAGACAGGTCCTTCGTACTCATGCTGGATAATTTTTGTAGATTACTCTTATAATTAGTGACATGAATTTAAATTTTAATAGTTTTCTGTTGTTAACTGTGCTTCGTCCCTTTATTTGTTTTGTTTTTGTCGAACTCCTATACTCTGGACAAAGTAACTCAAAGTTGTTGTTTCCTATGTCTCTGTACTGAATGTTGTTCACTTGAACGCGAGAAGTTTGAAAAATTAAATTGATCAACTAGATATTTGCGTGTTTCTGAGTTCATGCAGTAATAAACTCGGTCTGTTGCAGAAAGTATTTGCTATATAATATCTGTGACTACTGGTTTACTAGAGATGCAGAACAAGTTAAAAAATCTTAAAAATTTCGAGCAACTAATTTAATTTCAGTCGTTGTCATGACAACTATGCTCCCGTGAATAATTATTTTAGTGTGAATAAAAACAATGATAATTAAAAAATATACTTATATTAACTCTGCCGCACTCAAAGTGAGTGCGAGCAGCAGCGACTCTGGGAGGACTGACGGTTCCCTTAAATCAAACCAAAGAAGGAAGATGATTACAAAGCTTGTTCTTCCTCTTCCAAGCAAAAACCCAGAGAAAGGGCCCAATAAAAAGTTCAATCTGAAGAAGACTGCAGAATGCAGATATGGCAAAAGACGATACTCGAGCCGATAATGGGTTAATAGCTCCTACAACGAGCAGTACAGAAGCAGTTCATGCGGTTGCTGCAGTATAAAACATGCCTCAGACAGATCCAACGACCTCAATCCTAAGATTTCACAAGAAATTGGTTGAAGTTGTTAAAATTGCTTCACACCTGCAACGAAGCCTAATGGGTTGCAATGAGAGAGAATCAGCCAGTAATAGCAGCAGTAGCTCGACCCCAACCTGTAATGTTAGGGATCTCGTGTGCTCAGGTAAGTGGTTGTTTCAAGGACATTACCACGTTAGAAATTCAGGGCAGAGGCATCACTCGTCCTCCAGCCCAACTAGATGCCGGTTAGCCTCGGCCAAAAACTAGTGCAGGTCGCCAGGGCTACTTAGATGGGAGATGGCAGGATAAAGCCTTATTTCTACCCAACACACCGAGGTACGACGGCTCATTTAAAACAAAATTACAGTTAATGATATAACAAACAGACAAAGGTAATATTAGTATGTTTCCTATTCCCTGAAATTTTGCTGAAGAAAATAATTAATTAGACTCCAACTGTGTGATAGATAAACGACATTCAGAAACATCTAAAATCGATGCTGGAATGGTTTGCGAAATATTTTACCATTGCATTCGCCATGCCTTCATTTTCAAATCGATAGTTCCAGTTGATGTAATTGCAAAAGGGTCCTTCAGCGATCTCATAAGTGACGGTTGCTGGAAATGAAAGTTTCATAGCACCATGTCATTTTCGTTTTGGTCTTCTATTCGTACAGAATATCTAAAATTTTCTTGCCAATCTCTCAAATTTTAAAGGGAACATCTCAGTATAACCGGCCAACAAATTTTAAATTTTCGCGATTTTTTTTTTGTCGGATGGATAGGATGGGGCAATCGGAATGATTTTTTTTACGAGTAAGACAATACAATACATGTTTATAGTTCTCCGTGTTTAGATATTATCATATAATGGTCAGAGCCAGATTCAATGAAATTAATTCAATTATACCAGGTACGATCTAACTATTTTGTGGAATTGTCATCATAGCAATTATGAAAACGGAAAACGGAGAGCGGAAGTTTTTAAAAATATGTAAATGCATGCGGTAATTAGAATTCGTCACCAGTAATTGTTAATCGAATTTTTACTAGAAGGGGATTGATATGCATAGAGTCTACAGGCAATTTTTCAACCTACTGCATTAAGCAGGCAGTTCAGAGTTTCATTGCTGTCCTGATGAGATCCCCCTGTGCTGCTGATCGAAACACACAGATTTCCTCATGAAATTTTGATTTTTGGCTTTAAGCCAACAAATTGACGGTACCTCGGTACTTGTCTTTTAATTTGCTGAATTTCTATTCTTCCAATTTATATTTCTGTGCCTTCTCCGATGCTCCGCTAAAATTTTTATTTTTTCACTGATAGAAAAACCCCGGATCCCAAGTAGATGAGTATTTATTCTTAAAGAAAAGTTTATTTCGAAGTATATCCAAGGAAGTTGATGCAATTAGCAAAATTGTCATATTTTTCGATCTGGAGAAAAAATATAGTGCAAAAAAAAATGTTAACCAAAAATTCTGATAGTGAAGAACAGAAAAATTAGACCAACAAATGGTTTTATTTTTGAGTTTTCGTGCGGAAGTTAGTTCGAGAAATATTTTCTTTTGTGTTCTTTTATTTCTAAATAGATAAACCATAGTACAAGTGCTATATTTTCTAAGTAGTATGCTTCTTATATTACATACGCACAGGAATCTAATTGCTTACGAATAATCGAAATCATCGATTAAGAATTGAGAGTTTTACTTTAATTAATCCGTTCCTCCGATTCATCTGGCGCCACTTTGTGAAACTTAAATTCTTTCGTTAAGTGTCATGTTTTGTTAATACTGCGTTACGTTTCGTATTTTATTTTTTACAGTCGGTAGCAGGTTTTAAAATTTATAGTTTTGTTTTTGAAAATGAGTTTCGTCAGATTAGCTAGCTGAGAATTTGGAGAGAGTTGTATGCAAGCCCTGATGATAGGTTGAGCAGACGAAACCCGTAACTTAGGCTGTAATGCATTTTATAAAATAAAAATTATTGTGGAATCAAAACAGGTATGTTTAATTGTTATTTAATGTAAACAAAGATGCCTAAAAACATATTCCAACTAGTGCTATCGGAAAAATCGGTAAAAGTTAAAAGTACTTTTTCGAGGTTAAAAAGATTCTCTATTGAAGGTCCTCTCAAGCTTACTGTATAATGTTCGTATGTGGGAATAACCATTCCCTGTCCTACTGGTATCCTATATACTAATTTCTGGCCAAATTAGGTATATCATGTAGTGTTTTAAATACAGCAGTGAACATTCTTAAACTAAGTAAAACAGAAAAATAATAATTTGTAGAAAATATCATGAAATGAGGACTTTCTATAGTTCAAAATAAAATTAATTGTTAAATCACTTCTTCTTCTACTTCCAAGACTAGACTTCTCTTGGAATCTCTAATCTCTATTTGCTTCAATACTTAAAATTAATCGTAAACTTCGGTTCTGCAACCAAAGCAACATGCCGAATTAATTATAGAATTCATTCTTTATGCAATCACAAGTCAAACAAACCTTTGAAGTTTAACATCCAGCTATTAATTAGGAACGTCGAAAGATATGAAAGCGCCAGATAATTTTGCTTCTATACATGCAGAAATCATGTAAGGCAAAATTATTAAAGTTACAAATACAAATGTATAATATTTTTTTTTCAGTCCTTTGCTGTATAAATTTCTCCAGCATGAACTGCGCTTTGTGCAGACTTTTCTTGGTTGGTTTGTATAAAAATAATTGCACGTTATAAAAGCGATAACTGATGATAATTTCAGAGCGTAAAAAGTCGTAGAAGCATAATCATCCGATTTATATGTACTAAAAGCAGGTGTGATTTGCACAGGTGGACAATTCTTGAAGGGAATGGGGATATATGAATTATGCAAGTTTATATTCGATGATGTAAGACTATTTGAGTTATTCGAATATAAATGCAAACTTAGTTTATTTACTATTATAGTACACAGGATAAAACAATTTTATAAGTAAGTAGATACTAAAACATGAAATAAATCTAAGAAATAAAATATACCTATATCTGCATGTGCTCCGGCTGCAGGGATCCACTTTTCAGAGGAGACACCAAAATTACAAAAAAAAAATCACGTTTTAGTAAGGAAGCTTGAATTCTAATACGTAAGTCTTGTGAGTTGTCCTGTCACTTAGGAATAATACAATCCGTTTTGAAGAATTGAGATTTATTGGATAAATAATCATTAAAGCTTCATAAAGTAACCTAAGCTCTTCCTCTCGAAGTTATAGCTCAAAAAAGTAAAGATTTTATTTAAAAATAAAAACAATAATTTAATTGGTTAATTTAATTCGCATTCTATTCTCAAAATGCAAACCTTTTGGCGTGTCTTGCACATTTTCTTGAACGTGTCCAGCGAAAAGCCTGATTCAATCAACAACTTTGTCTACGCAGACATTTGTTAGCGATTTTCACTGGATATACTTAAAATGTAGAAAAATCGAAGAGATCATGCATTTCAAAAAATAATATGACAAGTCTATTTACAGTGAAGCTCAAAGTGATTTCAAAGTGATCTTCGAAACGTATGGGAGGTTGGAAAAATATTATGAAACGATTCTAATGATCCAAAGATTAACTAACTAATCTATCTAAATCATCATTATGCAATGTATTTTTCAGAAGCTATATATATATCACCTGTAATTTGAAGGGAGACTATACAATTTGCGGTCAATCTCGATCAGCAATTAAAAGGTATAACACCTCAGCCAGAATATCCCGGATATATATATTTATATATGTATAAGTATAAAATAAAATAAGTAAAAAATGAGTTTTCAAACAAAAGTGAGGCCAAGCCGCATGAAAAGTAGAAAATAAACTTTTCTTCACACACAGAGGTGGACTCAGATTTTTTGATTGGGACATTTCTCTTGAATATTCTTTCTCTTCATGAATCAAATCACTTATTACCTCTGATTGTCAGCGAATAAAATCTGAGTCGACCTCTGTGTGTGAAGAAATGTTTATTTTCTACTTTTGTTTGAAAACTCGTTTTTTACTTATTTTATTTTCTGCCTTTTTCACGTTAACTAAGTTATTATTACATGCTGCTTTCCATGTTTTCCACAGACATTTCCTATTACTAAGAACTTTTTTTAAAAATTGGCATGGATTTTCCTCGATTTTTCATGCAAGTTTTCATGATTGTTGAAGAGAAAGTATTGATCCCATAGCATGCATAGATATAAACTTTTTTGTCGGAAAATTTTCCGGAAAAGTCGGAAATTTCCGGAAATTTCAGAAAAATTGGAAAATTCTGCACTTTTCCTGAAACAGATTTATCACTAATCATATCGACGAAAATTTTTCCGATGATTTTACCGCTTTTCCGGGTTTTCCATGGAATTTTCCACAAAAGCCACTTTATGCAACCCATTTCGCTCTACAACTTTGTCTTAGGTTGCAAAACGCTCAAACGCTTCCTTGGTCTGAAAAACTCCGGAAAAGCGTTTTACATGAATATTCCTCGATTTTTTTCTGCAAGTTTTCACCATTGTCGGAGAGAAAGTAGTGATGCCAGTTGATAGGGAACTTGATCCTGCATAGTTTAGATAACTTTTTTACCGGAAAATTTTTTCGGAAAAATCGGAAAACTCAGCATTTGTCACTAATCAAATTTGTACCAAATTTTCAAATGATTTTCTCCGATTTTCCGGGGTTTCCATGGAAATATCCGGTTCAAATTTTGCTAGATTCAATTGTCACGCGACATGAAAGTGTGTGCCAAATTTCAGCTCGCTGTGATGACGTAAAGTGGGTCTACGAGAGTGTCGAAAATAGTAAAAAAGAAATATGTATATAGACAGACAAATTCGTGTACGAGTTAAAGGGAATGGCCTCAAAAAAGGAAAAACATTTAAAGTAAAAATTAAAGGATAAACTAAAAAACTATGGGAGTAGGAGAAAAAAAGCCAAATAAAGATTAAGCTCTAACACAAAATGAAGAATGTTTCAAACCCATCCGAAGCTTAAAGCACAAGGCTTATAAGTTATATAAAAAAAAGGAGCTTCTTTTGAGAAGTGCAGTAATAAGAATGTACCGACCTTATTATTATCAAAACTTAATCTTAAATCAGAGGTAATCGTCAATAACGCTTTTTCATAACGAAAGCTACTTTTCAGAAAAAATGCTAATTGGCAGCATATCTAACATTGAAGTAACTTTGCGCTTCTTGATAAACGGTAACATAGTGGGAATCCTTCAAAAAGGTGAAAGGTTGGATGAAGTCAAGCATATTAGTACTTAAGATATGTAATAAATATGAGGCCAATCTGCGGAAGCATGCTTCTAATGAACCTTTCACCAGGATCAAATAGCATTCAAAATGCTATCAGCATCAATACAATGAAAACAAAAAGTGTTTGCCCACGCGGGAAAATGATCGTGCACGAAAATTGGTATGCAGGAATACTTCGAGGAAATCAGTATTAAAGAAATATATTTGTAGGTACATTTCCTGCAGAAAAAAAGCGAGGCCCGACTTTCAAGTTCAAATAATGTTAGAACCAGGGTGCCTGCATGTACACGACTTTTTGTTTTTTTTAATTTTTTCTGGTTGAAATTTCATTGATGAGTCATCTGCACAACCAAGGTCAAAATTTCAGGCTAATTAACATGACCGTGCATTTTCCGTTTCCGAATTAAGATTTGTGTAAATTTCGTTGTAGCTTTCAGGTTTAATTCAAATGAGTACGAGTGAAAATAAAAAGTGATTTTTTTAAGTTAATTTATTATTATTATTATGTGAAATATACGTGTAACACTTTCAAAAATATGTTTTTAAATGTTCCAAATTTCCAAATATTTTCCTGGTATTGCAGAGACCGATTAATCTACTTTCCCAAATCCATTCCTTTCTGCTACGGCGCTACTATGTATCTTGAATCGAGTGAACTTTCTGCTAGGGCGCTACTACGTAACTTGAAACGAGTAAAGTCGAAAAGACTTCTAATAATTAAATTGAAAAAAAAATATATAATTGAAAATGTGACACGAAATTTAGCATGAAATTTAGTTATAAGAAGCGTTTCGAGTTTACTCCATTTAAGTTACATAGTACCACCCCTGGATCTGCAAAGTTTGATTGATCGTCAATATTTTCATCGTTGAATATTCATTGAGGTTTTTATCGTAGATTATTCATCGCTCCATTCATCCACATTTACTCATGCAGAAAGGCATCATACCCTGCCTGGGATATCGTGTATTAAATTCATCGAAGTTTCGTGCAGAAATGGGTCGATGTTGAATGCCAAAGGTGCAATACGGCTTCTATAGAGTGTTGCAGACACTTCCCTCTGGATGCATTATTATTATCCACCGATGGGTGCTATTAATAGATATTGGCTGTCTAGTTTAATCGCTTAAAGTATTCAGTTTATCTGGATGACAGATTGATTCATCAAGATTTCAACCCCTTAATCGTGCGAGTTTAAAGTTTTCAGATTGCTCGGCACATCCTATACTCTCTTTCTACAAAAGTTAACTAAAAAAGTACTTGCTTGTTTTGAAGTTATGGGTCTAATTCAAAATTCAGAAACATCTGAGCATTTTTCTTTCAGATACCTTAAAATTTTTGAATTCATACATCTGGAAACTAAAAGCTTTCGGGGCAGTCAAAGTAATTGCGCAGTAGTGTTATAGGACCACCCACATTGCTTTTAGTTTCGAGATGAATGAATTTAAAAATGTTAAGATTTGTGAAAGAAAAATTTTCAGATATTTCTGCGACGCATATAGTAAGATTATTGGTAGTATTTTCCGTCGTTCTACCGTGCCATAGTTAAACTGGTTGAGAACTAGTTTGATATTGGATTATTTTTGTGAACGCCATCTTACCAAAGTCTACAATTATATTCTATTCGGAAAGCCCCTTCATTAATTATAAAGGGGGCTGTGAAGGAAACGGTAATCCGCCATCTTGTGGCGTGCGCCATATTGGGATAAGAATGACTTCACATAGCTGATCGTATTCTATTCGTAAAGTTTTTTCATTTGATACCCATATCAAGGGGTTTGTGAAAAAAAAAGGAAATCAACCAAGCATCTTGGGGGTGTTCGCCACATTGAATTTACTATACTAGGTCTGTTTAATGAGCTGCTCTAGGTTAATCTAGAGCGGAAAAGAGCAGAAACGCATGTTTAATGAATTCAGAACACTGATCTAAAATATTCTAAAGTGAACTGAACTGTACTTCATGAGTCTGCTCTAAAGTGAACTGGAGTGACCTAGACAAAGATTTTCTGCTCTACCTTTTTCGAAGGAGTAACTTAGAGCAGGCATTTGCTAACTGTAAATTGTGTTGACAGTTCTGATACAATTCAAATAATCGCGGAATAGATTAAATAACAACTGTGTTTTTGTTTGTGAAAAAAATGTTTCTTTGCATTAATTTAAACAATTGTGTTTATTGGTGATAGATTGCAGAAAATTTCAGAAAAAAAGGATTTAATGAGCTCTCTGCTCCTTTCTGCTCTTTTCTGCAGTTGTCTGCTCTACTTTTAATTTGACAGTTAACCTAAGTTGAGTTGCTCTGCTCTGCTTTGCTCTAAACTTTTTTCGAGTTCATTACACATACATACTTACTATATTGCATATACGGGTCCTATACACGTGTGCCAAACTTCAAAGCTCAATTAGAACTAATTGAAATTATGATTGCAAGATTTGTAGCAGACAGACACCAAAGAATGTTATATAAAAGCTTATAATAAAATTGATTTAAAATTCCAAAATTTTTAATAAGTATATTGAGGCATAACTAAATAGGGAGAAAAACAATGAATGGACCGACAATATTGATGTTTAACGATGATTCTCAATACATGAACGAATATTCCCGTCATGCCTTATAAACGAAGCATTTTGTTGGTCTTCCTCTCATATAATTTTTTGTTCAACTCAACATCCCCATAACCTCTTGCAATTTAAACGTGATATATAGAATATTTTTAAAGTTTTTTTTAGGTATTTTAGCAGCTAATTTATAATTTGTCATTGCATTCTTGTCACACGACAGGCTTACACAAAATTATATCATGAGAAATAATCAACTCCCGTTTATATTTATTTCTGCTAATTTCTACATTTTTCTTCAACTTTTTATGTTTGACCAGCAGCCTTATTAGGCTCTATTCCACAGCACCCATATTTATCATATACTAAAGTTAATAGTTGATTAATTTAGGATTATCACCTGATCTTCTGCAGCACTACAATACACCATATAAAATTTCCTCCCAAGGTAAGATAACACAGCAACGACTCGAATCTCTTAAGTTTACGTTATTCATTAGGAGATAAATGAAGGACCTAAATGAATTTATGCTGTGCATAATGAAATTATAAGTCATAAAAAATTATTAAAGAGCTTGGCATTGAAAAGTACTTGAATTGTGTCTATCGTTTAGAAACGGATTAGCAATATTGATATATGCTGTTAAGTTTTTAAGTACAAGATTTTGCTTTGCTGTACAAACAAGTAAGCTCAAACGGGGTCTTTCATAATTCAGTTTGTAAACGCCCAACTCCAGAAATGTTTATCATCATTGCAGCAAAAACATTTTTCTTTAAAATACACTGATGAAACTCGATTAGCAGCACGCAATTAGGTACAACACTTTTTGTGTTAGAAGATTTCACTGTGCTGATAAAAATGTCCTGACTCTGAGTTTCATTCGCCTTGAATGACTCTTTCTCAGTAACACTCTGGTTGACTTTCTGGTAAAGCTGTGCAAATGTGTCAAAGGGAATTTCCTGGTACTTTTGTGACCTGTACAATACTGTGTAAACTACAAACCATTCAATTCAATTACTTAACTCAATACATAGAAATTTGATATTATCAGTTTCAAAAGGAAAGTTTTAGCTTTTATGTGATCTTTCACGTGGGTACGTATATTGAGACTGCACCAATAACACGCTCCTTTAGATAATTTAGCAAGAGGTGGATGGTATGGAAATCAACCACGATGCATGAATAATAGAATCACAGAAATTATTAAATTAACCTCAGCTAAGATTCTTAACCATTTTACAATGTAGACGAGCCTTCCAGAATTATTTTTTTTATTTAAAATTTTTGTGAGAACGCTGTTTGTAAAATTTCAGCGCTGTACGTCGACCCAAAGCTTTGTATGACAACACTAGGAAGGGGTTGCCCGATTTAGTCCATTTGTGAATTTTCTTTTCTATTACTATGAAAACACTATGTGCCAAAGGGAAGTGCTAATTTTAGGACCGACATCTCCAGACAATGGAGATGTCTTAAACGATGCATTATGATACTCGAACATATTATTGCGAGGGTGGCTTTTGGTTCGTTATTTAAAACACAATATTTCAGATTTAAGTTTGATCTAGTACATTTTGGAAAATCTTGTACAGAATCGAATTCCTTAGCTTCTGAGAAGAAGTTTGAGTACCCACACTCCTATACTCGGAGACTTAAGGGGGAATACCAGTGAACAGAAAAATCAAACTTTTTAGCCTATCGATGGCTATATCCTTTGCTCAGGTAGCACAGATCCTACAGCGCAGACTACATACAGGTGGAGAATTGGGAAGAATTTCTTTTCTGCTCAGCTCACACAGCCAGCCTACGGTAACGTCCCACGTACACCACGTATATCGTGGTAGAATCAGATCCAGCCACAGCCACAGTCATCAAGCAGGACGAGGTCTGCTCATACGTCGTGTATGGGTACATCGTAGTAGCGGCAGAGCCAGTCAAGGGGGGAACACAATTCCACCGTTTCGATCCGATTCGCACAAATGTCAAATTTGCTTATATGAGACATACGTCCAATTGGACACATTACACCGAAATGGATCGAATCGAAACGGATACGTAACCTTGAAAAATCATCTGTAAAGATTTGTTTATACTCAAAGATACATGAAAAGGCTTTTGTTGAAGAAATAAAAAAAGACATGAATTATATGAGAAAAAAGAATGTTTTCATGGATGGATGGAAAGCGGAAAGACAAAATCTTGTCAAAATTTTAAAGTCAAGTGTTTGAAACCGAACGGAACAATTATGCTCATGCATCTGTTAGATCGAAATGAGTTGGATCGAATCGGAAACGTCGGAATTGTGTTTGGACTTGAGTTATCAAGCAGGGTGACGTTGCTACATTAGGAATATATTGGAAAGGAAAATAAATACAAATGAGTGTGCATTTGCGCGATGAGCTCTATGTACATACGGATGGATGCTTTGTTTTAATATTTGGTGGGTGTTGTCTGCATCCAATCCGAATATTCGTTCTTTTCTGACTTTTTGTTTGTTTGCTTTTTACAAATCTCAGTTTTAGTTTTAATTTTGAAGCCTTTTTATTCCCCAGATGATATAAAATCAGGTATAGATTTTTTACGTATATTGTGAAAATGGTCAGTCCGTTTTAATTGTACTGAAAAGTTCTTCAGAAAATGAAATCCTAAGAAATCGATTATAACCATTTTACTGTCCGACGAACCGTTTCAGAAATAGATGTGAGAAACCCACTTTAACAATCAAACTTGCACAGAGGGGCGACCATATGATATTACGTACGGGCAATCAACTAGGGTAGCGAATTTTGGCTAAACTCATTTTCCATAAGAACATTGCGAGGTCAATATTCTGCATTATAAAATCAGCACATCTTTCTTTCAAAGTACAAGTTTTTTGGAAAAGGTGGATACTTGGTGTATACAGGGTGTTTCCGCCTAGGAGGTCAATAGAGCAGGAGGTGATAGTACCTACTCACCAAGCCAAACAAACAATTGTATGGTAGATGGATGGGGGGGGGGGGGGTATAAACCGTTTAGGAGTTACAAGTTACAGGGTCATTAAGAAAAAAGGTAATTTTTCACAAAACACCCTGTTTTATAAAAGGAAAACCCACAAATAAAAATAAAATTTTCACAAGCAATGTTGTTATACATGCCGAGTAATATATTCATGTGGCTCGTTTCGTTTACTTTATCCCACTCTGTTATTAGAGTAGGGTGTGACGCAGATGACGCATATACAATTCCAACCAGTTTTTTTCTGTAGTTCTTGTTTACACCTCTTACTGGTGAAAATATTCGTAAATGGTTTCCGGCATATACCAATCATTTATCAATCGTGTATATTGTATATAGCCTACAAACGCATTACTGGTTAATTAGCCAGGTATTAAGTACCCACTCTTTCGCTTACCAGCTGCAGTGGATAAAAATTACGCATTTTAATACTTAATGTTCTAAAAGCTCTACCAGCATTATTTCTTTGCGTGACAAGCAGAATGACAAACTTAGTATATCCTATAATTTCATCATCTAGGGTATGAAAAGAAAAAAGAAAATCCTAAAGGGCCAGAAAATTTCAAAACTTCATAAATTTTCAATATTTCAATAAATATTTAATTATACTGAAGATGTGATAATGCTTTCGCAGTTTCCTGTTAACACTACCTGAAAATTATTCGATAGTTACTAGTTATTTACATTTTCATAAGATAATGTGCAATCGCACTAATACTAACTAACTAATTTTTAACGCTGGTGTTTGTACTTTGGGTATTGCCAAAACCCTCGAGAATATTTCCAAGCCATGAAACACAAATCTATATATGTGCGTTCGGAGTCCGTTGTTGTTAGGAAAGGTATAAAAATTTTATTTCGGTTCGGAAGATAAGAAAGCAAGCTTAAGATAATCACAACACCATTTTTCTTTATGAATAGTAGTTTAGGGCGCAGAACATATTGAATTCAAACTTGTCAGTTCTACATATGAACAGTGCAAATATTTTAGAATGTTAGGACTCCGTTGGGGCTCTAATGTGGTAGTGAGGGAGTCTGTTTCATGGCTTGTGAAGTATTCACGAGGGTTTCGATATTGCTCGTAGGGCACACGTCCAAAAGCCATAATTTTCTTACAATGTATTAGTCATTATTCATGTAGATTGTATAAGTTTTCTGTGTCACGCGCCATCTAGCAAAACTTTTCAATACAAAAAAGCATGTGCGTCCGTGATAATACCACACAAAACAGCAAGTGTGTCCATGATAATATCATTTATTGACAATTGTATTATTTTATTATTACGCTGTAAACATAAGTTTTCTTGCAATTTTTATGCGAAATTGAGTACATAGCATTACAATGCTATATTTAAGATACTTTGTAACTTTTGATTTACATTGGAATGCTGTTAAAACTTTGATCGAAAAGTGTTCATTTTGTCATATTTTGTTTAGCTAAAATATTAGCCAAAAGATCCAAATAAAAAAACTTATCTCATCCTTCTATGGGACATCTATAGATTTATATCAAAATCGGGTCATAAATGACGTTCATTTAGCTGGAAAGTGGTGCAAGAGATGACAGTTTTTAACAATTTTACAAATTTCAGATAATTATATAATAATTTCTGGATTAATTTTGACAAATTTTCTACGCTTACACGGATTGGACCTTTATCTAAACATTAAAATTTATTTGGATTAATAAGACTGGTATTCCCACTTAATTAGTTATTTTTTTAGCATTTCGCGTTTTTTATTCGAACTAAAGTACTAGATTTTCGCACCTTATATCGCCTCTAACTTGGTAAGGTTATGTCCGATCAGAAAACGGATTTCACTGCTCGCCTCAGCTCAGTACTTGTTACAATTCGTAGAAGGAACTTTTTCTCTGATTACTTTTGAGGGTGGTAGTAGTAATTTCTGTAATGGCTGTAATTGGGGGGGCGGGGGGGGGGGGGGGGTTGCAATGTTTTGTATATCAAAGTAAAGGCCAATGTTTTGTATATCGATCTAAAGGTCTTGCCGAGTACCTACTATTAGGTGGTGTACTTTTTTCTCCATTCACAAGACTTTCTCGGGACGTTTTTACCGCCGGAAAACCCATTTTCATGCACTTGGGTCACAATACAATTCGCATATATTTTTGAAGGTCTTTCTTTCATGGCCATTAGTACTCTATTCTGATTATTTTTCTCATAGGAAGTTATTTTCCATAATGCACCAATTCCGCGGAATCGCGAGAACTAGAAAAGTCCACTTTTTCACTCAAGAGAGTCGCTCAAGCTACATCCGGTCGCCAAAACATTCCCAAGCTGAATTGAAATAAACATTGTGAATAAAATATGTTCAGAGTATCATAATGCATCGCTTAAAACATCTCACATATCTGGAGGAATCGCGCCTAAAGTTGTATGAAAAGTGGGCATTCCCCTTTCAGCTCTTTACGTAGACGCGTCTAAATATATAGTGAAAAACGAAATTTTATGGAAACTCACGAAGGAGTTGTCCAATTGGTCCCATTTGCGATCTTAAATTTACTTTTTTAGAAAAAACCTGTGCAAAATTTCAACACTCTAGACAGCGCTCTCGAGTTATCGTGGTATGACGTAAGTTATACACATTTTTCGGCGCCTTTATTGACGTCTGCCACCACTTTCCCACCAACCAAATTGTCTGTCATTTTTACTATTGATCATGAAATATAGTTCTCTGCTGCCATACATAAAATCGCTATTAGGAAATCACGTAACTTAACTGGCTTTGTTTAGGCCTTTGAGAACATCCCGCAGCGCCCAACACCACTGGAAGCCACACAGACTTCCAAAGAAGTTATCAACGATATTAAGAGAGTATGATAAGATGGAAAATTTGGTTTATGAAATGACCACATCCTTCATTCTAGAAAACTGGAATGAAACTCCTTTTTTCTGTAAAATTTTAGATTTTTGCGAACGTATATCTGTAAAGGGACTGTATTGAAAAATTTGAAAACTTTGAAGAAAATGCTTCAAGTAAATACGTAGTATTTCGTCTCATATATAATTCACACTTAAAACTTATTTTGACTGCACATTTGAAGTAAGCTTGGCTGTGCACTTTAGCGTATAGGGTAGGTATGAACCAAGCCGTACTGATGAATAATACGGTTCCTGCTATTACGAAATGCCTGCATTTATATAGAAATTTCTTATTTTAAAAGATTGTCGATTGTAACAGTATTTTTTCCAGAAAAAAAAACAAAAAATCAAACTTTCTTTAAAATTTTTACGAATAAAAACAAAAAATGTGAAAGCAGAGTGACGAATGATTGATTTTCGGAAATAAATTAGAAGGGGAGGCATTTTCAGATATTATTCTCATATAATGTTCCCGGGCTTTTGTGAAAACACATTTTTTCTGAAATATTGAGAGATGGCACAAAAGTCTGTCCCAAAAATTATTGTTCTAATTCTATAATATTTGAATGGAACGTGCTTCTGTTTATATTCGTTTTGCTCTAAAGAGATTTGGTAAGTGTAACTCATGCTGGATTCTCTGATGTTTTTGGGAAAAATTAGACTTTTATTTGACAGAAATTTTAAATCTTCATTCACCAATTTGGCCAAAGCGAAATTTATATTTTTCTTAAAAAATTTAGGTAGTGTGACCCGATGTACGAAAAATTCATTATTATGAACAGTTTGAAAGGATTTTGAAGATATTCAAGAAGATTTTATGTTTCGGTTTTAACTCGCTGTCTCAGTCGCAATAATATTTAAGTACAATAATGCAAAGAAAAGTTCTTTTCCCCCAGCATGCAAAACACGAAAGTAGGTTATGACATTATATTTCTTTCTTTCTTGAAACCGAGAAAAATTTCCAATTTCGTTCGGCTATTTTGTTACTTTTTATTAGGTAAACTTTGCTCACGGTACATAGAATATAAGGTTTTCTCATTGCAGCTTATGAGCTGTGACGTAATTTCGTGAAATAATGTATATACATTACTATTGAAAAGACAGAGAGAGGAGGGAGAGTATTGTGTTCTCTGTACCGTACTTTCCTATACATTTCACGATATTTCGCATCTAATGGTAGAACGTGGTTCGTAATGAGAATACCTTGTATTATCTGTACCGTGACTTTGCTGCTAGATTTGAAAATTTCTAAGTTTCTTCGGAAATGCCGTGACGACATTTTTGATAAATGATTCCATTCTAACTAAATGCTACTTTTCTGCTTTACTACACATAAATTGAATATTCGGAATGAATAAAAAAACGAAATGCTGTTAACCCGAATGTTTGAAAGGTATATATACATCAATAAGATGAATTTCATGCTTGTTGCTACTTAAAAGAAGAAGAAGAAGAAGAAGAAGAAGAAGAAGAAGAAGAAGAAGAAGAAGAAAAGAAGAAGAGTAAATTATTTGTGGAAATGTGTTGTGAAAAGTGTAGTTTAAATTTCGGGAATTTAAAACTTGAATATATCGGAAAATTATTTTCACATTCGTGATTTTTGAGTAAATAAGTACAGTTGTGGCGACGCGACTGACCTGTTTCTATTATTTCCAAATTCTAGTGAAGTCAGCATGTAAACTAGGTTAATCATTGCGGGCTAGTAATAACTTGCCGAACACAGACAGCCGTAGCTAGGTAGGCTTTGTTCAAAAAAATATTATGTTTTTGTTCAGAAGGTTTGTGACAGCCTTCATGAGCGACGAAAAATAAATATAGTTTCTTTTCAAGACAACCGGGAGCAAACATCAAGGAATTTTCCTTATTTTGCGTTTAATGCTTTAGGTTCCCTAGGTCTCTTAGTTACAGAACTGATCAAGATATAGCTGCATCTGCACGACGTGGATAATTCCTTGGGGAACAAATATTCAACAAGGACCACCGCTGATACAGAGCTCTGGGGATACGAACAATCTCGCCTTTCTCACTGCCTCAGTATGATCGTCAAGAAATCTTATTCTTTTGTCTACAACCCTCATCAAAGCAGTTGTACTTTGTGCGTGGTCACGCTGCTGCAGGCTTAGCCCAGGCATATAAATTAATGCTCGTACGGTCATAGGGACTGAAAGGGTCTCTCTTTGTATTTGGGTCATACTTTAGAATTTGTACCTCATGCTGAGGACACTTGTGACAAGTTGGGAATCTGACTACGCTGGACTAGAAGTCGACAAGGTTTCTCGCGACATTGTCTTTGGGACAGTATAAGACACGCCTCAGTCGTCCCAATCCACCAAGAAAGCTCTTGGGGACCGTTCTACGTGTACATTGACAACAAGAGACGCCCATTCGTTCTCCTCGTTAACTGTTATAGGGACAGTCAACAAAACCCCAATTTATTTATCCGTACAGGTCGATTACTCATTTACATTATATGCAGTAATACCAACTAGCATGGAGGAACTCCAGATCGAAGATTATTCGGACAGTCTAGTACCTTGCTGCTGACTACATACCATATTGAAGTGTCATCAACTAGCTTGCCCCACTAGTACCAATTAGTGAGAACGAATCACGACTCACATACAACAATAGATTATAAGTAACCAAACTGATTACCTAAATAGTGACTAAAGTTTGAAGACAATCGGAGGATAGCCGGGGATGTAAATTTAAGCCAATGTGTATATCAGTTGAAAAACGTATTAATTTGGAAGACGTGTATTTAAAAACATAAATTTTTGACGTTGTAAAGCTCTACGTGGAAGGCGAAAGCCCAACAGACACAATATATGCCCATATATCAACTGTTTCTGTTAGAAAACTGTACTACCACAGATATTAGAGTATACATACATATGACAAGGTCAAATTTTGTATGACTTACTAGACTCCAGAGAATGAGTTTCTAAAATTTTAATTAAAAGTCTGATTGTACAGTTAAACATTATGTAGGTTTGATTGTTCAGAATTACCCAACTTAACTGTCTCAAATTATATTTAAAAAATTTTATGCAGCAACCTAGCCTGAATAGGTAAGTTGAAAAATCACAATAACACAATAAATACCTAAATGATTTAATTCCTTCCATCAATGTTCCAGTGATATTTCATAGTCGAATCGAATAAATCGCCATAACTAACTACCATTTAATTCATCATTAGTCCAAAGCGTTTTATATAAAAAGAACTAAATTGTCGTTTGGGTCGCTTTGTAATTCTAACTTTTTGCAATTTTCAAAGAGTATTATTCCCCTGAGAACATTATATTTAAAGGCCAACAAATCGTTCAATCGGTAAGGAACTTTTAATATTATTAAGTTCTCATATCTTTCAATCTCCTGTGTAAAAACCTAATGACTCATGTCTTCTACTAATTATACAGTGCCGTCAGAACTGACAAGTTAGCGACGATTGTCAACGAAAATTTTAAATCATGGAAAATGAAATTTAAAGTTAAGATCATAGTGGAAAGGAAGGTGATCCAAAATGGTCCAACTAACCAACAAAATTGGGATGTGTATTTCCTAAAAGGGCTAACTGAATACTTAATTTTATAGTATGGAAGCCAAGGTCTAACTTATTGCAGAACTGAATAAAGTACACTAAATACACTATGCCTAAATAGATATTTATTGGAACTAGGACTACAAGAATATCATATGGAATCGGGTGTATTTCAGAATAACTCATACGTAGGGTAGAAGCATCGGGAGTAGTTCAGCTATTCTCCCCTTCCTCTTCCCCGCCCCCGCGAGATATAAATGTCAACCACAAAGGACAGAAATTAAACTAGCAACTATCATAGATGGCACAAGAACAAGATGTCGCATGCAATACCAAAGCAGAGTATACAAATTTTATATGGCTTATGATGGTGCATTTTGGAATGGACCACAACTTTTGAAATGATGGATACGTCGAGTGATTTATATTTTCTCGCATCTGTCGTCCTAAGGAAGTTGATAAAATGGCATCTATACAAAACTGGTATTAAAGCAACATTTTCTCTCGGTACGCTTTAAAACATGTTGTGGTTTATTCCAGAATACACCACCCATTTTAAAATGTGTATACTGTGCTCTGGTATACCATGCGATATCTAGTTCTTGTACCATCTATCGCACTATTCAAAGAAATAAATCACGGTTAGTGAGGGGTAGAAGTAACAAATGCGAAGCTTAAAAATAGTTTTAGACTATTGCGTCAAGATTATTTCCAAAGAGCTCTGCCGCACATGTTTGTTGATTTCAAAATATCGCCTTCCATAATAAATGTATTTTATCGCATGTTTATACATATGTATCATACATAGACCTATTATACGAATGCAAATGAAAAAATCTGTTTCAATGGATGCAAATCTTCCACATACTTGCAATATCTAGCAAACTAAAGTATGGTTGCTAAGAGCCTGCGTTCAATCGCGACATGTAAGTAGTTATTTTACATAATATCATAGCTGGCAGGAGTCAAGATGGTATTCATATTACTACATACCTACTGTACATACATATTTAACTGGCAGACACACATTGGAAAATTGTGCCCACATTATTTGTGTTATGTGGTATCTGGAATTTGAAAGGTCGTTTTAATCCACTCACACTGCATCTATAGATGAAATTATTATTGATGCAAAACAATAATCCCAGTCTACTGTAGACTGGGCTTATCCATATTACGTGATTAAAGTAATCTGGCTATTTGTTGCAATTTCTTATATTAAAAAATATTATATAATATAAATATAATATTTTAAGTAATACAAGAGGAAAAAGAACGAGGCGGTTGTTTTTTCCACTTTTTAATTTAACTAATTTAATTTAGAATCGTTAAAAACTTAAATTTCTCAGAAATTCTTCGATTCCATCTATGACCGATTCTGAAAATTGTGAATTCGAGTCCATATGGGACAAGATAAAATTATAGGAGTAAAATGATCAAATTGGGCTTGTTTTGGACTCAACCATCTTCGATTTGGATGGAATTTTCACAGGTTGTATGAAATACAAAAATAGCTCATTTGTATTCTTGTGTTTCCATCTAAACCACGCTCCAGTTCCACGTTAGGGTGGTTAGAAATTTCGTGAGTTTACCATGAAACGTCATTTTCAAATAATCATATATGGAGAATGGAGTAACCGATTTTTCTGATGCAAATTTCAAATGAACCTTAAAGCACTTTCACATCAACCACAAGAATCGAAAAAATGTAAACCGAAAGTATAAATTTATACCACTTTAAAACAAGATTTTCGCTTCAATTATTTTTAAAATCATGCGAAATAGGATAAACTAATAATTTTACTAATAAAATAAGATTTTTAAGAAAAAACCACTTTTACGTTTTATTGGTCGAATTTTTCCGGCGAAAAAGGCCGATAAAATATAAAGGTTTTGCTTTTCTTAACAGTCTGAAATAAATATACTATTTTATTAGAAAAATTATTAGTTTATCCTACTTTTTTGGATTTTAATAATCATTGAGAGCAAAAGTCTTGTTTTAAATTGGAATAAATTGAACTCTTCGGTTTACATTTATCTGTTCTTGTTTTTGATGTGAAAGTGCCTTTAGGCTTTATATTATGTATAAACAACAACACCGAACGAAAAATGTTTTGTTAATAATAGTATTATTTGATATTGAAAATCTCTAGCACTTTCTTTTTCTATTTTTATTTTGAAGCTAGAGGCATTTGATCTATTTATGTGCAAAAATGTTTATTGCTGTTCACCTTCGATTTGGAGATATGAATTTTTAATCAAACTAGCGTAATATAGGAGCACTGCACTTAGGGGAATGTATTACTTTTTTTCTATTGGAGACCTGTACTGTATTGTATTTTGAGATTTTCTGAAGAATAGGTTGGCTGTATAGCACCAAAGAATGTTTTTTGTATATTCAAAGGTGGAAAATATAACACATTTTTTCACCTACCCAACGCACTATAATCAGAATTTTCGTGCGATTAATTAAATTGGTATTAAGAATTCGAAATGAATGACTGGTTTTATTGTATCGATCTTAAGCACTACACTTCCACTTTATTGTACCTATTTTCAATACAAAACTTTTTTTTTATCACTACAAGTTTTTTAACCACAAGCGTAGATCTTTAGTTTTAGTTTTTTGTTTTTAAAAAATAAGATAAACCATAAATTACACGACAATTTTTTCAGTTACTTGTTATGAATAAGGTATTATGATCGCTATAAACTTTTACTGAAATGTTGTTTCTAAAAGAGGTAGGAAAGAATAACTTACAGTTCGGTAACAACGAAGATAATTCTATAAAATTACCGAAAAGAGAAAGAGAAAGATAAACATTCGGTGAATGTAAAAATTCATATCTTCAAAACGAAGCCAATCCCTACCACGATTTTTGGCACACAGGTAGATAAGGCGTATAGATTAAAAAAAAATCTGAAAAAGCGCTACAGTTCCCAAGTAGAAATAAAACACTACATTTCCCTAAGTAAAGTGTTGCGCTACTACGTTACTTTGAGTATATTGTGAACTTAAAAACTCATATCGCCAAAATGAAGCCGAACTCCATAGCACTGTTTTGCTCATAAAAAGATAAGGCTTATAGTTTCAAAATAAAACTACAAAAAAAGTGCATAGTAAATGCATAAAAAATACATAGTAAATACTAAATACCACTATTTTCTTTTCTTTCAAAAATAATATTTTTAATAAATTCCTATATTTTTGAGGCCAGCCCGTCCCTTTAACTCGTACACGAATTTGTCAGTCTTTATATTTATATATTTCTTTTTCACCATTTTCGACAATCTCGTAGACCCACTTTTCGTCATCACAGCGAGCTGAAATTTGGCATACTGGTTCATGTCGCGTGACAATTGAATCTATCAAAATTTGAACCGGAAATTTCCATTGAAAACCCGGAGAATCGGGAAAAATCATTTGAAAATTTGGTACAAATTTGATTAGTGATAAGTCCGTTTCAGGAAAAATGCAGAGTTTTTCAATTTTTCTGAAAAAATTTTCCGGAATTTTCAGACTTTTCAGGAAAATTTTCCGGTAAAAAAGTTTTCTAAATTTTGCAGGATCAACTGGCATCATTACTTTCTCTCCGACAATGGTGAAAACTTGCAGAAAAAATCGAGGAAAATTCATGTAAATTCAGACCAAGGGAGCGTTTGAGCGTTTTGCAACCTAAGACAAAGTCGTAGAGCGAAATGAGTTGCATAAAGTTGCTTTTGTGGAAAACTCCCTGGAAAGCCCGGAAAAGCGGGAAAATCATTGGAAAAATTTTCATCGATATGATTAGTGATAAATCTGTTTCAGGAAAAATGCAGAATTTTCCAATTTTTCTGGAAAATTTTCCGAAAATTTCCGGAATTTTCCGACTTTTCCGGAAAATTTTACAACAAAAAAGTTTTATAAGAGGAATCATTTTTTTTTCCGTCCTACTGGCATCAATTCTTTCTCTTCAACAATCATGAAAACTTGCATGAAAAATCGAGTAAAATTCATGTAAATGTTTAAAAAAAGTTCATAGTAACAGGAAAAGTCTGTGGAAAACATGGAAAATCGGGAAAATTCATGTTATATGGGATCAAGTTGGAATACAGCTAAAAAGCGCTGTTTTGAATTTGACACTTTATCAACTACAATATTTTTAACTTTTATCACTGAAAATATCTGTATTGAGCATTTTCAACTCGCTCACGCATCTTCAACTTACGAGAACAATTTCGACGCCCAAGCTCTGGAGTTGGTTATGGTAAAATCAGCAAATTCTAATTTTTTTGAAAATCTTTTAAATCATTTTCATTACAGACACAATCTGCATCGTCCTAACATATCATCTCGAGAGCATCACTAACCATGGCGAAGTGCATCGCAGCCGTAAAAAAAACTCAGGCAACAACTAAAATTTAACTTTCGTTGGTGTATTTAGCAAGAAAAACTTTCAATTTTAAGCTTTTGTGCTTTAGCGATATTTTGACGCAAAAGTTCTGTAAATAAAAATAATTTTTACTTGAATAAATTTTTTAAAAAACTGGTAAATCAGTGTGTTTTCAGCCGTCATAAAATTATTTTAAAATATCTCCATGCAGCACGTAATAACAATTTAGTTAACGTGAAAAAGGCAGAAATTAAAATAAGTAAAAAACGAGCCGCATGAAAAAGCAGAAAATAAACTTTTCTTCACACACAGAGGTGGACTCAGATTTTATTCGCTGACAATCACCGATATATTTCAGTATGATCAATCAGAGGTAATAAGTGATTGGATTCATGAAGAGAAAGAATATTCCAAAGAAATGTCCTAATCAAAACATCTGAGTCCTGTGTGTGAAGAAAAGTTAATTTTGTACTTTTTCATGCGGCTTGGCCGCAGTTTTGTTTGAAAACTCGTTTTTTACTTATTTTTTTAATCTTCATTTGGCATTTGAATTATAAAAATCGGTTACTCTTTTCTCAAGTTCTGGTTTTTTGAAAATAACATTTCATCGTAAAATCACGAAATAGCGACCCACCTTAGCGGGGGTGGGGGGTGGTAGGGAGAAGCTCAAAAACGTATGGGTGGGCTTTTTTTTATATTCCGTAAAAACTGTGGAAGTATCATCCAAACCGAAGATGGTCGGGCTCCAAGGTGATCTTGGGGAATTATTGAATATATGTATGTAACTATTGGAAGTATTGGATTTTTACAGCACATGTTATGTTCTGATTAAAAGCCTTGAAAATATAATAAAAAATTTTGTTCGATACACATTTAATAGTTTTTATTTTTTTATTATTAATAAAACCCTACTCATTTACTTTCAAATAGGTGTAAAATCCTATATTTAGGAAATAAAGATCCCATTAATACTAATTTCAACTCTGTTTGCAAGTTTGGACCACGCTTCATACCAAAATGCACAACTTCCATTGTTTTTATACTATTCAACTTTTTTTTCTTCACGTTTTCCTTTTTGAAGGAAATTACCACTGACACGTATATAAATGGACTGCTCGTTGAACTAAAAATACATGAAAGCAAATGGCACCACTTTCATATTCCTGTCTCTTTCCGTGAGAGCATACTTTCCCACTGAACTGTAACGATTGGGAACGAAAGATTGCTTGAAGCTCATCGGTATTTCCAGAATTCATAATTAAAATTTAACAATCCAAATAGTCCCAAATAGTTTTCTAGTAAATTCGGTAAATCCCACTAACATGCATATAGTAAATTCCCAAATAATTTAAATATAGTTGCATTTTACGGCAGTTGGTAGCATTGACAGTGAGAGCATACTTTCTGAAATCAAAACTGGTGCCGCATGAAACAGGTGATCAGTCAGTGCATTTATATACATGTCAGTGGAAATTACTGAAAGAAGTAGAACAGAGAAAAAGACAATTTTTTTTCCACAGCACTCCAAGATTTTAAGTATTATTATTAAATGTTCCATTGTATTAAGCGGCCCACACACGATACAACTGTTGGTCCAACTGTTGTATTGACATGTGTTGGCATACAACCGTTGTATGGTGTGTGGACCAACTGAACGAAGCATGCAACGGTCGCAAACTCGGTTGGATGGTTGGATGTGCATGCAGGTAAACCGTTGTTGTATATGCAAACGTTGTATGGTGTATGTGCTTGTTGTTCAACCGTTGATCCGATTTCATTATCCGTGATGTTTTCATACAGTGAACATCGTTTTTTGTTGTAATTATAAAAGCGGAAGAAATCGGTCCAACAATTGTTTCGTGTGTGGGCCGCTGTATCGACAATATTTTTAAATGAACTGTCAAACCAGATGATCGGATACAACACCGTCGCAATAAGTAAAATTAATACTTGAAATCAATACTGACTGCTTTAGGCGTTGGAGATTTTAGACGACACATAAAAAATCAACTGCAAACTTGCATTCATATTAAATACAAAATGAATCAAGCGTTTTTATTTAAGAATATTTGCATTAAATATTTTATTTTCAAAGCTATAAAAACAGGAAAAGTTTTTTATTAAGTTGTTGAGCAGATTGCAAACTTGACATCACACGTGTTTTATGTTTAATATATTTTTCTGCATTTGCAACACTTTTGCCCTAGTAGAGTGTTGAATATTTTTATTCTGATTGGGTAGGACATACGAAGGGACTATGTAAAATTTGCAAAGCTTTTGCAATGTTTGAACGAATGCAGAAAGTGCAAACTCTAATTGTTGATCATTTTTGCTAATTTGTATGAGGTTACGAACTTAGCAGATTATGACCAACAATAATTTGAAACTTTGCAGCTAAATTTCAGAATTTTTGTGTTTCTTTTTCTTGAAAGATTGCAGCCAATAAAGCTATTGTGGCTCCATCGATTTAAAAAGATATGTTGCCAACTGGCACAGATATTGCGGTAAGTTCCAATAACTGTTCGGCCATTTTGCAGCACTTTTATAATGTTTTTTTATATGCAATACAAAATAGAAGCATTATTTTGCAATAAAAAAAATTGCGGGGGGGGGGGCTGGTTGCGAAATGAATTGCAAATTAAAACTTTGTGGAAAATATTCAAGTAAACATAGTTTAAAGTTTGCAGGAACTTTGGAATGTTTTTATGGATGTTATGAGAACTTTTGTTTTTTTCTAATTTTGCGCATGTTCCGGACTTCGATGATGGTTTCAAAATTAGGTCTGTAGTTATTTTACCGCACCCAACATTTCATCAAAATTTCTTTTGTTTAAAAGCTATAAAAAAAAGTCCTTATAACAGAGACGTAATAAACTTAGAAATTGATAAAATGGATGGAGTCGCAATAAGCAAGGCACTGTACATTAGGGTGGCCAAAAATTTATAGATGTGCAAAAGTGTTAAAATGTCTAAATGTTCATTCAGAATTTGTTAGCTAATGTAATTTTAAACTTCTATGCAAAATTTCAGTTAAATTCATTAATGTTTATAGGTCGCTCAAATTGAAAATAGTGTTTTTTTGGCTGTTTTGGACATGGAGGAAAACTGTTTCAACATTTTCTGTCATAACTTTTTAATTTGACAATATTTTTTCTTAATTTTTCTTTTAAATTTAAGGGAACTTAATTATGAACTTATTGCAGTAAAAATTGGTTTAGAACATTAAATTATTCTATTTTTATAAATTTTTCAAACGAAAATTCGGACTTTGTGTCAATTTTTGTATACTTTTCCTCCTATAACGATATCTACAATCTATAACCTTTCTGGCGATTATAACTAAAGGTGGTCATATAGTGTATAAACTGTTCTCAAAATGCGATTTTCAAAGGTGAAGCAGTTTTATTAAAAAGATTATTGATAAGCATAAAATTAACGATATAACTTCAAAAAGGATTTTCTCTTCTTTTTTGGAATAGTGCAAAATATGTTATTAACAATCTCAAAACTATGAAATAAGTTTCACTCGATTTTCTTCCTTTAGTGCTCTGTTTCCCACAATTGTATAAAAATTTGAATTTCGAAATAATTTCTTTCAAGTATAGGCGAGGTATGTTGCAAGACATCTTTTCCTGTATCTCGGGTAGTACTCGAGCTAGGCTAATAATGTTCGATTTATCTTAAAGGTATCAGATTAGGGATGCTTTCTGTGGGTATGGAACAGTTTTGACCAGAGGCCATATTAGGCCTCTTTAGGAGATTTTGACCCTCAAAAAGATAATTTTTCGAAGAGAAAAACATTTTTGAATTTATATCGTTAATTTTATGCTTATCCATACTCTTTTTTGAAAGCTAGTTATAACAAATGAAATGAATCGGGGCTCTGCGGACTGATGCAGAACGCAATTCCACTAGTAGAGGATTGGGCTAAGCATTTAGGACTGTGCATCAATTCTTCGAAAACCGATTTATGCATTTTCACCAAAAAAAGGAACATTCCAAGATTGAACCTGCCCTCCATGGGCTCTACACGGTTAGAGCTTAAGGAGAGGGTTAAATATCTAGGCATTATACTAGATAAAAAGCTGAACTGGAAACTACACCTTGAGGACAGAGCGACCAAAGCTCTTAGATCGTTCGCAATGTGCCACAGAACCATAGGCAAAAAGTGGGGACTCAAATCGCGGATGATCCTATGGATATATACTAGCGTCATCCGGCCCATGTTAACCTGCGGCTCTGTGGTGTGGTGGAAAGAGATGGAGTATGCCAATCATCGTAAGTAATTGGAAAAGATTCAAAGATTGTGCCTACTCTACTCAGCATAACAGGCGCATTCAAGTCTATTAGCGCTCGGGCTCTTGAGGTTATCCTCAATATACACCCCGTGCGGATACATATTAAGAAGAAGGCCGCAATCGCAGCGGTGAGGCTGCATCTGAATCAGAACTGGATTCATTCAGGAACCATAGTTCCATGCGTGTCCATCCTTAATTTTGTGCGGTCCATCGCACCTGACACCGACAAGGAGAGTGACCACCTCATCGAGACCATGCTGATTAGCACGCTTAAAACGAAAATCCCATCTTGGGAGGAATGGGCAGCATACTCTGTGTTCCACCCATTGATAGATACTAAAACTTATACAGACGGCTCCAAATCTGAAGACAACACCGAAGCGGGCGTCTTCTGTGAGGAGCCTCATTTGCCATACACCTGGACAGCCATATAACGGTCTTCAAGGCGAATAAGGAGATTGCCATCTGTTCGGACAGCCAAGCGGCCATCAAGGCCTTGTTAAAACCCTTCATAACCGCCAACCTAGTACTGGAGTGTAAGACCACCCTGAACTCCCTCTCTCAGTGTAACAGGCTACTCGTTCTTTGGGTGCCTGATCACAGAGATGTCAGTGGAAATAAAAATGCTGACGAAGTTGCGCGTCTTGGGGCTGACTCGGAGGCACCTTCCTCCATAATTCGGATCGCACCAGGACATCTGGTTTCTCCAATTGCGACTTGGGCGGACTGCCAACAAAGTTGCTTGGAACAACCTAACCTAAGTTTCACTAAAATGCTGCTAGGGCTTAGCAACCCCACCATGAGAATTCTGGTGTCTATTCTCACTGAACACTGTTCTCTTAGGGGTCACCTACATAGGATAAGACTGGTTGATAACCCGACATGCAGTGGATGCGGAAGGGAATCCGAAACGGTTACTCATTTTCTTTGTCACTGTTCAGCTCTTTTCGGAAAACGTTATAGATTCCTTGGCTCACATCTCCTGGATGAATTGCATGAAGCAGGTAAGGAGAGTTGGGAGCCAATCTTATGGCTTATAAGAGCATCTGATTGGGACATATGAACTTATTCAGGGGTCCTGAGGGTGAACAATGGGGCATGTAGTGGCCTACGTTCTAGGGTTCTCCCCCAGGGGAACTCAACCTCCTTTCAATCCATCCATCCATTAAAAATGAAACCCAGTAGTAATACGAATAAAACGGTTCAATAAGCAAAACGAGCTGATTTACAGCGAAAATTGCGTTGCAATGACAACATTTTCGGAAAAATCTAAAATTCTCCGTAATTTCGAAAATAATACGAATTCGACAAAAATGAATATAACATTTTCGATTGTAAATCGCCTCAAATTTTAGGAGTTTCTGTATTGCAGAGTCAAACTGAAGCACGCTGTACAATTAGCGTACATTACATCTGAACTTGGAGCTTGCATCTATATTTACCAAAACTGTAAAAGCAAAATAGGAAGTGACTTACAATTCCCAAATCATAATTTTTTAAGTACGAAGCTTGCATACAGCTTTGTATGAATGTACATAAAAACAATCTGTTCAATATCATGGCAAACAAATTCAAATCTGATGTCTGAAGAAACTCAATTTTAGATTCAACACCAAAATGTAGTCGAGGGCAAACAAATTCATTGAAATTTCTTCATCTGGCAGCATATTTTGGTACATACTATGCAAAAAAAAACACGCAGAGTAAATATCCGTGTTTCAGGCGAACATGGCTGCTTCTTGTAGTAGTTATGTACGGCTTAAATTTTTACTTCCACATATACACAATAAGTTCATAATATGCTCCTTGTTTAAATATTTGTTGATGGAGGAAAACAATATTTTATCCTTATGTTTACACAGAATTGAGAGAAAGGTATTACGCGAATTTGGGTCATGTTGATGGTGGAGAATTTCTCACTTGCATACATAGTGAACTTAAGCATTCTGGTAAATTATGTTTCCGAAATCACATTTGCAAAGAAAATTAAGAAGTTCTAGAAATTACAGAAATACATATGACAAAGTACACTCATGCTGCAACCTAATGATTATTAAATTTATTTTAACATTTTTATATATTATAGATTTGCAGTGAAATAAGGCCGTCTGGCGTTAAATCTTCAATTTTTTGGGAAATAGCAACCGAGAGCTTTATATCTCATTGAAATAGACACAAACCTCAACTTCTTTGAGAATGTAAACCATCGGACCTTATTTCGTATCGATAGTGGAAGTTAATCAAAGTGTGAAGATGGATAGAATTGAATTCGAAATAATTAATGGTCTAAGAAAAAATTCGTAGATACCCAATTCTAATTGAAAGTGATGCACGAATTTTTTTTTACAAAAAGGTAACTATTAGAACGAAATAGGATATACTTATATGTTATAATAATAGCTGGAGAGTAACATGTTCTATTAATAACAATGGAGATCGTTATTATATATCTAAAAACCACTTTGCACCGGATGAGTTTTCAAAGGAATTAACTTTCTTGAATAACATATAAACCGAGTGTTTCAGCAACTTTAACACATTCGAGAGAAGAAATTATTTTAAAAGCGATCCCCAGAAGCAAAAAACAAATTTCTTTTTGTTCTATGTCGAAGACTTTTAACAGAAGAAATGTTTATGATGTGAGAAATGAAAATTACAAGTATTTTTCATCCATAGAAAAAACATGGTAACACACAGTGTGTGAAATAGCTCTTTCGAATATTTTTATTACGAGGAGCCGATTACACACCATGTATGATCCTGAAGAAAAGGAAAAGACACAGTTACAGTAGAATAACACATATTTTTAAAAAACGTAAACACACATAAAATGGTAATTTTAAGCTCAGTAATAATAAAATAAGTAAAAAACGAATTTTCAAACAAAACTGAGGCTAAGCCGCATGAAAAAGTAGAAAAAAAAACTTTTCTTCACACACAGAGGTGGATTCAGATTTTTTGATTAGGACATTTCTCTTAAATATTCTTTCTCTTCATGAATCAAATCACTTATGACCTCTGATTGATCATACTGAAATATATCGGTGTTTTGTCAGCGATTAAAATCTGAGTCCACCTCTGTGTGTGAAGAAAAGTTTATTTTCTGCTTTTTCATGCGGCTCGTTTTTTACTTATTTTATTTTCTGCCTTTATCACGTTAACTAAATTGTTATTACGTGCTGCATGGAGATATTTTAAAACAATTTTTAAGTCATATTTGGTGCCGAACCGAAAACAAAAATTTTCGAGTATCAAATCGTTGAAGTACTGCAACGCTTTTCTGAAATTCAAATTATGTTTTAAACAGCGCTTTTTAGATGTATTCCAACTTGATCCCATATAACATGAATTTTCCCGATTTTCAATGTTTTCCACAGACTTTTCCTATTACTATGAAATTTTTTAAAAAATTTACACGAATTTTCCTCGATTTTTCATGCAAGTTTTCATGATTGTTGAAGAGAAAGTATTGATGCCAGTAGGACGGAAAAAAAATGATTCCGCATAGCTTATAAAACTTTTTTGTCGGAAAATTTTCCGAAAAAGTCGGAAAATTCCGGAAATTTTCGGAAAATTTTCCAGAAAAATTGTGAAAATTCTGCATTTTTCCTGAAACAGATTTATTACTAATCATATCGATAAAAATTTGTCCGATGATTCTCCCGCTTTTCCGGGTTTCCACGGAGTTTTCCACAAAAGCAACTTTATGCAACTCATTTCGCTCTACAACTTTGAAAACGCTCAAAAGCTTCCTTGGTCTGAAAAACTCCGGAAAAGCGTTTTACATGAATTTTCCTCGATTTTTTCACCTTTGTCAGAAAGAAAGTAATGATGCCAGTTGATAGGGAACTTGATCCTGCATAATTTTGAAAACTTTTTTACCGGAAAATTTTGCGGAAAAGTCGGAAAATTCCGGAAATTTTTTTTCGGAAAAATCGAAAAATTCTGCATTTTTCCTGAAACGGATTAATCACTAATCAAATTTTACCAAATTTTCAAATAATTTTTCCCGATTTTCCGGGTTTTCCATGGAAATTTCCGGTTCAAATTATGACAGATTCAATTGTCATGCGACATGAACCTATGTGCCAAATTTCAGCTCGCTCTGATGACGAAATGTGGGTCTACGAGAGTGTCGAAAATAGTAAAAAATAAATAAATAGACAGACAAATTCATGTACGATTTAAAGGGAATGGCCTCAAAAATAAAAGATAATCATTATTACGTTTAATGGGAATAGTAAACATGTCATAAATAAAATTAAACGAAACTCCTACAAAGTTTTCTGAAATTCTTCAATTCCATCTGACCGCTTCTAAAAATTTTGACTTCGAGTTCTGTAACGGAAAAAATTAAAATAAATAAAAATTACAAATTTATTGACTTGTAATATGTTACAACATTCCCGCACGCGATCACATGTTAAAAATTTTGATAGGAATTTCTAATATGCTTCTAGGTCTGCTGATGCTAATTCACTTTTTGTGCAAAGTTATACATTTCCTAAAATTTTTCAACCACCCTTTACTAGTACAAAATTTATATTCGGATCGTAATTTGGATGAAATTTATTCAAGATCTTTCATATGTAGGTATATAAATTTGGGGAGTCTTTTGTTGTATAGAATTTTCCATTCAATTCTGTTTTCAGACCATACGAAATTTGTCATGTCTACATTAAGACGTTAATTTCGGGCAGAACGGTTTTTAGTTACAGATGACCTGCCACAAACATTTTCTATTATATTTTGGTCACTATTTGATTTTTGACATTTATTAACTGTCGATTTGTTCATGTTTACTGTTTTTATAAGAGCACTCGATTTTTCTGCATTTTTCAGACCATACAGGATTTTTCTTCAATGAATCTATTCTTGTTGTTTACAGTATTGTTATTTTATACATAAAAAAAGGAGCAATTAATTATGTAATAATACCTACTAGGAAATAAGGTTTTGATAGCTGAGTATAAATAAATAGCTATGATTTAATTAACTCATCCATTCCATACCGATTGTTTGATTGAATGCTATTTTCAACAACGCAATTATTATAAACAACTGAAGTAAAAGAAAAAATTCTAAAGAGGAAATTCTGGTATAAACGAAATTCAATGTGAAAGGAGATAAGACATGACTAAGGCTGTATTTACCACTTCAAAACTGTAGAAACAGAAAGCGTGAGAATGTAAAAGCGGTAATATGCTGATTTCCATATCAAGGTCAATGCGAATTTTTCTATATGAAAATTCATATATTAAACTCAGAAATTTTCTAAAAGAGAAAAAGAGACTTGCAGTGCATCTAATTAATACGAGATGGAAAATTTTCGGTGAATTTCATCACTTGTTTAGTAAACTCAAGCAACACCCTCAGAGATATTGTACATATTTTCGGATGACAATGCTACTTTTGAGTACATTTTATATAATATTGAGAGTAAAATACGAAAAGCCTTCACGAATGCAGTATCCTCAACTTCATCCCATTATTTCCTTGTTGAATCTCGGTTGGAGTAATTATACAGTTTTTCATACCCCATAGAGCCGGGCGGTTACGAATACCCTCAATCTGTTTACTAATATCTTCCCTGTCGTATATTTTCATACACAGAGAAAAATATGCTTCATATCATTAATCATTGTATTAATGTAAGATTCAGCTTTATAATGTAAAAAATCAATATTTGTGTATTAGAAATTAATGAAATTTCCTTACGGCAATTAACTTGAATTCATTAATTTATTCTTTCTTGGTATCACGAAATTTTTTATACATGTAACGAAAAATGCTACATTCAAATAGAAAAACTTATTGGGGATGAACGTGTTTTATTGAGACAATGTAGATTTTCATTATCTTAAATAATAAAATCCTTCATTGCGCCAACAATATTTTTTCATTATTCCAATGAAATTTTTTCTTTTCGCTAATGAATAAATTTCAAACCTATGTATATTTGTGTAAAGACGTTAACGAAAAGTTTTCAATACATTAATGTAACTTTTCACTCAGTAATGAAAGTCTTCATTTACATCGCCTCCATTTATTTCCTAAAGTATTCCACAGTCACATACCATATACTTTCAGTACCGATCATAATGTGATAGATATTCAAAGATATTGTTAATATTCAGAAATTGGTCTCAGTATAAAACTCCAGCTGGATATCGATTGGTAAGATGTTAAGAACATAATAAGACGTAAAGCTTCCTATTAAATTATTATAATTGTTTACATTGACATGGACTTTTCCATTGCATTCAAGGAAAATTTGTCTATTCTGGAAGCCTGGTCAACAAAATTAAATGAAGTGTGCCATTTTCTTATCTTATTGAAGAGGGCCGTATCAAAGATATAAGTATAAAAGCAGTCACATAAAAAATCTATGAAAGCCAAAATTTAACTGAAGGTAAAATAAACTATATGTATGTATATATTGTTAAAGTATTTTTTTTCCTATATCTTAGATCAAAAAGTGGCAGGAACATTATGGAGTCTTCATGGTGCTCTTCTACCTACATCTAGAACCACTATTGAAGATAAAGGTGACAAAAAGCGATTTGTTAAATACACCATCGCTGATTCGCAACATGCATTTATTTGCATAAAAGAGAACGCAAAGACTATATAGACTTCTTGCAGCATAAAAAATATACTAATAATACTATACTTCGATGGTATAAGATGTATTTTAACAAGTTTTTCAAGGGCTGTCAACATTTGTTTTAAGACTTTCTTTTTATTTTATTTAAAATGTCCTGCGGCAGCCTTTAACTTTTGAACCTTTATCCATAAAATTCTTTTATAACATTAATAGTTGCCAAAAAGTTTCATGCGTTGAATTGCTTTCATCGGACTTCAACACATATTTAAAAAACTTGAAATAAAATTATGATAAGATCAAAAATTGAAGTTATTAAAAACACTTGTTATGTAGAATTGAAGTTAATTTCCATTACATATTAAAACTCAAACTTAAAATTGCATTTAATAGAAATTTAATTAGTTCCTTAAATAAATTTTTATAAAATGCTCTTTATTCATTACACATTAGCTGTGTTTCATTCGAAAATGAAATCACAGGATTCTACTCAGAAGTAGAAGTGTCCTAGTGGATTCCGATCTTTACGAATAACATTGCATATAAATATTTATCCATGCGATATTTGTACTGGTTAGTATTAGGTTAAAAATTAGAAAATTTTTGACTTGCTTTTAAATTTTTGCATTTTAACATTAGATTCAAAATTCGTACTTTCTCAACACGAGTTCAATTAAAAGTAAATAGATGCGGAAATTACTGTTTATGTTGATCCAGATCGAAAAAAACGTAGCGAACATTGAATTTATTTTTGTTACAAAAATCTAAACTTTACTTTGGAATTCGTATAATTGAAACACAATTATTATGTATTTTGAAATAGAAATTTGTATTTCAATAATTAATACGACCTCGTTGTTTTTTGTTTAGTAAATTTCTTCAGTTCGCTGAAATTTCAATTAGTGTTTTCATAAAAATTGTAAATAATTTTTCCAAAATGAACAAAATCGCGGAACACTTTCGTAGGGTTGTCATACAAAGTTTTAATTTTCACGTCTGCTACGAAAAGGGTACATGAAATCTAAAAATCTATAAAAAAAATTATTAACATTTTCATTGCTTGATAAACTGGTTTCGAGGAATATTTAAAAAACGAACTTAGATATCTTTCAAGACAGAGGCGTGTCTAGGTTATGTTTACTGCATTGACATTTTTAAGTCAAATAATATTATACAAACATTTTATTAATAACACAAACATTAATATTTGCATTGAAATAATATAGAATTTTAATTGAATTACTTACATTCCATACATGTACATAGGTATACATCGCTTTAATTAATTATATAATATAGACATCAAATAATTTTAATTTAATTCAATGCAACTCAAATAATATTAATGAAAATGGTCATAATGTTTTCATAAATACAAAGTATAACTATCACTAATGTAATGAAAGTATTTTGCATTAAATCAATGAAATTCTTACATTAAAGAAAAAAAAATTTACAAAATATATTTCATAAATGCAATGTATAAAATATCATTGGGCTAATGAAAATATTCTTTAAAGCAATGAAGCTTCCTTCATTGTGTTAATTAAAGCATGCATGGCATTAATGAAACTTTTGTTGATAGACTTCTGTACATTACTATAAAGAAATCACCTTTATTATATCAATAACGAATTTCATTGTTACAATGCTAGCTTTCGTTAAAGATTTATAGTTCCAGAAATAATAAATTAACATTCATTAACGTAAAAATAATTGAGATAATGAACGTTTTCATTGTATTAATGCCTGTTTTTGGCTCAGTGTAAATGAGAACTTACAAAGTGTCACTCTAAACCACACTGCACAAGCGGTTTCATGCGATTGAAATCAAATATGTTGATGTCTCATTTAACCGCCTATAAACACTCTGGAACGAGTTGTAACGTACGCCTTTAACCGCGACAACATGATGAACACTAGCATTGTTTCCTATATCGGTGATTTTTTCAGGCGGTTGCGCGCGGAACCACACAGCTACAAAGCTTTCCAGGATGAATACGGCCTAAGGCCTAAGTCATATCTTATACGCGATGCGTCGCCATTAAATTAGTTTGGAAAAAGGAAAAAAGATATAACCTGGAAATTTTTCGTGTGTATTACACTGAATTTCATTGAAATTTTTTTTATTTTTTTTTTCCTTTTTTCCAATCAATTTATAAAATGCATTGAGATGCAGAAAAATATCGAACTTTTCGACCCAGTTATCAGAGAGATCATTGAACGTCTGTGGTAGGCGATCAGAGATAACCATAAGCTTATGAGATCTGTCTGATCGCTAGGTTAAAAAATATTCTAGAAACTATTCTCAATTATTTAATAAAGTAAGACGAAAGAGGACTATTTAATATTTATCCAACTAATGAATGCTCCGTGTTATCTAAATTTGGTATTTACGGAGACAACATTGTTACTAATAATACCTATTCATGATTAGGAAAACACATTGCACGTGTATTCATTTTATAAAACTTTCGGTCCAGCTCCATTGTTTTGAATTTCCTTCTTTATCACAAGAACCCAATTGTTGTTGTACCCATATTTTTTGTTGGCTTTTTGCAAACAATTGAATGAATCATATTTACGCAATTTTCAAGCTTTTAATATTTTGAGTCTGATGATAATTAGCTTTTTACTACATTCCTAGTAATTTTAACATCTCACTGTCTTGGATGTTATAAAGTTTTAATTCGATTTGTCAAATTAATATTATAAAAATATTTAGACGAACATGATAGTAGCAATATTCCAGAAATGTAGCGAAAAAGGGTTAATTGGTTATTTGTTACCTAGTTAATAAGCATATTCTATTCCATAAAAAAGGTTTTGAAGATATTTTAAAGCATCGAAATTATTGTAGTATTACTATAAATTAAAGCATTTGTACGCACACACTAATGCAAATATATACATACTGTACAGATCTTTTTTACATATTATACAACTTATACTTTTTATAAATATTATAAAATTTTAAGACAAACATCGAATTAAAAACGGGGAAACATTAAATTCAAAACAAATCTTAAAATGAAAAGCAAACATGACGATAACTTTAACAATTAAAGAATAATTAATAACCGAATAACACGAATAACAAAGTAATATTGCACAAATATGAACCACAATCAATATACACAAATAAACAAAGAATAAAATTACTTACAAAATTCATCGGTAGCGGTGAATTTTGACAGAAGATTTTTGTTGTATTCAAACAAACATTTTTATCACCAGTAAAAAGTTCATGTTTTTTTTTTGTTTTTTTTTTTTTTACATAATTATATCCCGTTTTTATCAGAAGTTTATAAAAGTACATTAACAGCCACAGCGTATGAAGCACAAAAGCCGAAAAATTCACACAGATCAAAATTTTTTTTATTTAAATTGCAATATTTACCAAAAAATTTATATATTTTTTTTAAATTGTTCAGTGTTTTTTATGATTTTTTTTTTAATTGCCGAAAAATTGATATATATAGAAAAAACACACCGTTGTAAGTCACAATTATTTATAAAATATATATTGCATTTGAAAAGTAAGAAGAAAAAAACTGTACAATTAAAAATTCTCGGTTTTGTTTGTAAGAATTTTTTACATTTCAGTAAAAAAGCAATATTTACAAAACATATAAAAATATAATAATTTGTTTTTAATTATTATAAATAAATTGTGACAAGAGAAATATTTGGCGATGATTTTTGTATAATTGTGTTTCAGTGAAAAGTTCTGAGAATTTTATTTAGCAAAAAAAAAAATAGCTGTGTTTCTGCTTGAGAATGAACAAATTTTAAGCTTTCAAGAAAAATATAGATAAAACTTTTTTTTTGCAATTGATAGACAAAGAGGTTTTAATAGTTAAATTATATATGCATTTACCTTTCTACTTAAATGAATATGTTGAATAGATTTGTGGATTTCAAGGCGAGGAGTATAAGTATAGCCTGATCCTAATACTAGGCAGACGGGCAAAATCAATGATCATTCGTTCGTAATTAAATTTTGCAAAAATCGATTTACCTTTGAATTTGAATTTTAATTATTAAAAATGTGCTCTCAATTACATACAAAAATTGACAGGACTTTCGTTTTAATCCACAAAACCGTGGGTAACTACATTTTTATAAAAAATCAATTACGAATGAATGATCATTAATTTTGTCCGTCTGCCTATGGTATAAGTATAAATACAAATTTCAGGTAAAATCCTCGAACGCGGAACTTTTTCAAGTGATGCGGTTTTAATTCAGAGAAGGTTTTTTTTATTTCAGGCACCTCTTTCAAATCTACTCAAATGTTTTCTACTCCCCGTTTTCTATAGTTATACTATTGCATATCGATGGCCTAATATTAGAGGTGTGTATCTACAAAATGGGGAAAATTGCATTAAGCCATCGATATGTAATTTAGACAAAATACTCATGGACTTGTTATAGGCTAATTGATAGGAAACTTTCAAGGTAAAGATTGGTTTAAAAATACCCTCATTCATGTTGTTTTGGTTAGTTTAAGTCTTCACCATCCAACAACGGACATAGTTGACAAGTTTAAGATAGGCTGCGAACTACGAACATCACTTGCACAATGCCCGAATGACTGTAATAAGCAATCTGTATTCAGCAGAATGTCCGGCTGCTATCCGGGACCTAAGTAGGAAATGGAAAGATGACACACAAGGAGTTTTTATACAGAGCATAGCAAATCGTATTAAATTATTTGAACATGAATTATTTTTTCCAAGCACCTGAGAATGCAATCGGTAGCTATTGTGCCTTAGTATTGACACATACAATTAGGTTTTGCCCATATGGCTGAACCCGTCCAGTTTTTCTCTTAGCCTGATTAAGGTGACATACAATCCGCTACTCCAAAACTTTGCGCTATTAATTTAGAACATACTGGTTAATTTATAGAGGGATATGGGAAGCTATAAAGCGGTGCGATAACCGAGAGTACCTATTGTGCTCACTCTCCAATCTCCTTAAATCAATTCAGTCTGCTTTAAAAGGTTTAAGAACCCGCAGAGCTGTCTATCCATCAACTCGCGTTGGCCCAGGTGCGGTTTGCGAAAAGCTGCTATTCTCCATTTAGCTATCGCCAGGCATTCACACAAGACATGTAAAGCAGTCTACTCCAGATATAATCGGCCGATAGGATCAAAGCCCATGTCAATTATGACAAGGTGGTTCGTTTGCCCTTTTTATGGACGGAATTGCCATGAAACGCTTCGAATGGCTCTTTCAAATTCTAGTTTATGCTGTACCCTTTGATACCCGCTTCTGAATCGGCCCCTTTACCGTGCACATGGGCAACGTGGACATAGAATCTCGGCCGATTAGAGGTTAGTGGAGCTGAGTGGAGTTAAGTTTACAATAGTTTTGAAGATTGTATATTATTGTACCCAGAGCATTTACACTGACGTTTCGTCATGATGGAAATAGTCAGCTTCTTAGTTGTCATGCAGATCGTTCAAATAAAGGAAAAAAGAAGAGGGTTGGTTAGGCATTCTTCTTTACACCATTAGATGGCATTTGGGGCCGTATACGCCCAATCCGGCTCCATTGTTCGTTTTTGAACCGTCTGTATACTACACCATCGATCCTTTTTGGAAGGACGGTTTAGTGGAACGCCATTGCTGCCGGCATCCCAGAACCTCTTGGAATGGTCTTACAAAATCCACCCTGGGTGTGATTATATCAGATATTGTCGTCATTTGCTCAAAACATATCTGTTTTAAGATAATTAAATGACCAACCCGATCCCCTAGCTTTAACTGGATATCGCTTTCTTTTTCATCTGCAAATGTAGGGGTGCAAGGTTTAGTAAGGCTTCCATTGCTGCTGTAGGACATATTCTCATGGCTCCAGTTATCCCTAGACCCTATAGTACTGTTTCTGCAGTATTTTATTAAGAATTTTATCCAAAAAGAGAAGCTCGCATCTCTGGATTATAAAAATTTGTTTTATTTATTTCTTTTAATTGTACTTGCGGAAGTTTTGTCAAACAAATGCTTTATAGATTATTTAAAATAATCGCTCCACTTATTGCAAAAACTGCAATGTGTGTTATGTAAAAATATTTAAAACCTTTATCAACAGATTGCAGATTCCTCAACAAAATCTGCGGCCTGAATATCAAATTTGTTGGGTACGTGCAAACACCGGGTAGAGCTTTTGATTGCATAAATGTAACCTTAACGTATAGCATCAAAAGTTGCAATATGTGCAACCATAGCTTCATACTACAATAAAGGTCATACCTGACGACAGCGAAACAAGGCTAATGTATTTAAACTATATAGGTTCAGTTGATATAAAATCGGTTTAAGATTAAAAAAAAATATATTTCTAAAAATTTTGTATATTACGATTAGCATAAAATAATTTTTTTCTCATGGAATTTTGATTTACTCTTAAATTCTATGTCCAAAACTTTCGTTAATAGTAACGAAAATATAACCAAATTCCGAAAAAAAAGACAATTTTCAAATTTCATACACAAATTTTGTGAGCCCATAATATCCGGAATAATGTCTAAAATTATTCAAGTATTCAAAGGTAAATGCATATATAATAATATGAAAAAAAGATAATTCAAAGCCAATGAGAATAGAGCACGCAAAAAATCGCAAATATATTATGTACATGACGTATGCTTAGCAAAATTCGCTTTTTGTTTTATAAATGATGGATCCAAACCGTAAAAAAATTTACAATATATACGTAAAAATGTAAAAAAAATCACTCAAACTAATCTAAAAATCCAAAAATAACTTTCTGTTAAAAAAAAAATCCAAAATATCTAGATAGAGTATTGTAGCTAAAAATCAAAAACACAAAAAAAAATTTACACATTTCTTCAACTAATAACTGTCTCTTATTTTACATAAGTACTTATTATGTATTTATATTCACTTCTTTTGCGATCATATGCAACTTGTCACTTATTTTTTCCAAGAAAAAAATGTAGAAGAGGGAAGAAAATAAGCGACATCAACAATAATAGTCATTCACATCACTCAAATGTAGCTCCAAATTAAAGAAAAAAAAATTTAAAGAAACTGAAGATTTACTTAGTTATTACGAAAAAATATTGTTGACTAAAAATTTACCTCCAACCAATTGAGGTTCACCAAGATTCACATAGAAGAGCACGTCTTTTTCGTAACTTCCCTCTTCTATAATTGCAAGTTGAATAAGTTTTCTGAAAAGAAGAAGAAATATTATTAAGTTTTTGTTTTTTTTTTCAAAACAAAAGTAATTTACGTAGTAGACTTAATACGGAATAAATAGGAGTAGGATTTTTTGTAAATCTGCTACAAAATAGATGAATTTTTAAGAGCATAAAATAGGTACAATCGAACCTTTGTAGATATACCAGTTAGTGAACTTTAGGACATAATTTAAATATTTCATGGTAATAGTCGCATGTCAAAACCAGAGATAGAATCAGTTATGACTTTTTACGAAAAAAGCCAACTTTACTTGTTATTCCTGACCGATAATAATTTGAAGCTAAAGGAACTAAGCTGGAAAGGCTTTTTATTTTATCTGGCCAAAATAAAAAGCCAGCTTGGCTAGAAAAAATAAAAAGCCGGACTAGCTTTTTATATTTTTACCGAAAACCAGTATCAAGCCGTTGCGCTTGCTTTTCTAGCTTCAAAAATATTACCGGCCAAGAATAACAAGTATTAAATTAAGCTTTTTACGTAAAAATTCATAACTGATTCGGTCCCTGAAAATAAGAAGCTGCCTTGGTTATTTATACTTCCGGCTTCAAAACTTGTTACTTCCAGCTCGAAAAAATAAAAAGTCTTTTTATTTCTGCCAGAAAAAATAAAAAAACCGTTTTAGTTAAGTTTTTTTAGCTTTTTTTTTATAAAAAGTTAAGTTTTTAAAAGCTTTACAGGAATCGAAACGGGTTTCACGAAACATCTTTTGGTATATTCTGCCCAATGAGAATACTCAAGAAAATTATAAGTAAGGATGGGGACTGTAAATAAAAACGCCAACGAAAACTTAAAGTTAGTGGTTTATTCCACAATACGTAAAAGTTAATACAGTATGCCAAATTCAAAGGGGAATATATTTCAGAAATTACACATTCACGAATATAACTTAAGATGTTTATAATGTCACTTATAAACTAAAAAGCTCACTTATTTATCAGCTTAAATAAAACACTTTTCACTTTTCCGAAATGGGACCAATATATATATATATATATATATGTATATATGTATAAATATAATTACTAAATATGATTAGATATTTATTAATGATTAATCAAAATGAACTCAGCAATCTAAAATGTGGAATCGACTGTATGGCGTTGGTAAATAGATAGTTATTGATTATCTTGTTCTAGTCGTGCCCCGGAGCAAGATACTTCACTTCAGTCGAGACCCAAAGCAAAGTTGTATTAGTAGTATTTATTCTAGAAGGTAATGTTAATGAGAGTTTAACGCCTAAAAACCAGACTGTATTGCGGAAAGCACTTCTGTTGCGCAGAAGCGGCTCACTACATTCTGTGTTCACTCAAAATGGAATCGTTTTTATTAGAATTAAAGAGAATGATAAACCACAAAGAGTCATGGACTTAAACCAACTGTGTATAGCTGATTCATCATCTGCTGTGGCCGGCGCTAGATAAATGGATAATGATGTTATCGTTAGGGCTGTTCTATATCTCAATAGTCATAAGTTTGGATGTTTATTTTTTATTTTTTAGAAATCATTATTTTTTGGTTAACGTCATTGTAGCAGTATCTATTTTGTTGTGCTCTATATACAGGGTGTCCCGTATGTGGTCTGGCACCCGAAGGCTATGGATAGGTCATGCTTAGACAAACAAAAAATTGTATGGGTGGGGGGAGGGAAATGGTAACGGTTTCCGAGATGACGGGACTTTAAGGTATTTGGGTATGTTTTATAGATCACCCTGTAACTTCTGAGCGCTACACCCTATGATGATGATTTAAACTTTGATGGATAGATAATCGTTGGACGTATCCAATAGTCTATAAAAAATTTCCCTCACTCTTTCTGTTTTGAAGTTAAGATTATCTACTTTAGGCATTTCCAATGGTCTATACATTTTTTGCCTCACCCTTTCCGTTTTGAAGTTATGGTTCAACAAATTTAAAATTTCGGAATTTTTACTCGTTTTTTTTTATTTAACTACTATGTTTATCAAAAAACACGTCATCAATATCAATTTTTCATACTGAACTTCAAAAGCCCAAAAGCTTAGCTTTAAAATGACCTATCACGCTGTGTACCCAAAATGTAACCCTTTTTGCGTTTTTTGCACTTTTTCTTAAGCATATCCAGCGAGAATGGCTTAAAAACGACACTTCCAAAAGATAATTGCCTACTTTCTGGCACTTATTGAACTTTTTCAGCCATTTTCGCTGGATTTGCTTAAGAAAAAGGCCAAACAGGCAGAAAGGGTCACATTTTGGGTACAGAGTATGATTGCTCATTTTAAAGCTAAGCTTTTATGCTTTTTAAATTCAATATGAAAAATCGATAATGATGACGTGTTTTTTGATAAAATAGTAGTTAAATAAAAAAATCAAGTAAAAATTCCGAAATTTTAGTTTTGTTGAGCCATAACTTCAAAACAGAAAGAATGAGGGAAATTTTTTTAGACTATTGGATACGTCCAACGATTATCTATCCACCAAAGTTTAAGTCATCACCAAAGGGTGTAGCGTTCAGAAGTTACAGGGTGATCTATAAAAACATACCCAAATATCTTAAGGTCCCGTTATTTCGGAAACCGTTAACATTTCCCTCCCCCCACCCATACAATTTTTTGTTTGTCTAAGCATGACCTGTCCATAGCCTTCGGGTGCCAGACCACATACGGGACACCCTGTATATTGTAAATGCCTGTTATTGTCGTGTCGTATATGCCGTGGGGAAGTCGGTTTGTGGAATTGATTTTCTCTTCTCGAATGACATTCTGAATGACGAAAGCACTAAGAGGAATATATACATTGTCTTAGCGAACCTTTTTGGCCTTGGTAGTTGGTTCCGGTACTGATGGTATTGTACTTATGAATAATTTCAGTGATCTGAACGGAGTGAGAGCGTTGCTGAATATTTTTTGTGTTCAGGCGGTGGGCTTTAATGTTTGTTTACTTAATGCTAGAAATATTAGATCAAAAGTGGACGAGCTTAGGCAAATTTTGTCAGGATCAGAGATACATGCTGTTTTGGCCAGTGAGAGATGGTTGCAGGAACACATACCATCATCTCTTGTTTCTTTTAATGGTTACAAATTATTTCGAAATGAGCGCAAAAACAGAGTGAGAGGTGGAGTAGCTATTTATATCAAAGATTGCTATAGGGCCAAAATTATAAGCTCTTCAACGACGCCAGGATGTGAATTCATGCTAGTAGAAGTCTGCACGGTTATGGCGAAAGGTGTTTTGGCTGCGGTGTATTGTCCTCCTGATAGTTATAACGCCGAAACCATCAAGGAGTTCGAGGAAGAAATTTCTCGGACCACTCAAATTTACAGCCATTTGATCGTAGGGGGCGATTTCAATGTTGACATTCTTCGAAGCGATTCGCGTGCTAGAAATATTCTATCCGTGACCCAATCATCACAGCTAGAAGTCATTAACACAATTCCAACTTTTATGAACTCGGCAAACCCTTCATTGCTTGATTTGTTTCTTACTTCTGATGCGGAACGTGTCGCTTTTCATAACCAGCTTAGTCCACCAAGCTTTCTTGATCACGACATCCTATTCATGAGCTATGATCTACCTCTGCACCCTTCATAGCCTCAGGTGGTATCATTTCGAAACTATGATGGCATAAACTTGGAAGAACTTGGAGACGAATGCAGTCTCTTGAACTGGGGTGATAATTATTTGAGTCCTTCTGTAGACCATCAAGTAGAAGTTTTAGTGCTTTAATCAAGCACTTGCATGACCGATATGTTCGACTAATACGTAAAAGGACACAAACTTTTGGATGCCCTTGATTCTCTGCTGAAATATCTTCTTTAATATCTGAGCGAGAACATTTCTATCATCTCCACCGACGAGTAGGACCTGACAATACCAAGAGCTTGTATAGATCCGCACGCAATCGTGCCATCGCAGCCATACGCAGGGCAAAGCGTCAGTTTTATAAAAATAAACTGAACCCTGAGTTGCCACCTAAGTTGCTTTGGAACAATCTGAGGAGAGCTGGTGTCAGTAGCAATAAAGATAGCGGTCCTACTTGCGAGTTTTGCCCCAATGATTTAAATAATTTTTTCACCTCCACACAGGGAATCGTCCGGGCTTTGTCAGATGATCGTGATCACTTAGTTAATTTTCCTGGATCCAGCTTCTCCTTCAGATGTGTGGATAATGAGGAGGTAATTAAAGCTATTTTCTCTATAAGATCTGATTCGGTAGGCTCAGATGAAATACACCCTCGTTTTGTCAAACTAATTTTGCCTATGATTATTAGTCATCTGGTATATATTCAGAATTTATGTCTCACTTGCTCTATATTTCCGCTTGCGTGGAAGGTAGTCACTGTTCTCGCACTTCCTAAGAAGTCGTGTCCTAAAGAGTTGAGTGATTTTCGCCCCATTAGTATACTTTCTTTCCTTTCCAAATTTCTGAAAAGGCTAATACATGCGCAAATGCTCGAACATTTGGAGGCAAACAAGCTACTCACGGAATGGCAGTCTGGCCTTCGCTCCCAGCATAGCTGTGAAACTGCCCTGCTAAAGATTACTAACGATCTCCTTGTAGCTCTTGATAATAATCATGTAGGCGTCGTGGTGTTACTCGACTTTTCAAAGGCATTTGACAGTATAAATCATGACATCTTGCTGTCTAAGTTATCTCCTCACTCTGGTTTTTCGTCTTCAGCCACCGAATTGATATGTAGTTTTTTATCGGACAGATGTCAGCAAGTGAAAGCAAATAAAATTATATCTAACCTTCTACCCATCCGATGTGGAGTTCCACAAGGTTCTATATTCGGACCTCTATTGTTCAGTACTTTTATAAATGACCTTCCTAATATTATTGAAGACGTCAAAATTCACCTGTATGCTGACGATGTGCAGCTTTCTTTCAGTAGGCCAATTGGGCTGATGGAGAATTGCTTGGCACGCATAAATGATGATCTTAATAGAATATACCATTGATCAATGAGAAATCAGCTCATGCTGAATCCTGCCAAGTCTCAATACATGGTAACAATGCTAACTCCAACATCAATGATTTTCCAGGGGTGAAGCTAAATGGTTCTATCCTCCCTAGAGTGCACCGCGTCAAGAATCTGAGAGTAGTAATCAACTCTACTTTGAGCTGTTGTGACCACATCACATTAATCTTAAAGAAAATATATGGAGGCCTTCGTCAGCTCTGGTTATCAGCTGATATTTTATCGACAGATATACGTACTAGTTAGAGAGACTATTTAAAGCACTTCTCTTCGCCATTTTAAATTTGGTAGCTTAATTTTTCCAAATCTCGATAGCTCTTGCGCTCACAGGCTTAACGTCGCCTTTAACGACTGCATTCGCTTTATTTTCGGACTAAGACGCTTTGATCACAACCAAGACTTGAGATCCCATCTGCTGGGATGCTCTCTAGATGACCATCGTGCGATGAGGATGCTGGTATCTTTGTACATTCTAATTCACTCTAGTACTCCACGTTATCTGTATGTTCTTACATACCTCTCGAATCCACAATCTCCTCATTCCTCGTTTTCATCGTTCCATTCTGGAGCGCTCTTATTTCGTTCAGGCTGCACGCTCATGGAATGAGCTACCCGTAGCCTTTCAAGGTGCCGGTTCTGTCGATAAGTTCAAGTCACTTTTAAAATCACTTTTCTCTGGTGCTTAATCAAGTTCGTATTGTCATTCGGTTTCAGCTTTACTAGGTACTAAGTAATTATGTTCGCCACGGCATCTTCGATTCAACAATGAACTGGTCATTTTAGTGTTTTTTCTTTTTTTTTATATTGTAACTTTGTAAAAATTTTATAGTTTTGCCTTTTTGTTGTGGAAAATTTCTTATTATTCTTTTTTTTTTGCATTCTCATTATTTATTGTTTATGTTTTTTACTTTTTTACTTTCTCTTTCTTCGTTCTTAACAGTTTGGTTAAGTTTATTTTACTTAAGTTTGATTTCTCTAGATTATTTTTATTTATTTTTAATTCTTTTAGCATGTAAACTAGTAATGTTGATTTGTTAACTTTATTTTTTTATCTTTATGTGCTTGGTTTCTCATTTCTTTGTTTTTGTTTATTAATTGTTTGATTTTAGTTTGAAACACATGATATCGTAGTTGATTTAGGATATAGATGCTCTTTTTTCGCCTCAATACTTACTTTTTCCTTCTTTTTTTAATGTACTTATTTATAAGATATAATATCTTCTGTACAGAAATAAATAAATGATAATTCTAATTCTTATTCTACCCAGTTTAAATACCTTTATCTCAGTCGAGACCCAAGATAAAGGTTTGAGATTAGTAAGTGTTATTCTAGTGGCTACCCAGAATAACTATCTTTATCTCAGTCGGTACCCAAGATAAAGTTGTTATGTTAGTAAATTTTATTCCAGTCGAGACCCAGAATAAATATCTTTATCTCCGTCCATATCCAAGATAAAGTTAGTTTGTTAGTAAGATGTATTCCAGTCGACACCCAGAATATGTATCTTTATCTCAGTCGTTACCCAAGATAAAGTAAAATTGGTAATAATTCTATGTTGTTACCACTAGCCAAGTCGATTCCGATGTATTCTCACTACGTGCTGGATGCAAAAAGAGACAGATTCAAATTGGCCTACTACTTATATTGCCTCTGAATTGCGCACGGCACCAACAAATTATTTACATTCAGCGTAGCAACTAAAGTACGTTGACCTTAGCATCTGTGCGAACGTCAGAAGAGTATATTGACCGTAGCAGCCCAGCTGTGCATAGCAACTGGAATTTTGAGCATTTGTGATGCCGTTCCTGATTTTACCTAGCTAAAGTTATTATGCGTATAAATTATTTAATAGGATACCTATTGCAATATTGCTAATTTGCTACTTTAAAAGATACATTTAACTGCGCAGATTACTCAATCTAATTACATTTGATTTGCGTAATGTTAATCGAAGACAAGTTACTTTCCTCGCATTGGATTGTGTCTCGGATTTTTTTATGTGGAATGTAGCCATAATGTGTCGCTTGTTGTCTCCACTAAAGAACTGCCTTACCGACGTGCTTGTAGGTAGGTATACATAGTTTCGTTCCGAACCTAGTTTCAATAATTAGAAATATCTGGAATTAGAATCTTTTGAACGATTTTACTTTAAGGTGGCTTTTTAATATTGGTTTCAACATGGTATATTCCTCAAAATTCCACGATCATGATTTATCCCAGCTTTTTTTTTTTAATTTTCAAAATACCGGTTATTTTCGGTCCCTCATCAAAACAGCTTAAAGTTGGATAACGTCTTTTTTCTTTGTATCAATTTTTCAATTCTTTTTTCGATCCTCTATGCAATATAACAATATCAAATCAATTATTTTCTTTTAAAACGAGGTCGATTAGATTATTTTTTGTGTAAAGTTGTGGTAAAAGGAATTAAGATCGGTAAACTTCTTTTATCTCTTAGAAACTTAAAAGATACTCCCGTTATACTTAAGTAAGCCACAACTTTGCGTAATTAAATTTGTCACTCCATTGAAAGAAAGCTTTGCAAAGCTTTTGAAATATTTACAGACGAAAAAGATCGTAATCAGTCCACAACTTTCTTTTCCTTTGGCAGCTTTTGAAAATGTGTTGTGCGTAACAAGTTAAACGAGTGCTGTGCACTGGATGTACCCTTCGATTGTAAGACCCATGCTCGCATATGTCTCTTCTGTATGGTTGCAGAGGATTTACGTGAGGATTGCGATCCGGATGCTGGCGGAGCTGCAAATGCTTTCTTGCCTGGAAATTACAGATTTTATACGGCTTCATATGGGTACTGCTTCGCTTAAGAACATACGCAATCTGCCAACCCTGGATCTTGTAATTTAGGCTGATGCCAAAAGGGCTGTGTGTAGATTGCACTCATGGGGGTGTATTGGGAGGACGGATGGACTGATTCTTTGCATTGCTTATTGGAATGGGAAAACCCTCTGGGCCGCTTTCCACCTGATACGAAGGTACCAGAGCTCCGGCTTGGGCGTTGCTTCTTTGTGAGTTTTCCTGATTCCCACGATTCTCTTGGGCTGAGAGAAGTTTCTTATCGAGCCTTCCTCGGTCTGCTCCAAAAATTTTCACCGACGGCTTATCAGAAATGATGGAGCCGATGCCGGTGTTTACTCTCTTTAACCTGACATTGGTTTGGAGTACTCATTTGGAAGTCACACCACTGTCTTCCAGGCTGAATTTTACGCTATGGCAATAGCAGCAAAAATATCCCTTAATTTTTAGATTAAGGGAAAGGACATTGCTATCCTTTCTGATAATCAGGCAGCCTTAATGGCTCCAAGTTGCCTCCCTCTCCCTTTCTGTCTTTCAAATAAAAATATATATACATTAGTCACAGAATTGCGTCACAGGCTATCAGCTGCATTGTGTCAACATTGTAATGGGAATACCTTGTCTTCTATACAGGTTGTTATCCTTAGGAGGTCAATAGTGCCGGAGGTGATGGTACTCACATAGATAAACCGCAAATTGTATGGCAGTGGGCGGGGGCAATATCAACCGTTTAGGAGTTACAGGGTGATTAAGAAAAAAACCTAGCCTTTCACAAAACACCCTGTATCTTAAAATGTATATGGCGTACGGTCACGGTTTGTATGCAGAACTTCCAATGACTGCTCAACCAGCCCCGTACCTCTCTGCTCTCACCAATTATGCTTGTCTAAATTAAAAACTTCGGATCTTTTTTTACTTTGGCCTATATTTCTTTTTTGCATAACGATCAGTAACATTTATTTATTTTTTTATAAAAACTAAAACTGTAGACTCTCCTCTTTAATTTGACCTGGTATACACTATGTGCTATCTGCAGTCGTTAAAGAGTTATTATCTCAAAACCTATTCTGAAAACTATTCTCAAACCTAACTTTGTTTGAAAACAAGTCATTTAAAAAAAATATCGGCTAATTTCGGTATGACATGAGTAGGTTTTGAGCTAATAACTCTTTAACTGCTGCAGCTAGTACATAGGATATACTAGGTCAATTTAAAGAGAAGAGGTCAAAATAAAAAAGTCCGAAATATTTCGCCCACGTTCCTTCTAAGAGGAGGGGGCTATGGGGCTGGTTTAGCAGTCGTTGGAAAGGCCATGAATACAATGACCTCTTAACTCTGACCGTAGAGCATGTACTTTTTAAAATACAGTGTGTTTTGTGTAAATCTAGCTTCTTTTTTTTTAATCACCCCCTGTAACTCCTAAACGGTTCTGTGCCCCCCCCCCCCCCACTACCATGCATTTTTTTTTAGTCTAGGTGAGTACTATCACCTCCTGATCTATTGACCTCCTAAGGGGAAACACCCTGTATACCTTTGGGCTGACCTCTAGCCATGTCTGGCCCTGACTCCCCCGTTGGCATTGCCAACTCGTTTATTGGGTCTCTCATCAAAGCGGATGTTCGTAAGAATCATCAGCAGAGATGGGCGAACCTGAGTAGTTGTGGGGTTATAAAACTTTTTATTGATGGGTCTAATAGGAATTTCTCTGATTCTCTTTTGGGGCTCAGAAGGAAACAATGCAGAACTGTGGTTGGCACAGCTCGCTTCACGCTCATATAACAAGAGTGGGAGTTGTTGACCATCCTGAGTATTTTTCCTGCCGGTAGGGAAAGCTGAGACAGCCGAACACTTTCTGTGTGCTTGTCTGGGCTTTGCCTGAAGCAGGCTGGATACGCTTGTGTCTGCCCTCCCATCTATGGATGAACTGAAAAGCTTTCCTAACCAAGACCTGATGCGCTTCATTCAGAGGACAGGAAGGTTTTGGTAAAAGGGTACCAAAATGGACTGCCCTAGCCTCCGTGCTTGTGTTCTCTCGTCCCCCTGACCTGAAAAAACATATATGTTTTTAACGAGTTCGTCCATTAAACTGTCACACGCAAGCTATAATTTTTATAGGAATGTAAAGCGCAGTAAGTAAAGTTTAGGTTGTTGAGTTGAGACGAGAATTGGTTTTATTTTGTTTTACCTTATGCGTACCTGATGTTTATTGTTTCCAACATTTTATTTTGTTACGGGAAATAGAAGAATTATAAGAACTTTTTTATTTTTAACGATTCTAAATCAAATAATAAATACAAGAAGAAAAACCAACCGCCTCGTCCTGGGTTATTAAAATTCTTCTATACTCCTTGTCTCCCCGTACATTTCCCCCACCATCAGTTAATTGTTAAAATTCGAAGAAAAAACTCGGATGTCTCGCGAGTGTTTTGGTTATTGACACAATTCTCGAAAATGAAAGTAAACTAAGGCAGATGAAACGAGAAGATTTTGGAGAAAGGAATTGCTGAAGAAAAGAGGAAATTATTCACATGCAAATTTATTAAAGAGATTAAAGGAAACGTCCTCAGGGTATTTTCAAAATTTCCTTAGAATGGACAGCGAGATTTATTAGGAGCTTTTATCGCTATTAAATCATTTTATCGAAAAGCAAAACACTTTCATGAGGGACGCTATCAGTCCAAATGGGAGATTGATTTGATTGATTTTTGTACAGGTGCAAGTCAAGTTTCGAGGACCTAAAATTTGTCACAGCTTCTCAGAATTTGCGAATAATTATAATTAAATCTTTCCAAAACTTTTTATTTAAAAATCTGGCCATTATTCTTGTTTCAAAATTTTGTTGGTTAGTCTTCACTGTAGCAGAGCTTACTCATGAATGACGAATGTATGTATGACAAACATTACCAAACACGGTAAAACTTGTTTTCAAGCGTGTACCTCCGACAGCAATCAAACGATTTTGAGTTTCGTCCAACCGCGTGACACATAAATAATGTTTCACATCATCAACCAACCCTACATGTACGATTAAGGCCCTTCCCTGACGGGTCGGTACGAAATTGGTACGACATTGACTCGGTAAGCGTGCAACATGCCGAGCCACTGTCGCCACCCTGTATTTAAATCAGTACCCACACACGGGTCTGCACTGCGCGGATGAGATGCAACATGTTTTCGATGTGCAGCATTGCGACATGCCTTGTCACTGTCAGTAGAGAAGCGGTATTTAACGAGTTGACTAGTAAATTTTGTCGTGAAATTAACAAAATGTGCTGATTTAGTCCATAGCATGTATCACCGTGAGGGAGCCCTCTGCGGTAAGACATCGGCGGGACAAATGTTGTACCGATACTATGTCGCTATCGTACAGTATCGTACCAACTCGTCAGGGAAGGCCCTTCCTTGGCAGGTCGGTACGGTAGGGACATAGTATCGGTACGACGTTTGTCCCGTCGATGTCAGACCGCATGGAGCTCCTTCACGGTCAGACATGCTTCGGACTGAATCAGCAGACATTTTGTTAATTTCACGACAAAATTCACTTCTCAACTCGGTAAATGACGCTGACTGACAAGGCATGTTGCAACGCTGCATACCGAAAACATGTTAAATCTCAACCGCGCAGTGCAGATCCGTGGAGTCGGTACAGCATCGGTATGACATTGACTCGGTAAACGTGCAGCATGCCGAGGCACTGTCGTTACCATGTATTTTACTGATGGGTCTGCACTGCATGGTTTAGATGCAAAATGTTTTCAGTATGCAGCATTGTGACATATCTTGTCAGCCGATAAGTGGCATTTACCACGTTGACTGGTGAATTTTGTTGTGAAATCAACAAAATATCTGTTGAGTTAGACCATGACCGTGAGAGAGTTCTACGCGGTACGACATCGGCGGGACAAATGTCGTACCGATTCTATGTCCCTATACCGAACAATATCGTACCGACCCCCGTCAGGAGAGGGCCTAAATCTGCATGCCAAAATTGTTGTCCAACACGTATTGGACAACATGCGTGAACGTGTATGGGCCCCTTAACGCATACAAACAATGCTGGTAGAGCAAAATGGATTGGACACCGACGTATAATATTAAAAGTTATTTTGATGTCCGTCTGATGTTTATCCATCCATCCGTCCTCATGATAACGCGAAAACTTATAGAGCTACAAATTTCCACACGACCTTTAAAACAAAACAACAAAACAAAAATTGACTTAAATTCGAAAATGGAACAAATCAGGTAACGGCGTAGTAAATACAATTTAAAAATGGATTAAATCGGCAGCTCCTCTTATTGTTGCCATACAACACTTTGGTTTTTTCCTTCATCTCTTTTTTGCGTTAGATGGAGGGTATACTAATTCCGGTATTAGATCAATTATAACTTTTTCTCTTGTTATTTAAAAGTACAACCGGCAAGATGTTGTCTTATTATGGATTCTTCTATTTAATCGAAATATTAAGACTAGCTATATAATCCCACAGAAATCATTTCAAGATATCCCTGAAGGTAACTCCCGAATACTTAAAGCTAGAAATACCCTTCAAATATTAATTTGACCATAATCGTCTCATTCTCTGATAACAACAAGAACCATTGTATGTCTTTATAGACACTCCTGAAACTTCTTATTTCACTCACATATCATCCTAATCCGAAAAATCTATAAGGTAGATCGCAATCCCAAATATATCATTTGGCCAAAGTCCCTCGAGACCTATTCCTTTTATTATACAAGCATTTTCACGGCTTGAGAATTCTGGCGAAATTCTAATATGAACGAAATATGTATGTATGTACGTGTATGTACTAAAATTTTCCGGCTTGCTGATACCTGGAATATTGGACGTGTGTGTACATAGGTATACAGTCTAGGGAAAATATATCTTTCACTTCAGGCCCGAACGTCAACTCAACTCTGCCCAAATAAATATACGTTATTCATATAGACCTCTCCCCCAAAACCGCATACGAAATTAATAATATGCTAATATAAGCCTTTTCATTCTGAATTTAAAATAAAAGAGGAAGTTCCACCAGTTAAATCTGATAGAATTGCGTTGATAAAATTCAGTTGCCGCTTCAGGGCTGCAAAAGTTCTGTCTTTGTTGAAATTAACATGCCCACATCCCTACCCTGATTTAATCTGCAGATCTAGTAATGATAGGCGTAGCCAATTTACTAACGATTTTAATTTAGTTGAAATATGGAAATTATGGAAATCCGAATTACTTATGTAAAATATTTTAAAATGCGTTAATTTTATGGAATTCTTACGTTTGTATGGTACAGATATATAAAGGCTGAGCAAGTATAAGGCAAATAGAAAACGGAAGGATTTATTCAAAGCTTTTTCAATTAGGTATATAACACAATTTTTTTTCGAAATTCACATGTATGTATTACCTTGTCTAAGATTCCCATAAGGTGGTAAATAAATCTTCCAGAAATTAGCTCATGGAGCATTGTTTTTAAGATACGACTATATTCGTGGAGTTCACAGATGGCAAAAATGTTGAAAAATCACAATTTCATATTTCAGTTCGATTTTCCCATTGTATCGAATTACATCATTCCAAATGAATAAAAACAACCTTTCAACCTTTCACAACTGAAATCGTATGCAAGTTTAAGCTATGATATCAGTCAATACGTTCTCGAATTATCATGCGGATAGTTGGACAGGCACATTTTTTGTATATCTTAAGGTACACAAAATCATCAGCTACATGACTACTGAATATATCCGCATTGACAGTTTTCGCATAGGTCGCAAGATCGTTCTCGAAATAGCTAAAGGCAATATTCATCATCTCAGAAATAGTTCTCTTTACATCCCCTAGCTGTCTTCCATGTTTCCTAAAATCAGTCTGAAATTGTCACCATTGGCGTACTAGGATTTATTTCCTGGGGTGTGTCAGGTCCTTCAACTTTCGTACATATAGGTTTTAACAAACATTTTGTTTGCTAAGTATACCAGCTCATGAGGATTCCCAGTTATTGACCGAAATTTTTCATGCATTGCTCTGAGCACTTACAAGATGATGATATAATGCCTAGAGCCAATGAAATTGCATAGATTAAAAAACCATAAAGTTTCTAAAGTTACGGAGACTACAGAGAGGCTATAAGTTACAGAACCCACAAGAAACATAATCTAACAACTAAAACATAATTTCCACTAAAATAACTCTGCACACGAAAATTTCATAAAATAAGTCTCATTTAAGCTTTTGAGATATGGCAGTTTTTGTTGAGGTTCCGATGTTATAGGCCAGAGGAACAACAAACAGTTTTCAATTGTTTCCCATTCTTTTTATTAGAGACAGAAAATCATGGTACATCGCTTATTACTAAGTATAAGTCATCAGTATTCATTCAATTTTTGGATAACTAGTCAGTCAGCATTCGGCAATCGGGCGATATTTATTGCTTGTCGAACTCAACGGCGTCGAGTATTTATGAACTAGTTTTAGTCGGACATTTAAATTATAGTGAAAATAGATTAGTGCATAATGTAATTGGCGAATTGAGTGAAAGTGCATACTTTTCTTTAATGCCAACGAACCCAAGCGACACTCATCTATTCCATACAGTCCACTCTAAATAACCAACGCGATTTAAATTTTTCTTAAATCATAGGAAGTAGTGTTTATTTGAAAATAATATAAAATTTGTACGATAAATTAAAGAAAGTGGTATCGTTTAATTAACAGAGACCATTGTTTTAAACATCCCCTCCTTTCATTTTCTCACGTATTAAGGAAAATAAATCAAAATCCTCAAGTTCTATACACGAAACTGATATGATAGTGATGCCCTGCCAAATGCCCGTATTTGTTCCAAGTACCAGTACCAGGACCCATACTTCAAATCTTTTAAGTACATGTATAAGTACCGGTACTTGTACTTAAAAATTTTCAAGTACAAGTCCGGGTACTGGTTCTGATACTTATAACTCTCACATAACAGTTTTTACGTTCCTAAGTACGCTCGTAATACCACCATCCGCCAAGTACATACTTAAGCTCTTGTTAGTTATTTAAATACGCTTTTTAATAATAGAGGCTCAAGAGCTTTCGAAAACTTAAATCAGAAATTTAAATAATCTATAACCAAGTAAATAACTGGATGAGGTTTCCATTCACGAAATATCGTAAAATATGTTGCTGTTTTAATTACTAATTTTGGAAGTTGTTCATAGGGTATTTGAGTTTGCCTTTAGCAAAACAAAGGTCTACAAGACCTTCAAATGAAAATCAAGAAGAAGAGAGCGGATTGTGTCATGTCAATTTCTATCCTATAGTTAATCATATATTGCGCTAATTTTATTTCTGTTTTACTGAAGGCGGTAAGATTTCTTGAGGCATTGTCGAGATGCAGATAACCTCTATTACTAGAAGGCGTATTTAAATAATTTACAAGAGCTGAAGTACTTCGCGTTATGGCGGTATTTGTAGTAAGTGCGTTAAGTACTAGTATCGAGACTTGTACTTGAGAATTTTTTAAGTACCAGGTCCTGGTACTGGTAATAATACTTAAGTACCAATATACTTAAGTTTACAGGCCTGAAGTTAGATAGATATTTTAGAACAATTATGTAAGTTTTTTCAAGCGCTAATAAAGAGATATTTAAAGTCTGTATATATGCATTAGTTTACGGTTTTTTTTCTGCAAACCTATTTAGCACCTGTTGAGCTAATAGTTTGTTTTTAATTAACTCGTTTTCAATGTTTAGATGTGCCATGTTCGAAAACATGAAGCAGTTGCTCTTAACCAAGCTTTAACTCGACCGAAAAGCTTGGTTCACAGCCGGCCTGACTGACAGGAAGACCCAGAGCTGCTTGCACCAACTTGTATAAATTTGGGCAGAAATCTTTATTAATTTCTGTGTTCAGTCTTTCCAAATTTACTACAATACTCTTCTTTGGGAACATATTATTTATTATTTAAGTTTTTCAGCGTGTAAGGTAGAAATGTCTACATTTTATAATTTTCTACAAATGACTCTCCATGTTTCAGGTACGACTTCATAAATGAATCAACTGACTGTGCCAAAGGTAGATTTTCAAACCTATTTTGGAAGTTAGTGATAGTGTGGTGCATCACTTGGTTATAAATATGTATCTTCCAATATTCGGAAGGCCTTGTATATGATGAAAAGTCTACTTAATTACTTTTACGTAGAGTGGACTCTATCACGAAGTCTTTTGCTCTCTACGGTTGCCTTCTGCTTTTCCAAACTCGAGTAGGCTCTAGACAAATGTATTGTTCTTCTGTGAATTTCTCGGATTCCCGAAATATTTATTGTCTATAGTGCTTATATAGTTTTAATACTTACATAATGTAATGCAATAAGAATATTATTGAAATTTTTAATCATGCAGTAATATTTCTTCTTTACAAAGATAATCAGCCTTAATTCTGAATCCGGGATTAGAATCAAAAAAGCTGAAGAAAGTCTTTCTTCCGGAAAATTAAACAAAGGTTTAGGAAGTTTTCAAAATTTCATTGATATCAAAGTTTACCAATTAAAAATTCCGCACAAACTTTTAAAATGCTACGGATCACGCCTTTGTCAAAATTCAGCGGAATCAGAGCAATCTCACAATAGTTTTTAAAAATTTTACAAAAGATTTTAATAGGTTTTCTTGAAGAAAAGAACTCGTTAAAGCCTTTTGGATTCGTGTATCTTGAGAGTAAAGTGCCAAACACGAATCCGACGTTTTCGATTCAATCCAACCCATTTCGATCTAACGGATGCATGAGCACAATTGTTCCGTTCGGTTTCAAACACTTGACTTTAAAATTTTGCCAGATTTTGTCTTTTAGCTTTACATCCATCCATGAAAACATTCTTTTTCGTCGTTTAATTAATGTCTTTTTTTTATTTCCTCAAAAAAAACCTTTTCATCCTTTTCTCCGTTTCGATTAGATCCATTTCGATCCATTACCCCGAATGTGTCCAATTGCACTTATGTCTCATATGAGCAAATTTAACATTTATACGAATCGCATCGAAAAAAAAATAACTGGATTTAAATTCCTGCTGCGGTTGCTGTGATGAATTTTTTAATTATTAAATTTATTAATCCAGAGCATGTAAAAACTTCCATGTACCATTGGCCATAGGGTAGGATTATATTCTATTAGGACTGTTGATTATCACTCTATCTTTTCCAAAACACAATATGCTTTGTAAAAAATGAAAACGCTGAATACCTTAATCCCTCATAAATCACTGACTGCTTGTAGTTTCCAAAAAAATTTGCTGACTATCTGATTACTCTGAAAAGATCACTGAACGTACTGAGACTGATAGCGATGTTATGCCGCGTTGGCCCTTTTATAAACGAGTCGGCCATGTTGATCGGCGTTGTTGTGGTGCAAATGGTTGTAAGTTAATTAGGAACAATATTGATTTCTCAACGGACATAATTAATTTGAAGTATTTACTAGTAAATATTGCTACCACAATGCTTGTTGCTGCAGAATTTGCCAGAAATTGATTATAAGATTATTGCTGCCATGCTGACTTGTATTTGCTCAATATTTTGCATCTTTCCGTGGTGAGATTGGTGAAATTTTGTAAGAGGTTTGTCAATTTCTCTTTCCGGTGTCTCCTTCCCTATCATTGAGCCCATACTAAAATTTTAAATTATTAAATATCTTAATAAATAGGTGTTTATTTGAATTTCGTCGATTTCTGCTGGATTGCACCTGAAAAATAGCTCAAAATTCATATCTTGAACTTTGACTGAAATTGAAGTTTGTCAAGATTTTTGTAAGTTTATATTCGGTCCGCGAGTTGTTCGTTGTTTGTTCGTTTTTTTTTTTTAATTAGTGAATACAGATGAAAACTCAGGTAAGAAGTGTTTTTAATTATGTTACGATGGTTTTTTTTATAAAAATTTCCATGAGAAATTTATGTTTCAAGTATGAATTTTCTCAAGATATGAGAGAATTCTCAAGTCTGACATTTGACGTCTATTTCGGTGGTTTTTACATGTTTACCAAGGGAACATTGCTGCAATTGGGCACTAAAGGCTTCATGAACACTTTCATGATGCATTTTCTAAATCAGTACTGAGAAGTTTGGTAATATTCAAGTTGTTTAGGTGATCCTTAGATTCATGTTATGCACACCTATGTGGTGCATATAAAAGAACATTCAAGCGGCAGATAAATTCCAATTTTATTTTTATTTGTATGTTAACTTATAAATTCATTTTTAATTCATTTTAATAAATTATATTAATGGTTTAATTTCTTTTTGTTCAGTTTGCGTAAGATTGGTGTTCTCATGGAGCAGCCCTGGAGTTGTGGCAAGTACCAGATTGAAGGTGAGTATCACTCATCTTAATGCAGACAGATCTTAACCTGTTTCCCCCTTTACTTTCTCTTTATAGGAGTAGCTGAACAGACGAGTTCAGCTCAGCTTTAGCTCTACAACATATAGCCTTTACATCTTTGTGTTGCATTTGTACTTTTAAATATATGTTAATGCAATAATAATATTTGTACAAATTCAACACTTCTTTCACATAAGCGGTCAGAGCTAGATGCCACCTGATTCTATTTTTGGAAGGGTAGAAAAAGCTTACAGGAAGAGACAGAAAATTCTAAATCAATAATTATTTGACAATTTTGGCTAAGTTCGGTACGATCAGGAAACTAACAACTGATTGAAAATTATTTGACTATAAAAGTGTGTCGAAAATCATTTAAAAAACCAAAATTCCTTTCCAAATTAGCGAAGCAAGAGTGATTGAATATCAGAAAGATGGCTTCAAATTCAGAGCTAATATAAGTTGCACCTACTCCGGAGCGCCTATTGACGTGTGTCGTTTCAAAAAAGGCAAAGCCCTTGAAGAATGTATGCGTGATTTGCAGAAGCAGGTTGTAGAGAAACTTGTTAATTTTTTTCCCATTCCCGATGAAGGTAATTTTATGACGCCATTTGCGGCGAATGAAAAAGAAGATTCTGACGAAAGTATCATTTTAAAATAGTTTTAGGAAAATCACCTGAAATTCAGCAGTATTTTTTTATTATTTATTATGGATATTTTTTATGCCTTTCTATTATTTATATGTAGTCGCTGACTTAAGAGCATGCATGAAAATGTGTTTCTTTCAAAACATTCATTTGTTTCCCTTTAAAGTATCAAAAGACTTCTCCTGAAATAAATTTTCAATTATAGAGTTTTGCAAAAACACTCTTCGAGCCGACTTCGGAATCGGATTCTAAGTCTTCAGCCGAGGCCATCAATGCAATTGATTTAGGTAAGAACTTTCTTGCATGTGAGGATAATTGTATGGTCCAGATTGTAATATTGCCAAAAGGATTAGCAAAATTTCCAGCTGGTCATGTAGGTCAGGTAAGAGAGGTGCTGCTAGAAGTGCGAAGCCTGCTTCACTTAGATCGCTAGTGGGTCCATTGTACCCCTTATCCTAATTGGATAACATTTAAAACCACCTTAAATTCCTCCTGTTACCTAATAGTTTACTTATTTTATTCATCAGAGCGGGGCACTCGCAAAATACGTAGTAGATGAAATCGAATTCCTTGCAGAAATTGTTCACCGCTATATACAGTTTTTAATATGATTTCCTTTGATTCCGCAATGAGCCCAACTAGATTCCTGATATTGGTTCTACTGCCATTAAGTAGTTCTCTTGTCCTCTTCCTGTCACATGAAGTTCACAATTGCCTCGCAATACGGCAGATTTCGCTGTTGATCTAGCGGAGGCTTGTCTTTTGATAGCTCCTATCGGGATCTTCATATAAGCTACCGTTGCGGAGCTATTCATTTCAGAGCCCTTGTGGCGACACGTCTGAGTAAGTACTGTCATTTCCAAACTCTGGACAAATCACCGTGTAAACCGAGTTAGGCTCATTACAAAATTCACCGCTAGCGATACCTTGCTGAACGTAGAGAGCCGTAGCTAGGTAGGCTGGAAATAAAATGTAAAAAAATAAACAATGTAAAAAAATCAATTATTGTTCAGATGTCAGTCAGAGAGCAAGTTTCTCAGTTTTTTTACTTAGCCTTTTCTGTGCGAAATAAAGAAATCAGAAGATTAATACGGGAAGCACTTTTAAATTAATGATCCTTTTAGGAAAGATAATCTTTGTTTCAGAGGAACCTGGAATTTAGTTCATTCTATACCTGAGGACGTTCCGCAGCGAAGCCTGCAGACACGTTAATAAGAACGTCGTTACGACTACCGTCGCAGAAGTAACCGTATCGACACTGGGTCGACTCGGTTAAGTTCCTAATTGAAGATCGGTGGTCAGCCCGGATTCTCATCTATCTGGTGCACTCCCGACGCATAGCGATTCAACATTTGGTCCCGCTCAGGTTGTCATAACCTTGAGTCCAGACTATACTTCCATATCTCGACCTGACCTCTATTCGTAGGTCATATGCCTATGCCGTCAAATAAACTTTCTTATAGGTACTCCCAAGACGTCTTCTTAGCTATTTATAATTTTGGTATTTATTCAAGCGGTTGGTACACCAGCGTACTGCCTGTAAATATACCGTACACAGTAACAGACTGTATCCGTCACGCGTTCGTACTATGACGAGGTCACGTTGCTTCCACTGTTGATCAGCACGCAAAAGCCAGGTTACTAAACGGCCTCGCAACACAACTGTATCAACTCTCGGTGCTGGACCCTATCCAGACATCGTCCACAGACCTCGCGTCAACAACTCATCGTTGGTAGGGTAGCACTAACCTTCAATAAGAACCTACCTGCACTGGAGTTATTCACCTGCTGTAGCTGTTTTGACAATCGCAACCGCTACACCAAGATAGGACATCGAAACTACTTCAACAATACCTACAAAGATTATAACAAGCCCTGACTGTGGCGGCTGTTTTCCACCACGGAAACTGCTCCCACTAAACCCTCATCAGCAACTCGTAAGCCATTTCTTTTTCCGAGATATCCCTGTGCTCATGTACCCAGCATATTGTCACCTTGTGCTGCCATGTAGTAAGTTCCTCACGGCTGATCTTGCATAACTGCCCTAATTTGGATTTTAGCATCCAGCACCTTAATGGCTGCCTGGCTGTCATTGAATATTGAGATATGTCGTGCGGACTGTCTGCGGACTGTCTTGCGAGATCTGCTTGAAAGGCACTAGATTTGTCCGGTAGTTTATAAGACTGAGCCCCTGTGCCCGCCCCCGTCTTGGATCCATCCCCATCACTCCTGGTGGGCATCATTGCATTGAGACCCTCCACCAAGAGTACAGTCTATCTTCTGGAGTATATTGCTATACCCAAAACCCACCTCCTTCCATAACAACCCTCAGTTCTCTGCCAGGCAGTCAGCACTAATTGCTACTATGTACACTTCTGCAATAGAAATCTAGCGGCAATAAGTCAAGCAGTGTCGCTGTATGCGTAGTGCGCAGACAGATCGGCCGAACTTTGGGTGTGTACAACTAACGTACCGCCCTGAGTTTTAATCCCCACTTACCACCAAAGGTCCTTTTCACGTACAGAAGACCACAATCACCTTCTTAACACGTTCTTCTAAATTAACCTTCCAGCTTAGCTTGGAATCGAGTATGACTCCCAGATACTTAGCTTCGCTGCAGAAGGTAAGATTCTCTCCACCCAGCATTAAAAGTCTGAAACTTTGCTCCTACCTTTTTCTTGTAGAAAGCACTAGCTTTATCTTCGAGTGATTTACCCTTATTATCCAGCTTTAGCAGCGTATACTCGAGCCTTCTACTAAGAGTAGAGTAAAATTTTTCAATTTCCAGGATGTATACGTCATCCGCATAAACAACCGCTTTAAAGCCCTCTCTCTTTCTAATTTAATGAGGGTTTCATGCATTACCAGTAGCTACAGTAGTGGTGATACTACACCCTCCCCTCTGCGGTGTAGGTCCGTAGACTGTTCTTCTCACCACCACGTCCCTTGAGCAGGAGCTAATCTTTCTGCTGAGAAGCATTAAGTTGATCCAATCACATAGACCCTTTCAATTTCCAGCTAAATTTGATGAGAGATGATTAGCTGCTATGTACTCACTAAACGATAGGTCGAGATAATGACAAGTAGATATCGAATCATTTTTTATAAATATTTTCCGTTAAGTAATATCCGGTTTTCGTTAAGTAGGTACTACTCATCGAAAATAATTCATATACGGTAAGGATCCGATAGTAAACTTCTCAAACAAGAAAACTAAATTCAAACTAAATTCAACATATATCACGTATCTTTTTTTTCCCTATTGAATTTTAATATAACCTTCCTATCTGCCTACTTATTATTGGTTGTGTTTTCCCAAACTTTCCTTATTGATATAATCATCCACCCACATGGCAAATGCTTCTATCGAAGAGCACGAAGCACATGCTAGCACAATACCAGCAAGATTGATCGGAAAATAAAGAATGGTTGGACTCTTCGTAAGGACGCAAAATATAACATATTATAAGAGTGAAGAGTACATTAGTTGTTGGGGAACTCGAGCCCGTGACATAGAGTCTACTAATGTACATTCTGTAAGCAAATATATTTTCTTTTATTTATATTTTGTTCTATGCAAATATTAAAGCACATACGATGTTGTCCTTGAAAATAATCAATAAAAGGATAATATAATGGGCACATGGCTTGATTCATTCATTACAAAATGTAAATTCTTTCCTCCTAACCACTGACATGTATAATACGGATTGATTACGGTCATAGAAATATACTGCAGAAAGTTGGCTCACTCCTGTGTAAGCACCAAGTACTAGCTATGAGAGAGAATTGCAAACAACAAATAAATAAGTGGGTTCGTCGAAATAAATGTTTTTTAATTAATTACTTAGGATTATTACTAATAAAAAGTGTTTTACTAAAGGCAATATGTATACATACTCATTAGATAGATAGGAAATTCGAAAGGTTTTATTAAAATCAATTTTTGAGCTGCGCTCCCTTTTCGACTACCCGCCAATGATTTTTTTTTAATGTTGGTACCAACGTAAGAACTCTTTCTGACACACAAAATTGTGCCCACTTGAAATAGCATATTAAGCAGTCCATATACATATGTACATATATGTCAGTGTTCCCAAGTATGAACAGGAAATTATAATTTTAATGAAAACAAAATTCATTATATCAAGCGAACGCTTCTGTTTATTTTCTGCTTGAATTGATTTTTTCAAAACGTTGACTGAATTTGATTAAAAAAGCCTCATTCGATTCTGATGGGTTTTTCCGAAAACTCCACCCCACTCTAATTACAAATGCCATCCTTAGCCCCTACTCTACTCCCATTGATAGCAAGGATATTTCAGGTCTGCTTTTGGTATTTAGAGAATTCTTAAAATTAGAGGATTTTTATAAAACCAATTTCAAATTGAGTTTCACTATGAATTGATATTTATTGGTTACCTTACAATTTAAGCAACAATTTTAAATTTTCTTTCAAAAATCTACGAATAAATGTAATGCAGAGTTTCCCTAAGATTTTGTTCCAATCAGTAATATGAAGTCACGTTTTCACATAAGTATAAAGTGCTGATAATGTATTGAAGTCCGCACATACGAAACACATGTCTATCGAATTGTGTTTCTGTCTGCGAAAAACGTAGGCAAACTCTTGAACAAGGTCCTTTTGAAATGTTCCCGTATTTCTACATTTCCACGGATTACGTGGCTATGGAGTTTTATGGCCTTTCTGTGGAAAGAATTTTTAAGTCTGAATTTCCCTTGAAGCTAATGGAAGATAGGATATGGAAGAGTATTCCTTTAGATTCACGTTTTCTTATGAGCTTTAAAAATTTAAGTTTAGAACCGTTTTCAAACTGCTCGGATATCGGATATTCATATTTAATTTTCTAATCTTCCTTAAAGAAATCAAGCAAGCAATATATACATATATACTTGCTCACCTATATATGTGCGTGAGAATAATTGAACAAAAGGTACAAATTTCAATATATAATGTCTGATTTTATGAAGTAGAAATGATTGATATTCGCCTTAATGGCATTAATTTCCGTAGCTAAAGTAAATTGCAAAAATTTTGTGAATTTGTTGATGAGAAATATCATCGCTACCTTCCTATGTAAAATTTATCTTAAAAATTTTAGAAAATCCGTAAGTATTTCCCAATTTTTATGAAATGGAAATAGACGTTAGGATGATGAGAATTTAATGAGCTGTAGAGATACGTTAGTAGGGATTCAGAGAATTTTCTGTCAGGTTTAATGAAAAAAGAAAGAAAAAAACATGGTAAAGCAAAGATCAAGAGATTACATTTTCAGGTTGACTTAACTTTTTTTATATGATATACCATGAAAATTTCAAAAAATGTTGTTTTATTTCTTATGGCTAAAACCCGAATCATAGGTTTGATTGACTTCAATGAACGATAGCATTTCCCTATACCAAGTTATTGGAACGAAATTGTCGAATGCTAGCTGTGTTGAATGAATTTTGCATCTCCAACATTGTTTTAATTTGAAAACATTAACATAAAACAACTGAACATAATAAATTTTATATTGAACTTATTATCACAAGGGTAAATACTAACATCTGATAAATGGATAGTCACACTCACGATGACTGCAATTGCAGATATACATAGTACCAATATTGTGGAATAATATAGAAACATATACTTAGACTAAAAATTTATGTAGACTCTGAAAGCTCACAAATTTTTTTTTACTTTTCTGCTAATTAATGCGACACATTTGAACGAATAGAAACTGATGCGTTCATCTGAAGAAAATTATCTTTCTTTTGCTCAGATATAAGAGGAGAACAACCAGAAGCCAACCACAGTTGGCACTCATATAGGAAGCCTGTCTCTAGATGGACCGCATCTGTTTTCTGAGGCTCATCTTAATCTTGTATGACTACAAATGTTCTACTTCAAGGGCACACATTTACGACTTTGATGTGGTATACCTGAGTGATAGGGACACTAACACGGCTGATGTAAATTTGAAATAGGCTGGAACTGCTAGGAAACTCGTTATTATTTCGGTCACTTTTTAGTACAGATATAAGAGATGCTTTGCAGCATTTGACTGGAATTTCTCACGAGAGGAAAGCTCTGCAGTTATGAGGACTAGCGAATGAATGTAGTACATATATTATATAAATGTATATTATGAATCTACAAAAAGCTATCAGGATTTCACATGAGCATCTAGCTATTAAGCCTTAATCTCATGGCAGTTTTAATGAACGGATTAGTAGACAACCGACAATCAACGACAGTTTATGTCAGTGCATGCTTGACATTGGACTTACTGGTCGAAGCGAGACCTATCTAAAATCTCTTCCGATCGTTGGGTCACGGAACCCGGCTGTTTTAGCGCAACTCCACGCCAAAAGCCAATCCATTAAGCATACATTAATCTGCGACCATCTTTCAGATCCTCGGACGCAGTATGCAGTTATACAAAAGACATATTCTTCTGTTAAAAAAAAACATGTCCGCCTAAGTCATGCAGAGTCAGGCAATCTCTCTCTGCCCGCATATGGGCCACCATAACCACTATTATGCTCCCATAAGGGTGCATTCTTCACGTTGAGGCGAATAGACTACTAATTGCAACACTATCCTCCACTTCCTCAACCCCGTAGTACCAAGTTAGCAATATCGGCTACCCTATTGGTATGGCTTAGTATAACATGACCATAAGGTCATGAGTATTCTCAGTGATATCTGTGCATGTTTATATCTTTGTAGTAATGGGACTAGTTACTCCATTTGGCCCTTAGATCTTATTTGCAACGTCTAAAAAATTGCATCTTTCCAATACAAGCAGAACACAACCTTAATAGGCGCTGTCAGCGGGGACCACACAATGCATACCATGCATACTAGGTTTTTAACCGCTACTAACATATGTACATACTCGATTTCCAACATACATCAACCTCTGCTTAACCTTCAACTACTTCTCCATGAACAACTTACTGTTTGAGATTTTATTATTCTGACTTGCATGAGCATTATACCCCCTACGGTAACCACAGAGCCAAAAATCGCATATTTTATTTAACCATCAGATCGAGCATGTGAGCAGTTAACTTCTTTGTACTCAACATATGCCTATCTTCAGGCGCCATCGTACCCTACTACAAGTATGAACAAATTTCTTCCATCCAGTATGCATGCTTTTCTCTTATATGCTTTTCACCTTGGCAGCCCTGCGCTTCATAGTCTTCTTTTCCGCCGCCGTAAGGAATCTACAATAGGCTTGTCATTCAATGCGGCAGTCTTTTATAAATTTCTACCAGGCTGTTCAGAGTGCTATAGTGAACGCAGTAGCGAAACCAGGTATGCTGACTAAGTCCGATCCTTCCTACACAACAATCTAAGGAGAAACACTTACGTGTATGTAGTTTATTCCATAAGCTGGAAAATTCAAATATTGGATTACAGTTCAATGGTGAACTCATATTATATTTCTGCGTACCAATTCGCTGAATATCAAAAATTTGCAACAGGTAATTTCAGCCTTCTCAGTTCTCAACTAGACGGTTACACGTATCAGTAGAACTGGCACCGCCTTGTGTAAACCCCCCACTGACTAGTTTATTTTACTTATTGGTCAGTAACCTGTCAAAAGTAAAATAAAAGTAGCGAAAAATGAAAATAAAAGATAAGATGTTAGTGGAAATTTGTGTTTTTTATATATCTAATCTAGGAAGGAATTTGAGTGGGAAATGACGGAAAAAAGTTTAGTATACATTGTAATCTTTATTTCTTAGAGAAAAATTACGGAAAGCAGTTTGATTAAGGAAGAAATCATTAGAAATGCATAAAGAAGAAGAACATCTACACCGTTTGACGACATAAAATGGATTGACTTGTCAGTTGATAGAGCGCAATTCGTTTGTAGTCAGTAAAATTGACAGACAAACTCAGTAATAACCGTGAGCTCTACTGATGCGTGTAACGCCCATGAAAGGCCAAAGCACAATCGACGCAGCAAGCATCAGCTGTGATGTTCGGTTTTATATAATGATTTTTCAAGGCTTTATTCGAATCATACTGATACTTGCTGCTCAGTTTGGAAAAATTCAATTTTTGATGCTTGCTGCGTCAACTCATAGCAAGCAAAATGGCTCCCATAACAAAACTCCGTATTAAGGTGTTATATTTGCGTAAAAAAATTTCAACTATAAAAGAGGTTAGCAGTGCAAAGTTTCCTATACTATATTTGATGCTTTCATTTCGCCTATGACGTCAGATAAGCAGCATCACGCTTGCTGCGTCGGTCGCGTTTTGGTCTTAATGTTCCGGACACAGACAAATAAATGCAGATATCTTGTGCCTATTGGTGAAAAATGAAAAAAAACTATATTGCTCCAATATAAAATCAGCGATGGCTCGACGTTATATAGGGAAGCCCAAAATTCTTTTCTAGAATTTACAGAAAATGTTTCGACAAAATTTTTATTCATTTTTGGTGGCCACCAAAGGAGTTATTTTCAGATACGATATTTTCATTCTTTTATTCATTTTCTGTAAATTTCTAAAAAACAAGAGAAAATGTTGTGATTGGTATAATAAGACCAATAATATTTTATGAAAATAAAAGTTAAATGAAGTGAAAACCAAAAGTTTTGTTTGGCAACACCACGAAGGGGTTGCCCGATTTAGTTCATTTTTGGAATTGCATTTACTATTTTTATGATGAAAACTCTAAGCACAAAAGTTTAGCTCTCTACGTCAACGCCGTCTCCGGCAGTGTTCAACTGTAATATAGTTTTGTATGGCAACATCAACAAAGGCTTGAACATTTATGATCTTGTATTTGCAATTTCTATTAAAATGCTGTATATGAAGTTTGAGCTGTCCACCTCAACGCGTTTTCAGGCAGTTTCCAAATATAGAGTGAAAACCAAATTTTTGTATGGCAACACCAAGAAGGGGTTGCCCAATTTAGTATATTTTTGAAATGTTATGTACTATTCCCATGAAAACATTTATATTTTTGTATGGCAATTCTACGAAGGAGTTACTCAATTGGTTCCATTTTCGTACTTAAACCTAAATTTGGTACGTTTCGTAAGTAAACAATATCTTCATATGATAAATGCCTTTGACTCGTCACAAAAAAAAAACTCTAATCCTTAGAATACGCCTTTTGTATTTAATTTCTTTCTATTGTTTCATTTTGCACCCCTTGTTTCCCGAAAGGGAGTCAACAATTTTAAAGGTCACTACCATTAGATATATTTTATTGTATTTTTGATGAGGCCAGCGACTTTTCAATACTACATTTTCCATTGTTTCATACGTTTTTAAGTCGTTCGTGCTTTCGAAGAGATCGTACAGAAATTAGATTACAACACATCCCAAGGACTTATTTTAAGTCAACTGTTTATTTTACCGACCTTTACTCTTGCCAAGTGTCAGATACTGTTATAAATATCTTCCATGTTTCCTAAAAATCACAAAATATGTTTAGTTTCATATTAACTGACATAAAAGGTCTATTTGATTGATTCGTAACAAAACATCTGATCGAAATTCTTGTTGCTTATCAATGTTATAAAATAGATCTGAAGCGTTTTCAACATTTCATCCCCATGTAGTTGAAAAACATGTAAGGAATATTGAATGAAAAGTTTCAGACATTTTGGAACGTATTAGTATTAGGTGTTATTAGTAATTTTATCCAATTTTGAAGCATTCGTAAAATAAATAAAAAATACAGAATTTACATTACTCGGACGTTGCTGGAAAATAAAATGAGGAGCATCTTCTTAGCTAAGCCTAAGAGCCAACTCTAGAAGGCTCTTCAACAAGGCAAAAAAAAACAAACAGTTGCTTGTAAAGAATACAAGCGCGCCTTGACTGAATACCACAAAGAGCTTAGGGAATCCAAGAGAAGAATTGGAGAAATCTTTGCGAGGATATTGACGATCTATCCACAAGTGCAGGATTCACAAAGTTTTCTCTAAGGATCACACCAATGGTATCGGCCTTCTACAGAAAGTAGATGTCGGCTACACGAGTAGCCGGGAAGAAATAGTAAGTTTGTTATTACAAACACATTCTCCCGATTCAAGAGTAATGCAAGTGACGATGAAGTCAACTCCGTCAACTCCTTTAAGCAATTCAAATCTCCTGGAGGTTATGGCGTCTTTCCAGCCCTACTTCAGCAAGGCTTAGAAAAGTTACACACAGGCAACGCCAAGAAATATTATCTGAAAATAAGGGGCGCTAAAAATTTGTCTATTTCACATAGACATTTGGATTATAGAAAATGTCCCCCTTCAAAATGTCAGGATTTCATTACTGCCATGACGAAACGAATACAAACACAGCACCCTAATACATTTCGCCGAGTGGCTTGGGTTTTCAAGCGATATGCCATTTCCTTATTAGCTATTTATTCAATGCCTACATCCTCCGACGGAAAGTGACAGGAAGGCTGATTGGGCATTCATTGGAACGCTTTGATGGTTTGGTATCATCTGAGATAAATCCCACATTGATAGGGTGTATATCAAGCAAGTTACAGGGTGTAAAATAGAAGAAGTGCTAAAAATTTTAAATCTGCCTACTGCTAAAATAACGCGTCCTACTTCCCTTCACCTAATATTTTTTTGCTTGTCTCCACCTCAGCTATCAAACTCTTGTGTTATGTGTACAATGAAACATTATGGATTATGAAACACCCTGTATAGCCTAATATTGAATGATCTGGCAAGTCGTTGTCAATATGAGCTATAGAAGAAGGATGTTATTTAACAATAGTCCAAGGCTTAAGGCAACGAGATAAAGATTACCGTCAATGACACAGAGTGTAATTTATATTACGCCAATAACTTAACCACAAATATAATGGCAAAATATATCTCTGGAAAATTATCTTTGGAAAAATACTGAAAATTACAATAGTTCAGAATTTGTTCAGAATGTTTATATTCAATCAGTTCGCAAAATTAATTATACTAAATATGGCAGAAAACGCAGAACGCCATTATCTTTTGAACTAAAATGTTAAAATCAGGTGTCACTCTGTCACGTCGTTTACACGCTCGGTCGGTAGCAAAACGTCAATATTTGACTCTGGGTAGCTTCAGTGGAGTAAGGGGTCCAAATGACAAAAGCTGATTGAATTCAGTTACTTGCTTTATTGCCTTGCGTCCCTATTATAAATGTAAAATATGTAAATATTAGTGAATTCCGTTAGTCACGTACTACTATTATAATATAAATTCAAAAAGCAACTATGAGTTATAAGCGAAACAAAATTAAATACGGAAAAAATTCATAAATAGCTCTACAAATGTCTAGTCATATAGATAGAATCAAATTCAAAGAATGTTAAACACTAAAATAAGGGTGTTCTAAACAATATTGGGCGTAATCTGATTCTAGTATAATTAAATTAATAATTCCATTAGAGTTTATTCCAATTACCAAGTAGTTTAATTAAATTGTATTTGATTACATATCAATCAGTTTACTTATGAGAAGATATGTAATCTATCAAATGTGTAATCTGTTACAATATAATTCGATTATTTTGTAATCTAATTACATTGTAACAGATTACTTTATAGAGTCAATCGGGGTGAAGTGGATCACGTGAGACATGGAGTGAATCGGATCGCCTATATTTTTTTAATATTTTTACTTAAATTGTAAAAATAGTTGTAAAATATTAATAGTGAGTGTGAGTATTATTTACAATTATTTTCAGTACTTAAGCAAAGATACTAAAAAAAGATAGGTGATCCAATTCACCACATTTAACGGTACTTCACTTGATCCAACATATAACCACATATGCCGGCTACCGGCGATAAGTTTTTATAATTGCGAATATACATGAAGATTTAGCAACAGTTTTCTTTTTGATGAAGTATCAAACTACAAAACTAAAATAGAATGGAATATAAGGATCGTTGGTACTTGATTAAGATTATTTTGAAGCTTTATTTCGCTATAATAAAGAATGTATATTACATTAAGAAACTATAAAGCTTTCAAAGGTAACTAATAACTAACTAAATTAGTTTTTAGTAACTAGTTAGTTCTTTTCTTAGTAGTAACTAGTTAGTTATACTTAGACTATTTTTTTCCCATCACTAATGACACGACCACGAAGTCATGTGTTCATAACTAACTTCCTTCAATATTTACATAATACTCCAGTATGTAAAAATTCCATTTGGGAATGAAATTCATAATATTTAGATGGCCTATATCTCGGCAATATAATCACATTGCATTGAAACTAAATTAGCATGTAGTGGAATTAACATGTAATCGATTAATGTGTAATCCAATTTAGTTGTAATCACCCCAAATTATCGATTACACTTTGTAATTATGGAAATGGATTACATTAGTAATCTGAATACCGATTACATGATTAATTGTAATTATTAATCGTTAATCAGATTACATTTCGCCCAACACTAGCTCTAGCACATTATTATTCGTTTGACTCGAAGTTGTAAATTTGTATTACTTGTTCGATCTAAATGCATCTGTTTCTTTACTTTAAGGAATTATAGGTAAATACTGCATTCCTCTTATCTGTGTATGGTGGGAATACAATTATTGAAGGCTTTCGAGCCATCTCTTTGAACTTACTGAAAAATGAGAAATATTCGCTACGACAGCTGTTAATCAATCAGATAATCTGTTAACATATGTTATTTCGGGAATAAGGAAAACGTACGGTAATATCAGGGAGGAGAAATGTCATAAGGAAAAATTGTTGTCAGAATGAGTATACTGAAAAAGCTTTCTTAAATTTTCTACTAATGCATTAAAGCACTTTAAGAAAAGTAACGAACATTTAAAGCACGATTATAGCAATTTAGTTCGTAAGGCACTACCATAACGCATTATGTAACAGAATTTACTATAATTTTGTTAGTCGATTTACACTCCCAATACTGGCACAGAATATATGCAAGATTGCGAGTTGGAGTTAACTGAACGGTGCTACGTCAGAAATAATTTACTTCAGAAAAAAAAATTTACTTCAATTATCGCCGGTTCATAGCAATGTACTAACACCTAAAATTGCTTGAATATATTCCTCAGCTTGAATATATTAAAAAGGAAGTACAAAAAGCTTTTATGTCGAAAATCTGAGAGTTTTGGATTTCGGAAGAATATATAACACATACGTTAGTTTCCAAGAATCAGGAATCGTGCGGTGATAAAGAAATTTCCACTGACATAAAAAACAAAAAATTAATGCCTTGTGAAAAAGAAATATCAACAAAATTTTACAGAGACATTTCAACCATACCTGCGGCTCTAGCTTATCAGAAAATCGGAAGCAACAACAAACCTTTATAACGATGCGACAATTCTTGCATACAAAACTGAAAAATCGTTATGATGGTATTTCAACAATCTCAAAGATGAAATTGCTTAAGATACATATTATATAGTACTAGCAAGATAGCATCGATAGCACGAGGACATTCTTCATTCATGTACGAGTATAAAAGGAGAATTTTTTGATAACCATTAATCTGATTCAAAAGGAAAATTTTATAAAATTATTCTGTTATGACAAGCTCTGTGTCAAACTATATCATCAAAAACCATGGCTATCGAAACATGTATTTGTTTAGAATGTATACTAAAGTACTTATAGTAACTTCTATTACACTAAGTGCAGTTATTATCTTACAAAACTTTACTCAAACGTTTAAATATTTCGGTGCAACAATGACAAGTTTCTGGCATTTAAGTAACACCTCGAGATCACCTTGGGGCTAAATTGAAGGCAAGAAACAACCTTCGCCCTATATGCTTCAAGCCACTGCCCTAGCTCTATTCCAGTATACTAAATAGACTAATACGCCGCCCCGGTATGATTGAACAGTGTCCACCGCTAGAATTCAACTGCATCAGGCGCATAACTTTTGGAAAAATCCAGTCAACTCCAATTCAGCTCTATTTTGGCAGTGAAGAGTGAAAGAATATTGGGAGAGATTTTGCACCGAACATGCATATCTACAACTCAGAAATCTGTGATTCTAGCTAAATCAAATAAGGAGTAACCATGGATATTGTGTGAACTCATAGAGCTTTGTCACTTAGTATCTGCGACTCTTCAGCAAGCCTAGTTAAACACTTTATCAACCCCCCCCCCCCCCCCAAATTTAAAGAAGAAAATATTTAATTAATTGAGTTATTTAAAAAAATATATTTATTATTTGTTTTCAATAATATATATAATTCAACTTCAAAAATATTTTTTATTCCAAAACTTAAAAAAATCAAAATTTATTTCAATGAATGTTATTTTATGCATGTCATGTAAGTGTATAGGTTTTTCTTAGAACTCGAGTTTGGGACCCAAACTTTGGGTGATCCAATACCCTCGAGAAGCACCTCCCAAGCCACGCAACAGACTGCCTCACTGCCACATCAGAGCCCTAACTTAGTCCTAACTCCTAAAATTCTAAAATATTTCCAGCGAGCGTATTAGTCCAAGAGCTAGCTAGCAACGTTTTCGAGAAATTACTTTAGTTCGGCTAGATTTTTGATATGCCTTCCTTACAGTATATCAATAGTCATGCGGCCCATCTGGCTGGTGAGAGGGGTTGCATTTACCTGTGCGCATTCCGTTCCTCAGGTAAAAAAAAGTATTTTCAAAATGATTTTAGTTCGATTTTTGTTTTTTTTCATCTGTTTTCATTATCATCGAACAATATAAATTCACTATTCCCAGACAATTACCTCGTTGATAGCACCGTGCCAGACTTTTTTTTTCATTCGAAAAAAAAAATTGTTTTATTACGGCTGTAATTTTTATACGAGCTAGTTTAATTATCGAACCTCATGAAATTAATTTTCCAGGCGATAAATCGGTTTCTCATTAGTCGACATCGGATTATATGCATTTGCATGTTTGCATATATTGTGAAATCTGTGCTCAAGCGAGAGGGGGGTGCCGGTTGTAAGGGATAACTCAGCTTATATGTTCAAATATAAAATTTTATTCAACTCATATATTGCTATTATCACAAATTCGTTACTTACAACTAACCTAGCTTATTCTAAAAAGTTCAATACTTATATACTAAAACAATTCAATGGAAATTCAATTAAAATAAAAAAAATGTTGCCAAAGAGGTCTGTTCCCCTTATTTCTGAAAAAAAAGAAAAAACTCTATTAATAAAACAGAAGTTCTGTGCTACACGTGTAAGCACGGTAGCTGTGATAAAATAACTATAACTTAGCAGAAGTATACATTTCTGCAGCAAGAGTAGCTTCCTGCTTAGATGGAGGATGAAATAAAGCACAAGTAGATTTCTGCAGTAGGAGTAAATTCCTACTCAGGTATGGGATAGAAATTAATGCAGAAGTAAATATCTGCAGTTGGAGTAAATTAATACTTAGGTGTGGGATGGAAAAATAGTAGAATTAAATTTCTGGAGTAGGAGTAAATTCCTACTTGAATGGAAGCAAATTGGATTTTGGATAATTCGGAAAATCAGAGTAAATTCTGATGTGTTCAGATCAAATTTTGAATTGGGAATGGGTGATTCTGCTGCAGCTCGTCGCCTTTTTATAGCCGCCGCGAACCGCTACGTTTCGGCTTCACGATAATTTGCCTTGGCAACGCTTGTTCTCAAAGTTGTATTTAATTAAACTTTGACGGCGGCGTCCCGCAGTGACGTCATAGTGGGACCATTAAAGTCGCCATGAACTCTGACTGCGGCGAAGGCTTAGATCATAAAACGAAAGGATAGGCTACCTTGTATAAGATTCGTGTACGATATTTCTGACATTTCTCATTTGTCATTTCTTAGATCTTACAATTGAATTGTCATCGGGGGTTTTGTTTGATGTCAGTCAAGAAAAGGCAACGACAAGAAATATTATCAGCAAATAAATGGTGCTCTAGGAAAACTCTTAAAAATGTAATAAGTTATAAACGAATTATAAAATTATAAACTGAAAAAATGATACGAATCGCGGTGACAAGAAATTATAAAACTTGTTCAATATTTGATTAACTTTCAACCACTAAATTATGTGCCCGCTCAGAAAATATCGTAGTTTACGACTTCCATGACTAAACAAACACATCGATGCGATTCTACTACTTGAAGAAAAATGCTTAAGTTTTTCTTCTTCATAGCCTATCCTCTTCGTTATATGATCTAAGGGCGAAGGGGAGAAACATCTGGTGTGATGTGTTGACATGTTGACATTTCAATGTAATGAATCGGAGGGAAATAGTTTGTGAAATGCTAAGTTTTTTTGTTAATTATACTTCATCTGTTTATTAATAATGAGTTTTTAATTGTTTTTTTTTTTAGACTAAGTGTGATGTAGAACAACGCGAATTGCAGTCTTCAGGCTTTGTAAGGCGTGAACTGGTCTTCAGATGGAAATTTTTTATCCTTTAGATATAAACTTTTGAATAGATACTTTGTGTTCTCTTGGTTTACCTTTTAGGAACATAATCTGGGGAGGAAGCTGCATCGAGGGACTTTATGTGTGGACTGAACATTTGTAATTGCATGAAATTGCATTTTCGCAACGTTATTGCATATTATAGAACTTTCTCGTTTATAGTGCGTAATTCGTCAAAAAAGGTTGAATTTATCAATTTCAAATGCGTTAGATAGTAGGCGAGAAAAATGTGAAATGCCCGACGTGTTTGAAATGTTGAAAACGAAAAATCATTCTATTAATTCATGCACTTCCAGACTCATTTTTGGTAAAACTCTAAAATAAATTAGGCACTGTTCTTGCCAAAATCCGGGATTTGAAGCAATTAATTGCTTACATTAATAGCACAGGTCAAAGCTTGCCTGAGGCGATTTCTAAATATGATATGGCGCCAAATTTTAAATATTGCCCACTTACGTCGATAGACATATAATGTTCATTTTCGGTGTACAAATTATTGTTTTTCAACAAATTTTAAATTGAAAATTTAGAAAAGTACATATTAATTACTGTCATAAAAACTATAATTAATTTGTATTCCTTGTGTATTTTTACTAGTACTGTGGGCTTAAATTGTTTTTTACTTGTATGTTGAATTAAACAGTAAAATAATAAAGTTGATTCTTTTTTGATAGTGCATATTTTGAATTTTTTGTATGCAAATTTTACTACTTTGATAGTTCATATCTTCCGATGTCTACTCATTAGGAACCGGACCGATTTGAGCATGGTATAGTGGGTTTTTTTTTCTCACGATAATGTTTTGAGAATATTTCATGAACTCAGCGATATAGCACAATTATGTCCTATTCTTTTTTTCTAGGGAATTTTAAGAGCTACCGAAAAGCTTCTGGCAAAAATTGAGTTATCTGGCTCAGATTTGAGGATATTCTTGATAAAATACTGAAAGAAAAAATCCACTATAGATAGATTTCCATGCGAATAGTAATAAAAGCAATTATTTGGAATATAAAAAATGACAAGTTTTGTTTTGAATACATAGACTTCTGTAGATGTAGGGGATTTAGATTGAACATTTCTCCAAAATATGATCACGCATTGGACTCTCAATAAATGCTGCCGTAATTCAGCTCTGCACGGTGGTAAGCTTGATGAATCGTAATTTCTGCATTTTTACCCAAAACTTTCATAGACACTTTTTGACTGATACGTATCAAAAATTTAATCCAATCTGACATTGTTGACGTTGTTAAAATTCCGAACTCCATATATATGAAAAGCAAATCTTTCTAAGGTGACAATCAGTAATTTTTCATCATCGGTGGCAATATTTTGAAATGCAAGCTGATAACCTTCCGTTTCTTCTAGTAATTTGAAAGGCTTGAATTTTCCTTTGCGAAAAAAAAGCTGGAGTGTAATCAAAACATGCCATGGCGTGGAAGCCTGGTAGAGTTTTGTACAATTCATTGACCCCAAGTAACAATTTTAGTTTTAATATAGTCTACATAACGTTGTCTATACTATTTCATGAAACTTGTAATAAAGCTATATAGTCAAGCCAACAATAATATGACCATAAAAAACCTCATATAAAACTTAAAGGGCCCACGCTACAATAAGCTGTGAGGGCCTATTTTAAAAACTATATAAAGCCTTATTGGTCTTATCTGGATTACACTTTATTATGATTTGCAGTCCTCTATAAAACCTTTCTTAACACTAAAACAACTTATCAACCTATCCGCATAACGTTATCAAATCCATCATAAAACTACTCCTCAATCATTTTTTAAGATAAAAAGGCATTGGAAATACTATTTCAGCAAACCTTTTAGACTCGAAACTTCAAAATAAAAGTGATCTTTAAATCCATAATAATAATAATAGAACCAAATAGAAACGTAATTCAATTTTATTTTAAATGCAGTTTTAACAGTTTTGCTACATTCTTACAGCGATTGAAAATTTACTGATTATATCACATAGGACAGCTCGAAATATAATAACGCGCCTCAGAAATAATTAAAATTTGGAAAAGTTTAGAAATAATTGTAAAATAGTTTTCTTTTATTTACACTATATTTAATTTTGATATTATTTTAAGTACGTTCGAAATTGAAAAAAAAAAGTTTTAAAATGAAACCTAGTTGTGAAACGGCTTAAATTCCTGAAAATAATTAATTTAAAAATAATTCGTTTTAAGCATAAAATGGCGATTTCACATTAAATTGTATTTGCTACTTATACAGCCGTAATAAAACCGTTTGATCTTAGGATGGCTGCGATTAAAACAATTTATTCTATTGTAAATCCATTTGGTTTTAAGTAAAACCTTTCTGAGTGCTCCTAGACTGGTATAATGCCATTTGCTATTAAATAAAACGATTTAGCTTTGTATAAACGCATTATAAAGCTTATGACACTTGTATGTTTGTATATGTATTTGCAGTCGAACATAAATCTTGCTTCTGACCTTTACCATGCTTTTATACTATTTACAAGGCTTATAGTACCTACCTAGTATATGCATTATTCGTACGAAGCATTTTTTACTAATTTGAATTCATACATTTTGGAGAATTTTTAAATTTTTAATTTACATAGGCAAAATAAATTTGTTTTACTTTAATTTAGTTGCTAATAAAACTGTTCGCTCTTTTTCATATCTATTTGTTCTCAGTTAAAACCATTCTAGGTCTATTGTGGCTCACATAATGTTACTTGCTCTTTCATAAATTTTTTTAGTTTATATGTATCCGCGATGAAACTTATTTCGACTTGTGGATTTCTTCTCGACGTCTAATCATTTATAATAATATAATTTATAATCTATCAGCCCAAAGCTATCTTATCTCTTTAAAGCAAGATCATCACTTAACCATTTACGTTTTTTTTTAATGGAGCATTAATTTCTAATTCACCGTCACTAAGCAATTTTGAGATTAATATTTCCAGTAAGTTAAGCTGGATAGATAATATCTTTTCTGTTGCCAATGAAGCATATAGAAATATCTTGGATTTCTTAAAAGGTGTAAGAAATATTTCGCCCCGTCAAATTCAGCGCTACAAATCTTATATCAGACCTAGAATGGAATACAATTTTCTTGCATGTCACTTGACGAAGACCCTTGGAAAGACGTACTAAATTTATATGGCATTTGACTAAGTCTCTCAATCTTAAAATGATTTTGTCAAAGAATTCTTAAAACCTCGGTGCATAATAGTTTTATCATAGATTCCTACATAGCCCAGTAGTTGTCTAGACCAAATTGTCCCTTTAATTTGACTTAAAGTATCCGTCCGTGCTTCCTAATATAACTATCATGAGTCTTATTTTTAAGTTTTATCAAAGCTTAATACAATAGTGTTGGCGCATGCTATAAAACCTTAATAAAATCAAGTAGTATTCAATTCCTATTTTGGTGCTTAATGGTTTTATCCTAGTTGAATTGATGACAGCCATAAAACTTCTATAAGTAGAAATGGACTTAAATGATAAAAAAATTTATTACTCCTGGAGAGTTTTTAAAACATCACAATAAAATCAATTGTTCTAGTAGACCCATTGGCATGACTTACAATCCCCATAAAACTATTTAGCAACTTCAAAACCTTAATAAGAGAATTATAAACCCTGAGTAAAACTAAATAGCATTTAAATTGTTACTTGGGGTTGATGTAGAGCTCATGATTATCCAGGCCCATGTTGATCCAAAGTTTTAAGAAGTATTAAAATTGTCTATGTTACCAAGGAGTATAATGAGAATATCAGAATCTGAGCATTTTATTACAACTTCGGCTTCTACATAAATTTGGCCAATATGGTAGATAATCCTAGAATCTGCCTCTTAATGTTCTTCACATGATAATGACTCTTCCGTTGTTTTATTGACTTCGTTATTGTCAATCCGATAAGAGAAGCATTCGCTGAAATATAAGTGAATGATTTTATCACCAATATAAGACGCCATATCATCAGTCGACCAGTGCTTGAAGAAAAAATTAACTAATGCTTCCTTGTACTGAACATTTGTCAGTCGAGCAGTGAAATTATGAGAACAAATTTGATTTGGTCCATTTGAAACCTGGCTAGTCGATTTTCGTGTGGTTTACAGTACACTTACTTATGCTGCTACTTAATTTATTTTCAAAGCTTTTTCAAATTTTCTGTTTAACATTTCAATGCATAATTAATGCAAACAGGTTTGCTAGGGAAGAGGTAAAAGTTTCAAAGTAATATCTGTACATTTTGGTGATATATTTCTTTGCTTCTTTTACCTCTTCCCTAGAAACCCGGCTTGCAAACTGCATCAAGAATACTCGTGTGGGCTGGCCCATTCCCTATCGCAGTCTAATCGATCAATCTAACCGAATTATCGCCTGGAAAATTAATTTCATGAGGTTCGATAATTAAACTAGCTCGTATAAAAATTACAGCCGTAATAAAACAATTTTTTTTCTAATAAAAAAAAAAGTCTGGCACAGTGCTATCAACGAGGTAATTGTCTGGGAATAGTGAATTTATATTGTTCGATGATAATAAAAACAGATGAAAAAAACAAAAATCGAACTAAAATCATTTTGAAAACTACTTTTTTCTACTTGAGGTACGGAATGCGCACAGGTAAACGCAATCCCTCTCACCAACCAGATGGGCCGCATGCCAGTGAAAGAGGGGAAATAGCAAAGAATCGGCCGAACTAAAGTTCCTTTTTTCGTGACGTTACTAGCTCTCGGACTATATCGAGCAGTCCATATTATATATACCAGTGTGGGATTGAATGACTCCGGCAGTGTGTACCCTAAACTACTATTCTATTAAAAAAATGACCTTTTGTAAAAAGTACCTATACTAAAAAATCAGCCAAGTGCAAGTCGGACTAGCGCACGAAGGATTCCGTACCATCGCACAGTGGTCCCAAACCCCGAAAAGCTGGCTAAAAGTCAAAAACGCATTCAATTCGGGTGAAAGTCTGTACTCGGGGGTTTTCGGGGTCCTTGATTACGAATTCGAAGTCAAAATGTAGAAAAACAAAATGGCGGAAAATTTCTTAAAAAACGTATTCGATTCGGGTAAAAGCCTGTACTCGGGAATTTTAGAAATTATGATTGTGAATAAATGAAATAGAAAATGTAATGACAGTTGACATTTGAAGATTTGTGAAGAAGAGGATTGGAATACAGTAATTAATCATTATTACAATGACGATGAATATTTGTAATATATTTCTTTCATTATTTTATTTTTAATCGATATAATTTGAGCACCAATTTCCTATAAACAATATTATAGACGGGAGAATTACGAAAAACTGCAGAAAGTGCACACTAGGGTGGTCCTTGTTTGGGATATGTTGTTTTTTCGTTTAAAAATGGTGCTTAATCGATTTCAAATAAAAATTATTCCCAAAACCGAAGTCGCAGCCGGATGCAGCAAATTTTTGGATATGTTTTGAAGAAATGTCTCAGCAATAGTTTACCACTGCTTTTATTAATTAATTACTATTTCATATATTGTCAATAATAATTTCGAGCAACACATTCAAATTGTACTTACTTTCCGGAGAAGAATCCATTTTGGAGAATCAAAATCCGTTCACTTTTCGTGATTCTAAACGTGTCTCAACTTTGTCTTATTTTCGACGCGCAACGAGTAAACGATGCAGCTGCTCTAACGCTCACGAACGAAATGCGTTCCCACGCCAGGTAGGGACGCTCCCCCTTTCTTGACGGTCTTAATTCATACTAGAGGTACCACTACAACTATTCCAACCATTGATAGATCCTAGAAAAAATATTTTTTTTTCGACTTTGGCCAGTTTTCGGGGTTTGGGACCACTGTGCATCGTACAAAATTTATGACTATGAGTAGCCGTCAATTGAAAAAATAATGCTGTCATTTGAGAAAAAAAATGCCTACTTATGATAATAATAATGAATGAGAAAAAAACGCCGAAAATGGCACTTTTCTTGTATGGGGGCCCCGTTTAATTTTTAATTTTCTTTTATTTTTATTATTTTTTGTTACAGCGACAATAGAAATACACAGTGTGTAAAAATTTCAATTGTGTACCTATTACTGTTCATGAGATACAACCTGGTGACGGACGGACAGCGAAGACTTAGTAATAGTTGCTGTTGTTACCCTTTGGGTACGGAACCCTAAAAATGACACATCCTCCACACCGCTTAATGCGGGGAAACATTCCTAGTACTGCAGTACTGCGGTGGTTAAATTAAGCGACTTACGGCGTTTGATGTTTTTCTTCATGGTCAATTTTTAATTTTTAAAATGACCCCCCCCCCCTAATTTCAATGCTAGATTTGCGCCTGTGGTAACAAAAGCAACAAAACTAGCAAAACATATAATATATGACTGTCAAGAAAGAAATAATAAGGCAAATAATGCAATTATCAGTTATATGAACAAGTGATACTCAACATGTTATAAAATGCCATGCGCTGTAGTAAGGCTGAGATAATATGTTAACTACCTAAATTGAGACAATTATCCATATTACATCTTTATTTCCCTTTCTCTTCAATCCTAGGATTAAGTAATTATTCACAAAATATAATGAAATTTTAATGAAATGGATAAATTTCGCTTTATAAGCGACGCAATAAAAAGGGAATATGTAAACACAGGTACGTGGTTTTGAAATATCATAAGAACGCTAAAAAACTCTAGTTACAAGTTGGATAACATCTCTTGAAATATTCATTAGTAAGCATGTGCTATCTCCAAAGCATAGGAATGTAAAACGAAAGAAGAATCTCAAAGGGTTATGCTTTTTCTATTATGTAGAGGAAAATTTTTGAGATAAATTGAAAATTACACTTGCCAGGCTGCTTCGCATCTTTGGTTGTTATTCATGCATTTTCGCAATGAAAATTTAGTAAAACAAAAACTCGTTCTATATTTTCAGCTGTAATGCTTTAAATAACTTATGCTTCCTAAACAAATAAAACGATGCAAAACATTTTGCCAGACTATAGACGACAACACTGGAACTTGATGTATTGAAATAAATTATTTTATAATTTTTAAGTGATTGCAGTAGGCACTCTCTGAGGACGTCTATTTGGTAAGTACATTAATTAATATTGAAAATGGGGAAAATTTTCTACGAATTAAGAGTTTGTATTATGAAATATTCTTAAGTATAGGTAATTCCGAAGAAATTCAATTTTCCTTAAAATTATTCATTTGTGGTTTTTAAATAAATCATTAGAGTTCTGTCCCCTACCAAATGTTCACTGTACTCTAGATAGCAGGTAGGTTGAGGGTTTCATTCCTGTCCTGATGAGATCGCCCTGTACTACTGATTGAAATACCCATTCATGAAATTTTGATTTTCGGCTCAAAGCCAATAAATGACAATACCTCAGTTCGGAGAATGTGCTTCATTTCCCTGTTCTGAAATTGAATCTAGAAGACACGTATATTGTACAAGTCTCAAAATAAAAAACTTCTCGCTTTCATTTAGTTAAGTACAACTGCATTTAGAAATCTTAATTTTGTGGAGAAAGAAGAATTTTAAGAACTTTTATTTTTAACGATTCTAAATCAAATTCATAAATACAAGAAGAAAACACAACCGCCTCGTCCGGGGTTTGAAACCGGGACCTTCCGCTTGCCGGGCGACTTTTGTTTTTTTTTCTTCTTGTATTTATGAATTTGATTTAGAATCGTTAAAAACAAAAGTTCTTAAGATTCTTCTAACAAGTGTAGGTTCTATTCCCATCCGCGGAGAAAATAAAATTAATTTTATGTAAGGATATTGCCAACTGTTAATTATTGTTACTTGCAATAGAAAAGGTCAAGTGACATCTATTTGAAATTGGTACTTCCTGTGAAATGACGAATTAAGTACAGACAGGATACGTTACGTGCAGGATAAGAGTCATCTATAAAATACTGACATAAGAAACTATAGGTTCGGAGAATTGATATTTCTAGAATGGAATCTTCGGGAAGGATCTAGAGCAATTTGAAAAATACAAATACAGCAACTTTTACTGTCAGGATGTGAGTGTTATCTCAGATAGTGAAGTGAACGTAGTAAACTAAAACTAAACCCTAGCAGCCAGGCAGACATTAAGGCGCTGAATGCTGTGCTGGTTAAATCAACATTGGTGCAGCTATGCAAGACCAGACTTGAGGAATTGACTACGTGGCATAACGTGACCCTATGCTGGGTACCCGCCCACAGGGATACCCCAGGCAACGAGATAGCTGACGTATTCTCCAAAACGGGCTTAGAAATGAATAGCTCATAACGATAGCTTATGCAAAGATCCCGATCGGAGCTGTAAAAGAGGAGATCATCAGAAGCGCCTATCAAAAGGCAAGCCTCTGGTGGATCACTAGGGAAACCTACTATATCGCGAGGCAATTTTGGCCTGTATATGACAGGAAAAGGATAAAAGAACTGCTTAAAGGCAGCAGAACATATACCAGAAGTCTAGTTGGAGTCACTACGGCTCATTGGGACGTAAGAGACTATGCTAGAAGACAAGGTATAGTGATGAACGATTTCTGCAGGCGCTGTAAAGATTCAGAGGAAATTGAATCCATCCAACATCTACTTTGCGAGTGTCCTGCTCTGATGACTAAAAGAGGTAGGCTATCGCATAGCTACGCCTTTTCAAACAAACAAATGAATGTTTTGAAAGAAACGCCTTTTTATACATGCTCTTAGGTCAGCGGCTACATATAAATAATAGAAAGGCATAAAAAATATCCATAATAAATAATAAAAAAATACTGCTGAATTTCAGGTTATTTTCCTAAAACTATTTTAAAATGATACTTTCGTCAGAATCTTCTTTTTCATTCGCCGCAAATAGCCTCATAAAATTACCCTTACATTAGTTCAGAATTTGAAGCCATCTTTCTTATATTCAATCACTCTTGTTTCGCTAATTTGGAAAAGAATTTTGATTTTTAAAACGATTTCGACACACTTGTATAGTCTTATAATTTTCAATCAGTGGTTAGATTCCTGATCGTACCGAACTTAGCCAACATTATTATTGACTTAGAACTTTCTGTATCTTCATGTAAGCTTTTTCTACCCTTCCAAAAATAGAATCAGGTGACATAGCTCTGACCACTTATGGGAAAGAAGTGTTGAATTTGTACAAATATTATTATTGTATATTTACATATATTTGAAAATACAAATGCAACACAAAGAAATATAGGGTAAATGTTGTAGACTGAAAGCTGAGCTGGACTCATCTAACTGTTATAGTTAATTTATCGCTATTTGCTTAACTTTCGAAGTAATTATCGAGTTTTGATGCAACTTTCATGTAATTATCGGCTTTTGAAATACCACATAGGCATTTCTAGCAGCATCCCTCTTACCTGGCTCGATATTTTTTTGTATTGCATTTTTATAATGTAAGGGTTTCATATTTTTACATTTTAGAATTACAATGTTTCGTCATGTACGTGGTGAAATTCAGTTGCAATTAAAATTTTACTGTGAATATCATCATTGATACTTCTAAAAAATACAGACCCCTCCAAAAATAAGCAATTTTTAATAATTTTAATTAAATATGACAAAATTTAAAATTTTCACTTATGTGATAATAATTCATAAAAATTACATTACATAATTTAGAAATGTTATGTACCTAAAAAGATGTATTTTCTTCATATAAAAATAAGACGGAAGCCATATATCTGCAATTAAAAAAATTGGCTTAACTGACATTTTCTGTTTTATCTGCAATGGACAGATGAAAAAATGCGGCTTGTACTTAAATGAATGAATTACCTTTATAAAACTTCAAGTAGTTTTATATAAACAGAGTGACCCTTATAAAACTTCTAGAAATATTATATAAACTAAAGGAACTACCATGCTTCGAAAATGATCCTTATATACCCTTTAGTCATAATAGGTAACCTTTGGTAATGTTATATATCTCAATTATAGTCACAAAAAACAGACGTTAGTGTTCTTATATACCCTTTGGTTATATTATGCTATATAAATAAAAACAAATTCGACACAAAAAGTAATTTGTTTTTATAATGATCACCGTAGTTACTAAAGGGCCACCAACAATTTTACGATATTTTATAGTGGGTATTAAAGTCACCTTAATTACTGAATATTGTAGAGTTATATAAGGGTAACCACAGATACTGCAATAAACATTTATTACCAATAAGTTATATAACGTGGTGACGAAAATAATTATAAAACTTATTTATATACCTTCTAGTAATGGTTACTCTAAGTTATATATACCGGTGATGGAAACATTTTCTTCACCAACTTATAAAACCTTAAGTAATATACTTCCACGCGGTAACCATTAGTAACCTTAAAAAACTCTAATATAACTTCGTCACCAATTGGTAATATTATAAAAGTCTTATATAACCACGGAAATTCTTATATAACCGACAAACCATTATATACCCCTTATAAAACTACCCATCACCTTCAGTCACCAAAAATTGGAAAAATTGTTACTTGAGCTACTAGCGTAAATTAAATTAATGTTGTTTGTGATTTTCTTGTGTATTTGTAAAAGTTAACAATATAGTTAAATAAAAGAAAAACTTGTGAGGCATATCAGTCATATCATATCAGTATAGTGTTTAAAATAACGAAATAAGGCCACGCTCATAACATAGTATATAAAAAATATTATTGAAGTCTACCAGAGCATCCAATACAATGCGCAGTAGTGTCTCCATAGCTCAATTGCAGAAAATGTATTGTAAATAATTAAACTCAATTTACCCATTTCAAAATACAAAACAAAGGATCGCATTACATCTCATACGACGTGTGAGAGAATGCAATCCTCCAGTTTCTCACACCAGCTACCTACCTACCTACCTACAAAAAGATGAGAGATAAATTGAAAAGTAAGAATTGTTTTTAGATTAAAACAGGTTTTGACCAATAAGCAAGCTACTCGAAAATATAAATATGTCACCGATTTGCTTTAATTATTACTTGCCAGTAGGAAAAATTTGGTGTGATCCATGCAGAAACAATAAAGGAGAACTTAAATTTGGTTAGATTTCAGTATTGCTCCAAGAGTACTCCAACGGGAGCAATTCTGGAGTAGAGATAAGGGAGTGAGGTAGAATTGAATTATACGCCATTTTCATGAGTAACATATTTTCTGTGCGTCACCTTCACATTTTATTCTATGTATAATAGTTATGAAGCTCAGACTAGCGCGTATTGTGCCTGTTGTTAAAAGAAGTTATTAAGAGGCTGAGAAATGGCGAAAACAGTTAAAGCTGCATTTTTTGAGAAAAAAAAAGTAAAATTCCAAGCTAAACATTGCTCAAAAAATCACAAAATGACTTCATTTCAGTAATAATTACATAAAAGAGCTCAATTGATTATGATTTTCAGCTAACTTACATTTATGATAATACCAAAATGGAGGTATCCTTTTATGATCCAGCTCCAATTGTGATCATTTCGAAGTTCAAAACGAGTGTTGACCTGCAATGAAACTCTTATGAAGAAAGTCAAATAGAGTTAATAATCAGGGCTTTTGTAATCCAAAAAGAGCGCTCGCCGATCACTAACTGGGCGAGATCGCTCACTTTCCTACTGTGTTACTTCTGAACCTCTGCAGTGAACGCATAGTCATGGCAATCACTATTATCAGCGTGAGTAATCCACAAGGTATTTTTACTTTAGTGATTTCTCAGAATTCTATGTTTTATGTATAGTTTTGTGAAATCAAGATTGAAAGATTGAAAGATTGAAATTGTACTCTTTACCTGCTACGCCAAATTATGATTTGTAGTATATTCTTATCACTAAGTTGAATTTGTGTTTAAATATGATAAATTGCAGGCATTTTCAAAATAAATATATGTAAAGGGTTTATATGCCCATTCGTGACCCATTGCTTCTATAAAAGGTCTATGCATGTGTACGAACGAGCGCATCATGATCTAAAGCAGTATTTATAATTTTGATTTCGAATGGTAAAAATAAAAAGTTTTTTTAAAAATTCTCCTATTCCTGTAGGAATGTTAAAAATTACCACGCTTAGTCCAGAAATAATAGAAGTCCACATAATTAAAATTTTGAAAAAAGTTTAGCAATTTTGATACTTTTATTTTTTATAAATAAGTTCTCAAGAATTTAATGGGAATCTGACACACTTTTAAATAACGACAAATTGGGAATGTCTAAAACAGAAAGATTTTCCCTCGGTCTATCTATCCATAATTGAAATTAAGATCAAAACATTAACATAATGTTGAAAAATGTATTGCCGCCAGCAGTTTCAACGCGGCTTAATTAAAAGAGCCTTAAATTCCACCGTTCCTGGCACCTCCCCCACCCCACAGCCGGAGATTTACTCGTAGACTCGTGTATATACTTGAAACACTCGTCATTCTTTGTTGAAGTTGTTTCCATGACTTGAAAAATCAAGCAAATTTCGCGGTTAATTACTTTGAGTTCTGCCATCTACAGAGCTTTGAAAGCAAGTTTTAAAAAGTCGAGTGTGCATTTTGATACTTTATGTAAATACTCGTACCTCAAGAGTTTCACAACATTACTCTCAAAAAGCCTGACACACAACGTATTAAAGATATCATTTCAAGTATATGCGAACAGCTTTAGAATGTATTTTGTATTTTCCCAAACTCCCGAAGTGACATTTTTCAACAATTTAAAGGGCGATAGATGATACATCGCCTCCGGAATAAAATCGATCTAATTAGGAACAGGTGGTAAATAACGACACTTAACACCGCATACTATGGGGTTTTATTGATTCTTTCGGTAATAATATTATTGGTTGAGACAGTTTGTGCTATACTTTCTGAGGAAAATTATTATCCCTGATCTGTGATACTTGCCTAATTATTATACTGATATTAATGAAGACTTATTACCATTAATTCAATTATAACTGTCAAGATCCAAAATAAGTTTACTTAAGGCTTCGATATACTTAACCTAAAGAAGAAATACGAATATACATGCAATTGAGTGCCGGAGAATGTGTGTGTCTCTCTTGAATCCATGAGACAGATTCAGTCACATATGAATACATAAGTATGGATGTATGTAATGATGCTACTGAAATTTTCTTGGAAATATCTAAGTAAAACATAAGTGCAGGAACATATTATACTAAAAATACTCAAAGTTCTCTGAAAGGAGTCATTTGTCTGAGTTTCTGAATAAAATCCTTCAGAGAAGGAAACAGAACTGTGTTAAGTAATCAATCCTTCAACTTGAATGGAATATTTTTCGATATATTCGTAGTGAGCACGTATTATGGATTTCTTATGTGCACTTTAATAGCCCTATTTTATATAAGCAACAAATGTGCTGCGCTTTTATAAAATCTAGAAGGTTTTGAATTTTACAGATAGTTGCATATGTCCGTTCAGGTAGCACATTAGATTGTATGATAATACTAACGTATAAGTAGAGTACGACATCTTCTTATGCCATACGACATTCAACTGCAGCATTTTAAATACGGAATAATTACTATAGATGTCCAACCTAATAGGCAGCAGACTCTAATTAGAATCGCTTTTTGATTAGACTTACCGTTCCATGACGCTTTGCGTAAATTTTTTGAACAAATTAAGGTGAACTATTTTTGAGAATATATATAGCGGGGCGGGGGTTTAATAGCAAAATTTTAAGAAAAAATTTAATTTGATAAATGAATGCCAATTTGAAGCTAATTCATGGGTGTAAGGTAAAGAGCTTTAGGCTTGGACATCAGCTACCAGATGGAACTATATCTGAGGCATAGTGGTATACCCCGTACAAGTTTTTTGCAAGGATGGCAGCTCCGCATAACCAAGCTGCGAATTAGTTTTATTAGTTTTTCTAAAATCAAGATGAAACAGCAGAAGCTGAGAGCAGCATATTAATTGTAGCCTAGATATTAATATGTGAACTGTGGATACTAGGTGACCTCCGCGGTTAATATTAATATGCTTTCTAGAGAAAATGCAGATTTCTGCTTTGGCCGACTGTTTATATCTCCGTGCCACTCCTGGAAATCAAATGAATTTATGTGATGATTTTATAGAAGGTTTCATCACTTGTAATTTGTTCAGATGAGAACCATTCCATGGGACAAGATATGCATATGAGAGTCCCGCGGAGATATTACCAAAAAAAAATTTATATTCGAAGAGGAGAATACTATACCAGGGCCGGACCTAGCATTGAAATCAGGGGCGGGGGGGGATGATCTTACTACAATAATTTAACACACAAAAAACAAAACAAAAAACATCAAATGGGGCACTACTTGTCCAGCGCCGTAAGTCGCTTAGTATAGCCATCGCAGTACTGTAGGAAATTTTCCGCATTAAGCGGTCTGGCTGATGTGTCATTTTTTAATATAATTTTTTTTACAAAAAGTAATTACCTGTTACAAGAGTCGCATAAGCTATTCTTTGATTTTGAAGACTCTAGATGAAACAAAGAATGGAACATTCAGTGAACGATATAGTAATATGTATTGACATCAGGCAACACATCTGAAGGACTTCGTGCTATATGGTCCATCTCGACAAAACACTGCAGTATAATTTGAGCTCGGCCATTTAAAGCGGAATATTATGAAACTGTAGACATAATAAAAAAGTGTAGGTTTGTTAAAAAAATGAGAAAAAATCAAATCCGTAATTGCAATTATTTTTCAGGTATTCCAAAAAAGAAGACACTGTATTGAAAAGATACTTGAATTAATCAAATGGTTGAGGAGATCAGAGCGAAAATATATTAGAAGCTCTATACCGACATATTGAATCCTTCAGAGATACATATTAAATGTCTGCATCAGTGGTAACATTCGGATATAGTACTGCTTACTGCGAGTCTACCTTTTCACACTATTTGCTATCAACAATCCTGAAAGAATATATGTAAATGGCTCGCGAGATATTGGCAGATTTGCTTCTTCCCTTTGAAGAAAGAAGAACAGACAAAATAGATACTGACGAAGTGCTACGAAAATTTCAAAATATGGTAAATCGAACATTGCAATTAAATTGAAGATATTTACCAGGTTTTGTTTTTTGTTTGGTCCATTTATATCTTTTTATTAAAAGTACCTGTTTTAGTTCAACTATAAAAAAAAAGAGTGATATCATGAGGGTTCGAGAAGTTTATTTTTCAAAAAAATTTCCCTTCACCTTAACTGTTGTATTCCATATGCACCTAAAATTTGCGTCCTACTTTAAATTTCTGATGTCCTACCTTTAATTTGGCTCTAGCTACTGGCCTGAACTAAACTAATGGATATTGATGTAGTTGAGTAAAAATAAATAAGTGCAAACAAAAAATATAATTATTAAATTTAATACAGGGAAAAAAATAACTGTTGGCTGGAACCATAAAATCACTTTAACATAAAAGCAAGAAGAATGAAATAGCGAAAAAATAAAGTATACCCACTAGGAAACAATTTGCAATTGAAACTATTTAAAATGCAATTACAACTGTAGATATGCCTGAAATTATCTTATCCACCTGTGTCAATCACTTGATAGAAGATAGAAGCTAGAGAGCTTTCAAATCCTATTAAATCAGTAATTCTAGCTAATTTGTCAATTTAATCTTGAAAGCGCCCTAACGATTTTGATGAAATGGATGAATCTAGAGTTTTCGAGTATACGAAAAAACGATTTAGTTAACAGTTCTCGACTTTAGGAAAGCTGATTAAAGAGATAATAAGGAGCAATACAAACTATAGGAGGTACATTTTATGAGGTGGGGCGAATATACCTTTTTTGGAGTCAAGAGAAACTATATAGCCACGTCTTCACTTTGGGAAAACTCACTTGGGGGTTATAAACGAGGAATGTGGAATAATTTCCATGAAGTGAAATAAATTTTACCATATTCTTGGTGCGAGCAACCGATTTAGGTATGTATGTACATACATATGTCTCGACTTTTGAAACTCTTGTAGGGACCAATATGGGATAACCAAAAATATAAGGTGCGTAAGTAGAATAAAATTGAGTGAATCTTCCGTTTATATGTACGAGGAAATAATTTATGTTATAAACTTATTCAAGATGTATTTAGGGGTAATTATTGGGCAAAAATGTATTTAGAATATATTTATGATAGAAATAAGAGGTCATACTGAATTCTAATAAAATCAGGGTGAATGTACCATTTTCAGGTGTAAAAAAAATGAATTCCCTACGATTTGACTTTTGGAAAATTTATTTCTTTACTTTTAGGTTATATTTGGTGAGTATACTAATACGCGAAGAATTCTTGCAAATGGACCACTTAAGTGAAGTTGAAGTGGGTGAAGGTGAAACTAATAAGCTACAAGTAATAATATAAATTTAAGAGGAACATTTATAGCTTGAAAAAACAATGATTTACGAAATAGTAATTACATTAATAAAGCTATATTTAAACAAATGACCGCGCCAAATGTATTATATTTTTAATTAGTATCTAAGTTGAATATGGATGGCTAATTATTTATTCTTTTATACCAAAGTATTTCTACTGCGGTAAAACATGAAGGTATGAATTATGGCTTATCCGAACTAGTTAATGGTGGTAGTTAGCTAGTAAAAAATGCTAGAAAAGAATGCTGTAATTTTATTATGTAATTGGAATTATTAAAGTCAGAAGTATAATCTGAAATGAAAATCTATATCTTACTGCAAAATGTGACTTGCAAACATCCAAATGAATTTCCAGATATAGCTAACGCGTGTAATGAATGTTCCAGAACCAGTCGACGAATAATATCTTCTAGGCAACGCATCACAAACATATACATACCTGAAAATAAACTATGGCTTGTGGACAGTTTTTATACAAAAGAAAAATCTTCTTATTCAATTTCTGTCGCAATCAAATATCTTAAATTCTAGTTTAGTTTGTATATTTACAAAACTCTTCCACAAAATTTGTCCAAAAGTTAAGTTACTTTACTAAGCCTACAAGATTATAAGAAGCTCGGTGCCAGTGGCGGACCAGGGGGGGGGGGTTATGACCCCCTCCTAAATTTGAAGAAAAAAATATTTAATTAATTGAGTTATTTTGAAGAAATATATTTTTTATTTTATTTACATATATAATTCAACTTCAAAAACTTAAAACAATCGAAAATTTATTTCAATAAATATTATTGTATGTATGTAATGTATGTACGTGTATAAGTATAGGACACATCATCCATACCGCTTAATGAGGAAACCTTCCTTGTACTGCAGTAGGTACTGCCGTGGCTAAACTAAGAGACATAACGCGCTGGACAAGTGGTGCCCCATTTGATGTTTTTTTTTGTTTGTTTTTTGCTCAATTTAATTTGCAAGAGGACAAACCCCATACCCCCACCCCTTATTTCAACGCTAGATCCGCGTCTGTCAGTGCCATTTAATAAAATCATTTATTCTCAGAACTCAATAAGACGTGTTTGTCCGATGAAACTCTACAATTTCCTTGTAGCTGTTATATAACCCTTATAAATTAAAAATTTGATTCTTGCTGAAGTTCACTGGGTTAACCGGTAAAGAGAAGAACGGGAAACGATTTAATAAAATACACTTAGTGTTAAGACTCACAAATCACAACTTAACAAAAATGGTGGCAAAAAACTGCCGTCAGCTCAGTATCGGTTAATCGCTTATTTTTCAATAACCAAGAAGAGCATTTTTTCTTTTCAATAATATTGATAAACTCTTTCAAAACTACTTTCGCAGTACGCAGATCTTTAAACTGCTAGAGTTTTTTGGATACCATGCTTGTTAAGTCAATTGCAGCATAATGACCCGGTTTTGCAGGTAGCTGAGATTTTTAGCTGGAACATAAGTATCCCACCATGGACCATATATGACCAGGGCCGGATTGGCGGTCGGGCCCACCGGGAAAATTCCCGGTGGGCCGTGCTTCCAGTGGGCCGATTTCAAATAATTTATAGCTTCTATATGATTATTCTCTTAAATAATTTATTTTTTTATTTTTTATCTTAAAATTTCAATTTAGAATTTAAAAAAATACACTATTTTGCGCGAGAAAAACTTACTATTTCGATTTATATACAGAATTTCTAAATAGAAATATTGACCTTGAAATTGTAAATTATTCTCACGGAAAATATTTCAATTTTATGAATAAAAAAAAAATCCACAATTTTTTTTAAACTTAACAGTTTTTAAAATTATAAAATATATAGTTACCATTGACATATAGTTACCAAAGAAACTTAAAAATTTACTATTTTGAGGAATTAATATTTTTGCAAGTTAGTTATGATATAACGTCTTCAAAGGGACAACATATTAATTTGCTGTGTTAGTTTTAATTTAGTTTATACCGTTACAATATGAATCGCGATAGTATAAAAAAACGTAAAGGTGGTGCCGAGAAGCTGCGCGATAAGAAGAACAAATATATGAAAACTAGTGCAGAAAAATGTAGAAAATTAACAGATATATTCAGTACCACTTCTGTTAATTCAACAAATGATCACATTCTCGGTTCTAGTACTCCCTACGTCGAAGAAATATCGACAGCAATTCCAGAATCAACAGATACAATTATTTTGTATACTGAGGAAGCTAATAAAACCACAGACAATGAAAAGTCTAATACAATTCTAGAAATCAATCCGGAAATTATAGATGTCGAACAACAAACAGTTATTGCCACTTCTAGTTGTGAAAGTGATAATATTGAGGTAAGCTCTAAATTCAATTACTTTGCTCGTCCAGCTAAAAATGAGATTAAGGCATTCTTTGAGTATCATCCAAAACAAAATATTGATGATCCGGTTTTAAAAAAAAACCATAAATCGTAAAGATGGCGTAAATCGTAAGTGGTTGACTTATAGCACCGATAAAAACCTAATATTTTGTTCAGTTTGTCTGGCTTTTGCAAATAGTTTTGAGTCTAATGCATTAATTAAAGGATTGTCAGACAGGAGACATATTCATATAAGACTCGAAGAGCATGAACAAAGTGCAATGTAAAGGAATTGTGAAGAAGCTTATTTTTTAAACACTAATGACGCAGATGTAAGAAATTTATTATTTTGTAACCAAATGTCTTTACAAAGGTCGCAGGTGCGCAAAAGACGCGACGTATTACAACGAATAATTGATGTTATAAAACTAATAGGCAAACGTGGACTTAGTTACAGGGGAAAGAACTCTGAGGCTGCGCATTATTTAGAAGATATTTCTATAGATCATGGTAATTTTTTAGAATTTATTTTACTCTTGAGCAAGTATGATCTGTGTCTGAGCGAACACATGAAAAATAGTATACAGCAAAGTAAATCGTTACATCTTTCAGGTGGAAGGGGAAGAGGATCATTAGTAACTTTTTTTAAACAACTGTTAATAAAATAATAGAAATAATCCGAGATCTCATCCAGAATAGTATTGCAAATGATATTAAAAGAGCTGGCATGTTTTCAATACAGATAGATACTACTCAAGATATCACATCAAAGGATCAGTGTTCTATCATTGTACGGTATGTGACAAATCGTATTCACGAGAAGCTTTTGACAGTATTATGCTGTGAATCATCTACTGGTGAATATATGTTTCAGTTAGTATCACAAGCTATGAAATCCTGCAAAATTGATATAAAAAACTGCATTAGCAATTCTACTGACGGAGCTACCAACATGCAAGGCCAGTACAATGGTTTTTCTGCATGGATGACAAAAGAATCTCCAAATCAAATACACGTGTGGTGCTATGCACACATTCTTAATTTGGTACTTTCAGAAGCTACTAGTGTCGTTAGTGTCGAGATTCATATCTGCGAATGAATATATGGGAAAATGTTAGTCAGGACGTTCATCATCGCAAAATATCTTTAATTGGTGAAACTCGCTGGTGGGCCAAAGATAAAGCTCTAAGAAAAGTTTTTGGTGCGTTTTCGAATGGTAATTCCTCTTTATACATTGATCTTGTTGTTACGTTGTCCAGAATTCAGGATAGTTCTAGATCAAAGTGTGAGGTACGAATGAAAGCACAAGCATATATTGAATCCCTACTGAAATATGAAACAATTCTTACAGCTCAAATTTTCCTACGGATATTTGAACTAACCACACCATTGTCAAAATACCTACAAACTAAAGAAATGGATATTTTAAAATCGTATCACATGGTAACTAAAACAGTTGAAGAACTAAAAAAAATCGCTAGGGATTTTGATTCGGTATCGAGAGCTGCGAATATTTTTGTTACTTACGTAAATAATAAATTGCACCAATTAGAAGATTCCGATCTTGAAGTTCAAGCTGTACTACCTGAAAAAAGATTAAGTAAGAAAAAACTTATGGCAGGAGAAACTTCGCAAGATGAAGTTCTTTCTGAGGCAATTAAAGCTTATGAAATACAAGTGCACAACGTCATTCTAGATGTGACCACTGAAAGCATGATTCGACGTTTCGGTTCTAGCAGCACACTGTATGCTGATTTTGCTTGTCTAGATCCCAGGTATTTCTCTGATATACGAAATCGAGGACTTCAAAACTCTGCGCTACTTCAATTAAGTAAACTTTTACGAAGGTTTGATGAACGAGCCACAGAGGAAAATTTAAGATCTGAACTTATGAATCTAGCCTTACATTGGAATAAATTAAAAACCTCACCACTAGAAGAGTACGAAATTTCTGTTGGTTCTGCAGAAGAAGAAGATAATGATGGTATAGAAATAGAAGTAATGAATAAATCATGCTCCAGTTGCAAAAATTGTAGCATTTGTTGCTACTTAATTATACAAAAGTATAATTTAATGAGTGATGCTTATAGCATAATTGGGTTAGGTTATAAGTTCTTGCTTACCCTTTCATTCACGCAAGTAGCTTGTGAGAGAAGTTTTTCAACTCTTAAATATATTAAGAATAGACTTAGAAACAGTATTTCCCAGGACCACTTAGCAGCGTTTATGTTGATGTCAACAGAAAAAGAAATTCTTATGAATTTGGACGTGGATGAAGTTACCGACAAACTCGCAGAAAAGAGCGATCTCTGTCGTAGTCTTCTTCTGTAGTAAGGTAAAGTATAAAACTATTTTAATTTTCACCTTTCAATAACAATTTTCTTTTCAATTTTAGGATCTTCTTTCTGCAGTGGATGTTTACGCTTACCGTATTTTGTATTAATATTAAATCATAACATGATGTTTGAATTATTTTTTTTGTATATTTTTATATTTAAATATAATTTCTTTTTCGAATTTTTTCAATGGAAAATATTATCTTGGCATTTTTTGCATTTCAAAATATTTCCTCCACAGTGGGCCGGTTCCTATCAAAATTCCCGGGCCGAATTCTGGTCCCAGTCCGCCGCTGTATATGACCCAACAGATTTGAAATCATATATAATATAATTTTGCCTACCAACAAATAAAACGAATGTTCCTTTTCATATATTTTAGTTAAACATATTCATCCAATCAAACATTTTACATATACTTACATATATGCATATATTTGGTGAGAATTTCTATTTGCATATATTTTTTGATTAGTTTGAACGCATTCCATGTGTTCTTGTTCTTTTCACCTTGGCGTTGTCCCTTCCATTAGAAATTAGTTATTTAACTAACATTACTAGGAAATTCAGGAAAGGCCGTTATTGCGTGTTGAGCCGTTGGTATATTGTCCTGGCGTATACCGCACAAGTAAGAAGAAGGTGATACAACATTTTTTTTCACCATTTCAGTTACTTTCTATCCAAATCATAGATTCCTGCGAATTGAACTAACCACCCATAATCTCTCTATAAAACTTTGTAACCTTAGGACATGATATTGATTCCTTTTCGACAGTCTGCATGATCTTTACCACAGTATCCATAGTGTTGGTAAAACATTTACTTAGAATCATCACATCGTGTATTCTTGTATCCTGTGAATTGACTGCCAGACTCAAAACTTTCCCCGCTATATAGCTTGTCCGGAATCTTCGGCATATTATTCCTTGTCGATATGAATCCTTTTAGAGCTGGAAAATTAATGTCCTCTAGCAGTGAAATACTGGTAAAAAAGTGGTCAAAGAAAATTGTTACATCTACTTCCGATATTGCTTTAACTAACGTATATACAACCCTTGCACCTAATGTTCCCTTTAAAGGCATAATAACTTCCTTATTGGCTCGGCTGACATATACCGCTTCATAGATCTACCTTTAAACTCAATCATTGTCAATGCTTGTCAACGCCTTGGAAATAACTATCTTGTCAATACTTTTTAAATGTTCCTTTGAAGCATTGTAGAGCGTTCTCAATATAATATGTTTTACTAGCGTCATCGGATTTGTCAGATTCAGTAAAATATATTTTTGATATAAGAAGTTTAAAATTTGATCTCGAGATTTTTCTTGCTTGATATCTCCATTTTCCAATCACAAGTATATTGGTACCAATAATCGGAAATGGAAATAGAATGCCAGTGACTGTAGCACATTACTAACATGCATATAATTACGATAATGATTTCTTCATAGTCCGTATTCTCTATATAGTGTTGTTTTACCTTTCTAGATCGAAAAAGCCGCCGGCGGGAGTTGGTGCAATGTTCAATATACTTGAACAAACTTTTAGGAAACAGCTTTATACCTATATCATTCGGACTGCATTTTCTTGTAAAACTATCTTGTATGATGCAAGTCTTCTTGGAGCAGCTCACGATTTTTCTTTACTGAAAATCTCCAAAGTTTTAAAGTCACATAGCCCGTACGATCATATCCGGCCTAGGAGGGGAACTTTCTTCATCCTTTTCTCATAGCGATTCATCCACTGACGACCTATGATTGTTTGTACAGGTGAAAATGCTTTTCAACGTTTCGGCTGGCATTTGAAGACAAATCATTTGAGCCTTCCGATTCCGAGAAAGATGGATCATTCCGAGCGCAAACATCTTCACTCCCATCGCTAAAGAACTCTTTTTCCATGGCATTTACTATATTGCAGTTTCGAATAATGGCATTTTATAACATGCTCTAGAAAAAACCAATTACCAATAACATATTTAGCATAGAACAATAAATTTTAGAAATACGTTATGAATACAAGACTACCGGAACATAAGTATCTCATGTAAAAATATTGTCGGGACAAATACATCCCAGCTGCATAAAATTCCGGCTAACTCACTTAGAAATCAAAAATTCCTCAATAATTTTACTTACATTAATAAATTGTTCCACATAAAACTTCGCTTCCAACTTGTCTCCTAGACTTACCATTAACCATGCGCAATATGACTCATAAAAACGAGTCTTCACTGAATATACGCAGAAAAATACGTGAAATACTGTATACTGAATGGAACAAAAATCATTTAAAAATATTACATATTTATCAAGTCACCTTTAGACATTGTATGGGACATTTATGTATGCTTTCATATATTCAGTCGTATGAGATCGAGGCTTCCCCACCAATGAAAAGCTAAATAATTTAGCGGAAAATCGGGACAGAATCGAACGTCGTTGATCGATGTTTACTTTTTCGAAAACCCACAAGGATATAAAAGAAATTTTAAATAAGGCATAACTGTGGAAATGACTCATTCAGTTTGTAGGATACACAAGTATTGTGTATCGTGTACATCACACAAAAACACCCAGTACCGCTAAGCTAGATTAGCAGTAGACCTCTGTGCTAGCTCGAGAATAATTTAGTTTTTAGTCTGTAAGAATCTTCTGTAGAATAAACAGCATTAAGCAGACTCAAGTCTTTCACTGATTACATATTTCACAGTTCTAATTGAAGACTTATTGAGCTCAAGTCGTTGAAGCAAGTAAACATATGTAATTGAGACAGAAATCTGCTAATGCTTTATCTCCTAGTTATAAAAATGCGTGTTACTGCCGAAATAGTGCCAGTTTCCTCCTTTTGTTAAAGTATACGAAAACAAACATTCTAAGCTCATACGAAATCACGACCACAACATTTTATTTCAACACCCATGAGAAATCAAGCTTGTAAGAAAATTGATGTTTTTTTCCGTGTTTTATGTAGCCTGCAAAAATGTAGCTATCAACCTCTATCACAACGACAAGCTCCTTGCCGATAATTCTCCAAATGAATTGCTTTTTCCTGGAATTCTACAAATAGCATAGGTAACATAATGCTCTTCGATAAATAAATCGAATTTATCGTTGTTATACCTGTTCGAAATATATCTGAATACATATGTAGGAAAATACGTGTCTGATCCTATGTCAAAACTTATCGTAATTCTTTGTATAGATGCAAAGTGTTATTAGAATCAGGACAAAACGATCTATAGAGATGTCTAGTCCTTTTTGATAATTTATGTGACAGAAATTATTATTTTGTGTCCGTGTAACTAAATAACTCCAAATAAATGCTTAACTGTCCAAATAAAAGACACTCGAATTTCTATATGGAATGAATAAAACCAGGCTTATAAGCGCAGCAGTTTATTTGTATTTTGATTAGAGATAAAACTTAGTACAGTAAATCTTGTGTTGAAAATATAGAACAAATAGCATAACAGCGGTGGGTGGAGCCACTATTCTACCCAGTTCCCAATTCAAACTTTGGAGATTACAACTTATAGTGCTAGTATATTGATGTGAAAATAAACATCGCCCAGCTTACAATATTTGACATGGTATTACTTCAGTTAACGAAAAAAAATTAAGGGAATATATTTTTGAGGTAAGGAAGGAACGTATGGAAAAAAATGGGTTACATATGAAGTATTTTGCACTTGATATACATTATACTTACCTAGGCCTCTATAATAAGGCTAATCCTTACTTATGATATTATAGCCTAATGGAAGGCCCACAAAAACTTCCCCCCACCTTAACAGACTAAACGAAATTCAAAATTCTAAAAGCCGCCTGTCTAGAATTCACGGGGATCTAAACTTTCAACGACAACTACAAAATAGCCTTCTTCTTTAGGACATTCCTTGTAAATGAACAGCTGTAAAATGACGTTGGAATCCATTTGATTATGGGCATGGTAGAATACTGATGGCCTACCTTGAAAACTATCATCAGGTAACTACCGACGATTCTATCCCAAAGTAAAACTTTGGAATAGGAAGCTAACAATTTTCATAAAGAATTTCAGTTAGTCGAAAACAATTTTCAACCAACTTTTTTCAACAAATACGAATAATTAATTCTGGATGCATTTTCATAACAACCCAGAGCAAAATCGTTCTCTGCGCATTTAAATTTTAATGCTAAAAAGATGAGAAATTTTATTTTTAGCAGCCAACTGAAAAGCTAGGTTACGCCAAGGATATAGTGATTTCTTATCAAATAAATATTCCTCTAGGTTTCTTGGAAACACTGATTGACATCATACTTCTGAATTTATTTTTTGAGCACTTTTTTCAGGATATTTCTTCGTAGACCGATACAAAAGTTGTACATAGAGCATTGAATTCCTACGTAGCTACCTTGGACTAGCATTTGTTTGTTCCTTATCGCTGAAATTTTCTTAGCCATGCCTTTTTTTGCGTTTTTATTTTTATATGTGAAAATAAATATAGTAAGTATTCTGCCTTTCCTTTCAGAAGTACTGGAAAAACTGATGTATTCCCAGATGCTAACATTTTAAGAAGACAATCGCTTTTAACCAAATGGCATTCGGGATTTCGTCCTAAGCACAGCTGTGCTACAGCTCTACTGAAGGTGACAAATGACTTTCGGGCATCAGTCGACAGGGGATTTATTAGTGTATTGGCTCTACTTAATTTTTCCAAAGCTTTTGATAAAGTCAATCATAACATTCTTCTGCAGAAACTACTAACCTCTTTTGCGTTCTCCTCTTGCGTTGCTCGACTCATTCGCAGCATTTTGATAGGCAGATATCAACAAGTTAAGATCGGCGAATCCCTGTCAGGATTCTTGCCAGTAGCTTGCGGTATTCCTCAGGAATCAATACTTGGCCCACTACTTTTCAGCATCTTTATAAATGACCTTTCTGATGTGGTTCATGATGTTGATATTCACATGTTCACCGATAATGTCCAGGTTTACCTCAGTAGGCCAATCGGACTAGTAGAAGACTGCCTCTTACGATTCAACAGTAACCTCATCGAAATAATGGCCGTCATTGAACCAACTAAGTCTGAATCCGATTAAATCACATTACATGATTATATATATATAGTGTTCTGATTGATAATTCTCCTTCTCCTTTAATAAGTCTAGGAATAGCCATCAAGTCAAATTTAAAATGCTGTGAGCCCATCAAATTTACTCTTCGTAAGATCTATGGCGGACTTAGACAACTGTGGCTTACTACTGATATTTTTTCGAGGGAGATGCGGTCGCGATTGGTAAAGAGTCTATTACTACCTTACTTCACATCTTGCTCCCAAAAGCTTAATGTTGCATATAATGATTGTATTCGATTTATTTTTCGTCTTAGGAGATTTGACCACATCTCTCCCTACAGTTCCCAACTGTTGGGTTGCTCACTTAAAGTATACCTGGAAATGAATTTGTTGTGTTTTTTATACAACCTGATCAAAACGGGAATACAAAGCTATTTGATCGATTGCAATTTACAGAACTTACGTTCAGCTAGAAATGTCAATCTCCAGCTTCCTCGTTTTCACACAGTTGTATATGAAGGGTTCTTACTTTGTCCAGTCAATCCATTTATGGAATAATTTGCCAACTAACATACAAAGCGCTGGTTCCCTGCACATGTTCAAGAGCTTACTTAAGGAGCATAATGAGTGTGTTTTCTCACGACAGTTTATTGGCAACAATTGTGCATATTATTTAGATTTTAGTGTTTTTTTTATGCTGTCATCCTTTTCTTTTGTAGATTTTTGGTTTTATTTTTAGTTATAATTATAATTGGTATTCATTCGATCATGTACTTTATAATTCTATTTTCCCCCCTTCTAAATACTTATTCATTCATATTGTTTTGCCCAATAGATACTGTAAGTAGTCCCGTTATCTTGAAGTACTATTATAAGATTGTAGATCTTGTTTCCTCTTTACATGTTATTATTATTTGATTTATAATGCCACGTTCACCTATAAGTCATAGATATTCCTTTTTAACGGCATAAATACATATACAACCTCAAAAAGAAGAAAATAAGTACTTCATTTTCTCTCGTTTTTCTAGCTTTTACAGAGCTCTTATAAGAGAAAAGAGCGTTCTCTGGATTGTTTTCCGGGACAAAGTATAAATAAATATAAGTAGAGACAGAGGCGAACAAAATTGGAAATTTTCCGTGTTTTTTAGACTGAAAGAGGTAATCGCATATACTTTTGTCTTTTGCATGAATGGGGGAAAAGAACTTGGGTATGCATTATTGTAGTGCGACTAAGCAACGAGTTCAAAACAAAAATTGAGAAAACATAGGATTACCCGAATAATAAAAACTCCCGCAAAAATGAAGATGCGGAATAACGAAATCTACGTAAATATCAAGTTTGGTAAAAAAGTGTTTTTTCGAAATTACCCCCTCCATTTTCGAAATTCGAAATCGAAAGGTACCCTATGTAATAGCCAGTTCACATTCGCGTACAATGACATATAAATGGTTGTTGTAGGTTAAAAACTGTAGCATTAGATAGAATCCTACGAAAAAACTGAAGATTACCTCGATGGGCACATCTTCCAAATCTTTGGTTATAACTTTTGATTGTTATTTTTGATAGCACTTAGGGAGGTCATTTTTGAAAGGGGACATACTGCACAAATTTTTCCATAGTTTTGCCACGTTCGTGCAATGGTGATATTTCGAATAAATGTACACTGAAGCGCGACAAAAATTTTGGTGAAATAAAAAATTCTAGAGAAAACTGTTTTTTTTTAAATAATTGAAGGCACAATTATAACTTATTATACATTCTTAGAAAGGCCAATATGTGTTCTTTTAAATAAAGGTTTTAACGTCACAATGTATTAATTACAATAGAACTTATAACGAAATTACTCTGAAGAGGTATGCAAAATCTCGAAAATCGATATTATCGATGACCTCTACTTTCATCCCCTTAAAGGGTTAAAGACATTTACGGAACACCCTGTATACATGCTTCACAAAATCAGCATATAAAAATAAATTTAATATTGCATCGCTGGAGTTAAACAAAATGCAGATCGATGAGGCTGAAAAAAAATAAGAATGGCATCATTCCTGTCACCACATTCGAGCCTCCAGCTCCGGAAGCCTTGTTCAATTGATTTCTGGCAAATACAAAAAGGGATATCGGGGAGCCTGTAGATGCAGAAAGGCTGGATTAAAGTGCACCGTTATTTGCACGAATTGCAATAGTACCTGTGATAATTTGCAAGTTCCACTACAAGATAGCGATGAAGATGAAGAAACGGAGACTGTTCTCGAGCAAACCTATGACCAAATCAAGGAAAAAGGTGATTATGTACATCGAAACTGATAATCCCATATCACCTTCACATGATGAGACTTGTTGATGATCCTACATACAGGGGTTGCGGAAAGGAGTCCGAAACAGGGATCCACTTTCTTTGTCACTGTCCGGCACTCTCAGGAATACGTTACAGATTCCTTGGCTCACATCTCCTGGACGAGTTACAGGACACCGGAAAGGAGGGCTAGGGGCAATACTGAGATTTGTAGGAGCGTCCGGTTAGGTCCTAAGAGGGATCGCTCATATGTCTGGAGGGTGAACAATGGGCCTTGCCTTGGCCTAGGTTCGGGGGATCCCTCGGGATCCCAAACCTCTGGTTCAATCAATCAAACAACCCCATCATGAATAACGTGGAAGGAATTTCTATATGTGACGTTTCGCTCGGTTCTGAAGACAATGAACTCGCAAAATCTTATCCATCAGGGATATCGAAGCAAATGATAATGCACCAAATTTTATAATTAGTGCATTGCATGTGAATTAGCCCTACTGAGGATACAAAAAAAGAAAAAAAGAAAAAAAAGATCCACTGACTCTACTCAAGCTGGTGTGGCAATGAGTTTTTTTGCCAATACGCGTGTTGGAGTAGAATTTGTGGCGCTCGTATGCTGAAACTACTCATTTTACAAATAAATTATAGGAAATTTTTTTAGCTTAATTTATCGCATAACTATTTTAATCCTAAAATGAGTCGCAAAGGAGATATTGTAAAAAAAATAAAACTGTTCTTGGGAGTCATGTTTTCAATATTGCGGCGAAGATTCGAAAAGAGCATGTCGAAATCTATAAAAATGCAATTTTCAAAACTCCCGAAAAACTTTCCAAGTACAACTACCAAATGATTGTAATATTAGGGAAGTACAAGATAATTTTCCGCATTGTAATAACGTATTCATTCGAATATTTAAATGTGACAAATTCAGAATTGCAAAAAATGTGACCTTCCACTTACCGCAGTATTCCATATCTTCGGACTGTACCAAAACCCTCGAGAACACGTCCCAAGCCATGAAACAGAAATCTATATGAATGCGTTGTGAGTCCGTTTTCTAAAATATTCTATATTGATATTTATGGAAAAGTACCAAACATTGACTTTATAAATGCTATAGAGCCTATACTACTATCCATACAGGAAAATAAGTTAATAGTTAATAGTCGGTTAGGTAATTTAAGTGACATAGTTTAAAGTGTATTCTTATGTTGTAAAATAAAGAATTCCTAGCGTTAAATTCAGTGTTGGATTATTACATTCGTAAAAATATAATATAAAATTCGCGTGCAGTGATGATCTGGACCTCATTTGGACCTCTTTTAACGCTAAAATCACATCTTAGGAATATTAGGAAAAATACAGAATTGCAAATAATTTTCGCCGTCGTAATTACATATTGTTCCTCCGGTCTTATCTGTTGGTGTGTACTTATAAAAGACTTAACAAAAAACAAATACCATTACTGTGGAAAAACAGGTAGGTTGGGTTCAGTTTTGATTTGCAAGTGTTAGAGTGTTTTATCAAAAAATGGAGAACAAATCCTCTTAAACCTTGTACGGTTTTATTTGCCTATATGATCTGTATCACATCCTTTGGTATCTATTGTCATTTAAATCTGAGATACTTGTCCCAAAAATCATATAGCTTTTTCGCTTTGAAGTAATAATAACCAGATGAAATTATTTACATTGTCAAAACTATTTCTACAATTTTTATGTTTCTTGGCTTTGAGTGATTACTATTGGACGTGAAGTCCTTTCTGTCAGCATGAGCTGACAGCTCACTCTCATGACCAGCAATAGCATAGGACGGCACGCTAGCACCTCAACTCGTGCGGAAGAGTTATAGGGGGGCTTACACAACACCTGCCGCTCTCACGACCCATAATCAAAAAAAAAATCGTGCCTATTCAAAAATGAAGGACACTATCCACCCCTTACACCACTTACCTTTTTACGTCGATGGCGCAGATGTTCGGCTTTCTGCTGCTCGTCCCAACCACCCAACGAAACTGATGGCAGAAATTGTTTCAATGTCCCATTTGATGATGACTTGTATACGAGAGGTGGAGGAGCGGACCTACTCAACCTTCATTTTAGAGAGAGCTCCAGGAGAGTGAGAGAGGGAAGAAAAAAGTTTTAGGAGTCCATTACGTTACAAATAATAACTATCATTTATTTATTAATCATATTTTCACCCCCGGTCGATTGATGGCTTAAACTCTAGACAATTTCTTTCTTCGTATACTACTAATGCTAGACAAGCTCGGTTGAAGTTGTGATTTTTCTTTCTAAGGGTGCGTAAGTGATTACATTGAAGCTGATTTTCATAAAATGAAATTATGGCAGCCTGATATGGCTGTCGATAGTATTTAAATTACCATGAAAAAAAAACGTCTTACTACCGAAAAGAATACTATTTGCGGAAGTATTCTTAGTTATTTTATAAATTCTCAACTACTCCAAATCGGGTTCTAACTAGTTAACCTTACTCTGAGATCAAGATGGAAGTTATGCCAAATACAACGGCTTCTCACAGGCCCAATCAAAAGAAAATCATCCGTTACAAGTGAAACATTATTTACTTCCAGGGCTCCCCGACTTATTGAAGCACTCCAGGATCCAGCAGACAGACGTACCTGAATGGATAAAACAAAAATAGAAAAATTCTCCCGAATCACCGTTTGGTGTCAGGGATTAAAAATATTAAATTAAAAAAATCATCTTTTTACGGCAACCAAAACATATATGTATATAGAATTTTGTAGAAATAACCCGCTTGATCTGGGGAGATTAAAGTCTTAGAGTTACAGAAAACAGTATCAACAAATTTAACCTAAACTTGTGATGTTTACAACAACTTGCGTACCCTTGTACATATCTTCATGTGATCCTTGTTATACTAAAACAAGCAAAACGAGAAATAATTTGCTGCAAATTAATACCTATAGGTATTATAGGTACGTTATGCCGATTTGGTAAGCCTATCCTTTATTGCGCTTAGCATTCCGCGCACAATCTGCAGAGCAGTACTGGATCACCAGCACTATCCTTTTTGGTTTTGAGGTTGACAAACGCTTACTATTTTCTCCAAAGACTTTTTTCTTCAAAACGAGATATATTACGAGCATGAGGTATTGCATTTAATCCTTGTATTTATGACGTCTGAGTACATGAGATCTCATATGATGTGCAATTAAGACCTTCGATTTTTAAAACCTTGGTGAATGGATGGGATGTATATGTGAGTGGGACCAGGATACTTTTCTTCCGCTTCTCCAAATTTATGTCTGGTTTTCTTCTGACGATGCACAGTTGCCAACTCGTCCCTTTTTGGAGGATTTTATTAATTTCCGACTATTTAATAGCGCACTGCTTTAACTTTTTAATTTTTCTTTCCATTGACTGTCACAATCACTTTTCAGAATTCGTTCCCTTGTTTTTGGAATTTCAACTACACTTTCGTCTTTTTAGCGTGTTCACTCTGCACCATGATACAAAGAAAGAAGGTATGGCCGAGTTTTCTGTCAATTGGGTGCTTACGTCATAGGATGACAAAAGTCATTCAGTCGTGCGATCTGTCATTGTATCAAGTTGTGATTATTTATTTGAGAGAGCTAAAATTTCATATTATTTCACAACAGTTTGTGATATATATAAAAAAATTAAAAAGTGTGAATATAAAGTACCTAATTGCTTAAGGGAGCACTGCTGATATGATAATTTGTTGTAATGTAATCTCAAAAAACGGTCAACAATCGGACAACTTCTTATAGCGAATTCTTTTATAAAAAAATTTAAAAAAATTTATGAAGTTTTAAACATCCAAACGCAACCAAACAATCTTTTTTCTGTTCACTGACAGATACAAATATTTTGATATTTTACAATATAATTGACATGCTTTGACAAATGACTTTTGTGTCCACATGACGTAGTAACCCAAAGAGATCCTCTTGAATCGGCCATACCTTCTTATCTTTGTATCATGCTCTGCACGATATCCAAAGAATATGTCACTTCCCGGAATTTTCTGGTAACCACGCGCACAGACCATCATTTTGTTGTCTTTCCTCCAGTTTTGTTCGGGTTCGACTTCATTCTTGACTGTCACTATCACAGGGTTGCGTTCAGTCTCTTTCATACGAACTGGAACGTCTAAGGTTGTACCTACATGCGACCATAACACAATCATTTCTTAATACTCTATAGAATTGTCTTCGAACCACTTCCAAGAAATATCGGTGAAGAAAATCCTTTCGAGAATAAAAGAGAATTTTTCATCTAAGTGAACTCGACACTCAAAACAAACAAAAAAGCTCTCTATGGAAGCATTAGAATGTCATTAACCTCCAACTTAACGCCAACGGCATGCCAAACACTTGAGAAATTGATTAACAGTAAGTAATGCCACTGGGATATTTCCGTGTGAGAAAGTATCCGGTAAATGGTATTTCCGTCTCCCACATCATGACCATCCAAAAATATAATTTCGAAAATATCCTTTTACGGAAATTACTTGCATCACCCACCACAGCCGTTTCTCGCAAAGTTAAAAAGCTTTTAATGTAATTTGTATAATTAACGCGTAATATGTAATGTATGCTACCATGAGCATGAACATTAATTTTTTCGAAATGTCATTCAGAAATTTGTCGCATTTTCAATTGCACTAAACAAAAGAGAAATCCATTTTAATTTTATTAAATTTCACCGTTCATATGTATGGATGTATATGGGATTAATACATTTCCATCAAAATATGAAATAAAGCAGAGCGAAAGTGATGTCATGGTGGCCCAGTTGTTAGTTAGTGCGCATTATTAAAAATGTGATGTACATATATAGGTTTCGAGTCTTGGCGGACATTTGTATACCCTAGATGAAATCTATTGTGTATACTAAGTTTGTCATTCCGTTTTTAATGCATAGAAATAATGATGGTAGGGCAAAATGGATTGGCCACCTACGCATAATATTAAAAGTTATTTTGATTTTTGCATGTTCGTTCGTCTGTCTGTCTGTGCACACGATAACTCGAGAACGCGTATACTTCGAGAACTGAAATTTTGTATAGGGACGTTAAAAAAAAAAGTCAAATTAAGTTCGAAAATGCCACAAATCGAGAACTCCTTCGTGGGGTTGCCATAAAAAATTTCGTTTTCAGCTATATATTTGGACACTGCCTGAGAAGGCGTCAACCTACAAAGCGGAAATTTTGTACACAGTCTTTTTATAAAAATAGTAAATACAATTTCAAATCGGGCAACCCCTTCTTGGTGTTGCCATATAAAAATTTAAGATTTTAACTTATATTAATATACAACCACATCAAAAGTCAAAATTGCGCAGATGAGCCCTACGAAATTTCATACGGGCATTCATCTAAGGGGTGGCCAAACTTTCTGCTTCCCTGGGCCACATTGGAAGTAGGCGCGTTATATTGGGCCACACATAAAATATACCAACCCTAAAGATACCTTACGAACAAAAACGAAGAATATACATACTTAGTTAACAATTTTAAGTAATTTAGACTTCATTAATTCATAAAATTTTTATTATAAAATTAAGGAAGTAGCAACATGAAATTGATGTGATATTTGACATTGTTTTTGAGACAATAATGTTTTGATATTTTGTGATCGAAGTTATTGCAACTCTCAGTATGGTCTTAAGGTGCTCATAAGTTATTTTGCTCCTACATATGTTTATTCTTTGTGTGCTTCATCTTAGTAAAAAGCTTCCAAATAGCGATGGCACGAATTGTGAAGCAGGGGTACTTTTCTCTGGGAAGATTATTCTTATCAAAGTCCAGTAAAGAGAAATTATTAAATTTTTCTTAAAGTTGAACATCAGATTGCAGCTCTAGCCATTTCATTTGAAAATTTGCTGGCAAGTTTATGTCGACTAAAAATGGAGTCGCAAATATGTCAAAAAATTGATGGTTTTTTTGGAAATCTTGAAATCTTTTCTCAGATTCCTGTATCAAATCGAAAATCAACTTTGCATATTTTTTGTTACTCTCAGGATAGTGTTTAGCAAACGTTTCAAAATACATAAAATTATTTGGTTGAATTTGTGACTACCATAGTTTCAGTTTCATTTCGAAACCGTTATAGTTTGAGGCATAGTATTATGAATTGTTTTTCACTTTGAAGACGCATATTTAGTTCATTTAAATGAGCTGTCAAGTCTACTAAAAAAGCAAAATCTGTGAGCCTGTTTTCATCACCAAGTTCTGGGACAGATTTTATTCTTGATTCCATAAATGAATTGATTTCATTTCACAAAACATAAAATCTTCTCAACATTTTACCGCGACTTAACCATCTTACTTCCGAAAAAATAAATAATGTCCCCAATGTCTTCAGTGTCAATTTGACTAAGAACAATTGCACATTGAAAACTTTCTTTGGCCACATTTCGCAATTGTACATTTATTATGTCGAGAAGTAACTAGTCCCATGGAAATGTTATATAGATAAAGAAAATGTTTTATAAAATTAATTGAGAAAGTATTTAAGTATGTATTAGTTTTGTTGGGCCGCATTCAAAGCCGTCCTGGGCCTGTCTGGATCGATCTTGAAAACAGAATATATTACCACCTCGGTACATGTACGAAGAAGATATTCATATTTCATGCTTTTTTTTCTAAGAGTTTCTCCATAAATCAACATTATACTCTCAGTACAACAAAAAATCTTATCTTAATTTCAACAATGAATCAATTAAATTGCACAAATTTAATAAAGCCTCCCACTACTTTATCAACTTTAACACAATAATCCCATTGAAAATGCCGTACACTGACTTAATTTGACTTGGAATCAAAGCCAAATGAAAAGTCAAATCTAATTGAAGAATTTCATTGAATTATCCTGAGGCGTTCGGGGGAGAAATGCCAGGCTGAGGTATTCATGGTACCACCTCATTCATTCATTCATTCAAGCAACCCTCGAACATTTTAGTGCCAGTTGAGGTAGCTTATACAAAAGGGCTGACTGCCTTGTCCTGTTCTCGCCTTTTATGATCCTATCAGCAAATTGATTTTCCATTCTTTTAAGGAAACTTAAGCAGTTTTGCCTGCTCTTGATTTCTTACTTGATTGTGTCGATAAGGCTGCGATCTTCAGAGAAGAATTTATTGAATGTAAGGAAATTGTCCGATTGAATGCATCCTCCTGGAATAGTGGAATTAGTTTTGGAGCTATTCTCTGTCTTGTTGAAAATGCCATTACGGTCGTTCATAGTTCAATTTTTTCTTTTTATTTCTTTTACAATAGAAAGTATTGCAGCTTAAGTTTAGGTCGATTTTCAAGATGAAAATGGTAAAATTATTCCATCTTAAAGAAATCCACTTATTAGGTTAGAAACTGATTACAATCGTCCATGGGAGAAGTTAGATAAATTGAATATCACTCAATATTTATAGTTAGCACCGCTATCCATGGCAGCAATTATTATTATTAACGATAATGACAATCATTATAACTTCTAGCTTTTTTTGTAGAAAGACAAACAAAATACTTTTTGCCTTCCCTTTCTTAAAAAAAAAAAAAAAGGAATTGCATAATTTATGGTACCCTGCAAAGATCTTAGCGATTTCAAAAATACTATCATAGGTAGAAATATTGCGAATTCTCCTAACCTTTAACAAAGTGTAGCGAACAACTGTCGGTACTTTAATTTCTGATTGTAAAGGGCATCCAAGCAAAACGTTTACGTTTGAATTTAGCATCAACTGACTTTTTTGTGTGGTGCAATTAATAGTGTTTGACCAATATCGTCTACTTCTACAGTGATGATGATTTATTATTAAAAGTTATTACAGAAAGTTTAGGATAGATTGTACAGTAAAAAATTTCGAGGCAATAATATAATAGTAAGACTGCAAATAAAAATTCTATCGACAAATTTAACAGAGCTCGTTCAGTTTGTGATGTGAGAATACTAACACGTGCTCGTAGTGGTGAGTTGATAGAAAATATCGGCACCCTAAATGCAAGATTCAGCATAATAGTCCGACTTTGCTCGAAAAAATGCAAGAATGTTACAAGAATCCAAGAGTATCCATTGAATTCGTCATCGATCTCTTCAGTTAGATAAAATTTACGTAACATTTTATGAAAAGATCTTCATCTTCGTGTTAACAAAATGCAAATAACAAGAGATAATGCCAGTGCAGCATTCAATGCATCATCACTTCTTTTCATAGATATTGAATCAAAAATTAAATAATGTCGATTCATCAAAAAACAAAAAATTCTTTTGTGATGAACCACATTTTCAATTCGGCCGCTACGATAATAAGCAAAACTGTCGAATATTAGGAGAGAGAATTCCACATATGATCTAAAAAGTATGGATGCCCCTAGAAAAAATGTTAGTTTGATATGTAGTATGGGCTGAAGGAATAAAATTGACCCATAATACTTTGAAATTGATGTTGATAGAGCGGTTACGCTTAAAAAATATGTGGTTTCAACAAAACGACGCAACATATCATCAACGCAACACAATCGATATTTTGTAATCTAAATTTCTAGAACAAATAGTTTTTCGTTTTGGTGACATCAATCGGCCGCCTAAGTCATGAAACCTAATACCATTGGATTATCACTTTCTGAAAGATTTTGTAAAGGGAAAAGCTTATAATGTAATGATACCAAAACGATTACAGAATTAAGGAATAATATTCACCACAGCTTTTGGCGAAACAGAGCCAGCTTTATGTCAAATAGTCAACGAAAACTTCCATGAAAGAATGGTATCCCATAAAATTAGTTGAGGAGGTTAACTGAACGATATGTATCCCGTTTGACATACAATTTGTATCTCTTTACATCATGATAAATAGAGATATATTTTTCATTAATAACAGTGCTGTGACTAAGGCGCCCAATTCCCCGTATCACAACTATAAGGTCGATACATTGATGTATAATGATTTCACCATGAAAACAATAATTGAATTAATTTTAATTTCAATATAATTAAAGCTCATTCAGATATTATAAGAAAATACATTTTATTATCAAGACACACATTTCACTCACACAGAATACCTACTTATCTACAAAGAGTGTCTCCACTATTCGCTACTACCTACATACATATATTTGTTTAATTCCTTCAATCTAGTTATATTACATATATACAATTATTCTTGCCGTCTTAAAACTAATATTTTAATATGACAGCAACAGGCATATCAGGTTACATTCTCTTCATGCAATCGTACTGCATAAAAACCTTCCTGCATTTTCTCATGTATGGTTTTTCATATAATTACAAGCTAAAAAAGCATTTTGAAATTATCATTAGTATCTGGGAGCAGCGAGCTCACAACTTCTGGGAGTTTTTCTTTAACGTCCGAAGAAAAGTTCGAATTTTGTAAACTTAATTTAAATATTGTTTTTGGTGAATCTGACTAAGATTTGAAATAAAAAATTAAATAATTTAGTGAACCTAATTTAAATATTGTGTTTTAGTGAACAAGGGTGGAGAAATTAATGGCTCGTGAACCTGAATTATATATTCACATAAATCCCTTCAACCGGTACCAAGAATAACAATTATATAAAAAAATTCAACCTAAAAATCACATAGAAATAATAATAATTTGGTTATTCTTTTTTGATATCACTTAACCATTATTTCACAATTTTTATTATTTTTTTTTTTTATATAAAATAAGAGTTATCAATAAACTGTTACACAATTATTGTCAATAATAATGGTTATTTTTGGATTTATTGGTTATCCATCCCCATACAATAGGACCATTTCTGTCACATAAATTCTATTAGGAGCTTTTTATAATTTTTTGAATTTGAAAAACAATCCTGTATTCAATTTCTCCTAGCCATTATTATAGAGAAGAATTAAGAAAGTTATCGAGAATATCTATTATTTCATAACAAACAAAAAACAAGAAATTGTGAAATATAATAATAATGATTATAATCGTTAGCAAGAAAAAAGATAACTATAGAAATGAAAATTTTAAACAATTACGGTCCCTGATTTAATAAGCACCTTACATAATTAAATATAAATGAATAATTATAATTAAGTAATAAATAACTCTTTATCAATACAACACAAGTGAGAACAAGTTCAATGATTTGCGCATACTCCAAACTTGAATTCATTGATTATAGAAGGGGCTCCTAAAAATTTACTTTTGCATTTATCTATTATTAACCAGTGTTGGGCGTAATTTGATTGCAGTGTAATTTAATTAATAATTCCATTACAGTTTAGTCAAATTACAAAGTAATCTAATTAAATTGTATTCGATTACATATCAATCAGATTACTTATGAGAGAATATGTAATCTATCAAATGTGTAATCTGTTACAATATAATTAGAGTATTTTGTAATCTAATTACATTGTAACAGATTACTTTGTAGATTACTTAAAAGTAATTAATAATATAATGAAATGAATCGAAAGAAAATGGTATTGTTCTCGTACGAAATTAGTTTTAGGAAGTTTTATGAAGAATTAGAATACAAATATCTTAAATATCTTAAATGTCTTAAATGTAATCACATTAATTAGATTAACATGTAGTGAGATTAACTTGTAATCGATTAATGTGTAATCAGATTAACTTGTAATCACATTACACGTTAATCGATTACATTATGTAATTATGGAAATGGATTACATTAGTAATCTGTTACAAAGTAATCTGATTACAGATTACATGTTTAATTGTAATTGTTAATCATTAATCAGATTACATTTTGCCCAACACTGTTATTAACTAACTAAATTAGAACTAATAATAGATAATTAGAAAAGCTAACAGCAAATTAAAAGTAAGTTTAAAAAATTCAATAATAATATTCAATAATGAAGTAGGCTTACATGCTAAAAAAAAGCACGGCTCGAAAATAACCGGTATTTTCTAATTTTGAAACGAAAAAGTCACATACAAAATAGGCAATACAACATAAAATATTTACATTTTTGAAACTCGTGGCATGACCACGAAAAATTTGACTTTTTGTATAAAAGTAAGTAAATATAAGTCAAAATGAACTTTTGCAATAAAAGTTTTTAATAACCGATAATTTTTAACGTATATTTTTCAGTCAAAATATAAAAGGCAAAAAATGACTTTTATTTTTCGGTCAAATAATAAAAGTAATTCTTTTACTTTTATTTTTCAATCAAACAATAAAAGCATTTTCTTTGACTTTTACTGTCTTCAGCCAAAGTCACTTGTTACAGAATTTTTCATTTTGGGGTATTACTGAAAATAGAAACTCACAGTAAAATTTATGCGGAATATGGAAAAAATATTGTTAAAAAAGTCTTATACTTTATGTTATGCGAAAATAAGTAGAAAACAAACACTAAAAATAGGGGAATACGAAATTCAGCTATGACACTATTTATTTTTCAGTATTTCTGCGTGCTATTTAAATTAAAGAAGCTGGATATACCCGAGTAATTTTAGGTTGCAGGAATTTTGCATTTTCATAAAGTGTAACCAATGCAATAAATTTTGGTATTTTGTTTATATATGTATGTGAGCTTACTTTTTTTTATTTTCTCAATACTGTCTATTCTGAAATTTGAAGTATGGTCAAAATATGAACAAAACAAAAGTCAAACGGCCATTCTTTACACTTTTGTATTGAACTTCGAATGCAAGTGTGAATAGATTTGAAAGAAGGGAAATTTCTTTTCTGAAGGAAGTTACAATTGGTCTAAGAGCATACATAAATAATGAAAATTATGAGTGAATTCTACTACTCAAAAAGTACAAAAAACCAAATTTAATGACAATAAGTTAATTAGACCGAAAATACTATTTTGAGTTTTATTTTTGATCGAAAAAAGAAAGTGTGATGATTATTGATGATTTTAAGAAGAAACAATTAGATGTGAGTCAATATCTTGAGCGAAACTCTTATTTAATGATTATTAGTGATTTAAAAATTAAACCTAACCTTAAAAATAATTATTATTGACTTTTTTTTTATTAATTAAGTTTTCAAATTCTAGCACATATTGAAAGTAAATTTATTAACTCCACATAATTGATCTCCTACCTAAATGATTTTTTCACATAAGAAATGAAAAATAATCATTATTTTAGGATTTGAATTTCTTTCAAAAAAATAATTAAAAGTGTTTTATTTGTTCTTTAATTCTTAACCACAAAATAATTTCATGGAATAATTTTATTGAATTCAAATGAATGCAAATGAATGTAAGTGAATGCAAGTGAATTCACACAGACTTCAATGAATGCAAGGTATTCCAGACTAATATGCAGTTCAAGTGATGCATTCTCTTTCTAAGAGGAAAAAGAACGCATTGGAAATTTTTTTTTTGAGGAATGTGGCATCGTATTTCCTAATTTAAAATACTGAAGAGAATTGAAAGAATGGAAAATATGTATTCTTCATTCCTTTGAATTAAATCCAAAATAAACTGAAAAACAAAAAACAAAATTCAATTTGCAATTGCAAGAAACTGTTGTCGTATGTTCAAAAAAGTGGCACTTACGACAAATCGATTGTTACAAGTGCTGATTTCTGCGAAAAGTGTGCTGCTTATTATTATTAAGAAAAAACCGATGACAGATTCGGAAATAGTGCGACGTTTTAGGTCAAAAACTTCCAATTTGACGTATACAACAAACCAATACTCGTCGATATAGAGATAATTCGGTATATAAACATTACAAACTACAGAGCCTAATTTCATTCATAATAAACACGTTTTATTAGAAACAATATGGAACCACCTTGTAAATTATTTGAAAATATAAAATTTACTTACAGGTACTGCAACTGTACATAGTAGATCTGCGAATACATTATCAAGGTAAAATCGTTTGCTTTTGCAAGCAGAATGTGATCGAACACAATTAGAAAACATTTACATAATTTATTAACGAACACTTAATAGGTGTAATTTAATGCAAATAATATATTAATTAACATTTATATTGGCGGAGAAAAAAATCCATTTATGAAAATAATGAAAACTTCAGCGAAGAAAATTATACTTCTTCATCTGCAGTGTAGATGTAATAAAGAAAATTCTATAAATTGAAAAGCTTTTTGTAATGTAATATTGTCTCGATTTTTTGTGTTTAGTTATTAAATATTTTCAGCATGAAGCAATATGCACTTATTTTCCAGACAGAACACTTTTTTATATATTTCTTCCATATTCCGCATAAATTTTACTGTGAGTTTCTAACCACTTTAGGGGAAGGTACAATAGACGAACTATGGTCGCGGTGTCCGCAAGGTCCTGGAGGCCTAGTCACCCCTACTCTTAACATTAACATTTTACTTACAGTAATACCCCAAAATGAAAAATTCTTCAACAAGTGACTTAAATATTTTGCTGAATGAAAATGCTTTTGTTGTTTGAAATTGAAAAATAAAAGTAAAGGAATTACTTTTATTATTTGACCGAAAAATAAAAGTTGCTTTTTGGTTTTTATTATTTTATCAAAAATTAAGACTCATTTTTTGACTTTTATATTTTGACTGAAAAATGTACGTTAAAAATTGCCGGTTATTAAAAACTTTTATATTAAAAGTTAAAATGAAACGGTTATATAAGGACCGGTTACTTGTGACTTTTAATTTAAAAGTCATAAAAGTTACCTGCCATGAAAAAAAGTAATAAAATGACTATCTGCTGAAGTTAGTTAGCAGGAGAGCGGGCTGTTCTAAATTCAATTGGGATTATTAATTGCAATCTGGTTCGAGCTAATATTAGAAAGGTGACATTATCACTTAAATAGAGTTTACTCTGCTAGGTAATTCTCAATAGGACATAATTATCAAGCAAGCAACCCAGTATACTTTTGGAATATTCGGAAATAAGGTCATTCCCTAATTCCTTTCCCTATCTCATTCCCTAAATCTTTTCCTGCCATGCTATGCCTTGCATCATGGATACCTTATGAGCTTGGCTAAATAATACGGAAAAAAACCGTAGATTGATGTGGCACATCAGTTATATGCAACATTTATCATATATACATACATACATTTACTATTCAAATTGCCAAGAATTTCACAACCATAAGTTATAATTGGTAGTAACAGAGCCTTCACAAGACGAATCTTTGTATCTTTGTCCAACCTGAGTGAGCATTGGTAAAGCTTCCTCTAATTAAGATTTATGTCAAAATTCACCGCAAAATGCGAACTGAGTCGTCAGCGAATGTAATATGTACATCATTAGTCATGCAAAGACAGATGAGATGTATATCAAGTTGATCTATGGAGATAGCAATAGATTGGCAATAGATTGCGACTAAGTCGGACTCAGACTAAGATTATTCAATTTTGCCCAGCTAAATATATATTTCATGTTTATATTTGCTTTGTTTGCATCCAGATGAAAATCAACTAAGCTTGTAGATGGACTCATCTAAACTTCATCACACTATTCCTAGGAGCTTTCATTAGGCCATTTAGACAAAACAATAGAGGGGGCCAAATGGACCCCTGTGGTATATTTGAATATAAAACTTTATACTGGGAACAACTCAAACAGTGTAAGCATTTTATTTGGATACCCTTTATTACTTATCACTTCTATTCTACTCTAGAAAACTACAGTTTTTTTTTGGAATTTGGATATATATTTTTTGAAAAAGTAGAAGAGTCACGATTTTATGGAAGGCGGAATATTTTTTTTCACATATTCTATTACTAGTGGCCTCAAATTGACTTATTTTATTTACAAGGCCAACGTTTGTTAACGCAATGTCACACAAGCTTTAAGTTATCTTGCAACCACCCGCAGTTCGTAAATTTACCCCATGAATTCGCCACGTTATCTGCTTCATGTTCAGATGTAAACACATGTAAAAATATGAAATCACAGCAATCACATTTGTTTTTATTTAGTATGGAGTTATTATGTTGGAGAAAGAATAAAGAAGGTGAAGTAGTGGATGCATCTGTTAGATAACAACAGTTGCATACTTTACGAGACATTTTTACATATATATGAAGTCCTGAAACAGTATCCAAAAAAGTATTTTAATTATTCGCAAATATCGCGTTCATCTTTTGAAGAATTGTTGCAAAAACTTCATCCATCAATAAAAAAAAAATACTAATTTCAGGGTGACAGTTTGTGTGAAGAAAACATTAAGATAAGAAAAATACTAGAAAGCTATTTTTATGAAGTTTACCAAAAATATAATTCAAACTAACAATAGCAAAAAGTTCGCTTGCATAAAAAGCTCAAACATAATGAAAGTATAACAATTTCGCATCAGCCTTGCGATCCCCGTAAGCAAAGGTAAAAAGTTTTCCAACTTTCACTTTTATCTGAAATTATATGACTTTTACAGCCAAAAGTTTTGACAAGTTTTTCGCTTTGTTACTTTGATCACAATGCTGATATCCGCGTTATGATTCATCCATGCTGCTTTGAGCCTTTAAAAAAAATATTGTTAATTATAAAAATTGTAAAAAATGTTGCGTTCTATATCTATATATTACGAATGTATTTACTCTATTGAAAACGACGAGGACGTACTATATAGGTACTTCAGGAATAAAGAATACTAGGAAAAATTATGATGATATTATGGTGAAAGTAGAACATAATGGAGTTACATATTACGGTGGTAAAAAGGTATGTAATGAGATATATCTGCGTGTAAGATGTTGACAGTCTTGTTGGCGGTACTACTGATCTATGTTTAGTTTCCTCCAGAAGTATTTACAAACTCGATAGACACACCCATTTTTAAATCCAAGTTTTTCACCAGAACTTAGTGTTGGATGTGAAAAAAGTGGAAATCATAAAAATTCGTCGTATCAATTCTGCGGTGTGAAAGGTGTTATATGTTCTGTTTTTAATTTTATATAACGTTGTAAATGTATATAAAGTGTAAAACTGTAGCGTAAGCGGCATACTCTATGTTGTTTGATACTTTCACTGTATTTATTTTGAATCCAGGTGCTTTCAGGAGTGGATGAGATGAAATGATTTTGAAAAGCTGTCCTGCAGAGAATTCTAACCAATCCCCTAGAGTGAATACAAAGAAGTGATTTCAGGCAAGTTTGTATCAACTTCTCGACACTCCTGGTATTTTTTCAAGGAACATAATTTATCAAGCTACACTTATTTACGGACAATTAAACAATCAGTGCTAAGAGCTTTGTATTTTTTGAGATTGGGATTCCATTGTTGATATTTTTTGCGCTGTCTTTCAACTTCTAATCCAATTTCGTCTCTTACAGTAAGACAGAAATAATAAATTTAATTACAACAGCAAATTTAATTACAACAGTGGTGGATACAATCGAAGAATCGAACGCAATAAATAAAAATAATCTTGAGTTTTTAAATATCCGAACATACCGAACATACTACGTAATATTTAACATACCTATGTATATTTTCTTTATAGAATCATGTTGATTTGTAATCACAAATATTCGATTACCAGGAGTATGAAGTGACAAATTAGTATTCATTACCTTTCCAGTTTTATGTATTATTTCCATGTTTAATATCATCAAACGACCGTATAAGAAAACGGCTCTCTGGTGGGAAATTAAACGTTTTATTGCTGCAATTTATGATAAAAATCTTCCATCAACAGAATAAGGAAATTGGTAAAGTGAAAGCAACTTCTAGTTAATTTACAGGAAGTACCATCAGAATGCTTCCGAATATCAATGGCACTTGTTTCAGGTAAACTACGAATTATCAGTTGACTACAAAATTATTGATTAATTTGTATGAACAAGGCATTTTGTTTTTTAACCCCCCAAAACCGGAAGTTATTGCTTGTCATTATATCATTGTGCATAAGGAACCCTTCGTATCTTTAACCGTGACAGTGTTCCGCATTCTCTATTGATTCGTTGGTGCCCATTCATTGGCGCCGCGTCGGCATTACTTAAACTTCTCCCTTCTGTCCAAAGTTCTTTACTTTATTGTTTGGCTAATTATGGTTACACATACTTCCTGGTTAACGTTTTCCAATCGATGTTAGGTAATTTGCATATAGATCTGTATTTGGTTGGTTAGTAAAAGAAAAGGATAAGAGGTAGTAGTTAACCGCTACAGATACTAAATACCTTACTGAATGTGGCATTAAGAATTAAATAATTAAATTAGGTAATTCTTTACAATGTTTGTTTACACCTTTTTTATGAAGTTAGAAAAGCAAATGAGGAGTTCTTATATGTATTTGCAATTCTTCTTAATCGATGAAAGCGGCTTATCTGAAACTGCTGGTAAAATAGTACAAAACGGCTTCTTATGTAATATAAATATTTTCTTTTAAAGATAAATATTTAATTTGGGATTTTATTCTATTTTTCTTACTCTTTTACTCTTAAATGGCATAACTTATAGCTTCGCACATTTTAATAAGCTCATTTATTATAAGGTCATGACCAAAGCCTGGCAAGTACCAAAGAAAAAGCACTTACTTAACATATGTGCAAGTACCGAATATATGAAAAGTACTTGTAACTATGTACTAAGTCTATAAAAAGTACTGAGTACTTTTTGAAGTACTTTTTAAAGCACTTTTTTAGAATCTTTATATTGACATTAATATAATAAATAAATACCTTTTGGAAACTATAACATGTATAGTAACCAGTGGCTACTATTTATAGTTTTTTATAGTTTTCGACGCTGCAGTTAGAGTAAAAATTTCACCTCTCATTGCTACACTCATAAAAACTATTAGAAGTCCGCCCAAGCACCTATTATCTTCCAATAATGCATGACAATTCTAAGGAAAAAATTTCCAGTAAATTTCTAACAAAAAATTTAGGCCTTGCATTACATGGTCGAGGCATCGTTGATTTTATGTTGAAGCGAGGTATTGTTTGCTTACCCTTGGTTATGTCCACTGACCAATATAATATGGACTGCTTACTTTTCTATTTCACGTGGGCACAATTGCTTCTGTCAAAAAGAGTTCTTTCGTCGGTGCCAACATTGAAAAAACCATTGGCGGGAAGTTGAAAACTTGAGCACGCAGCTCGGAAAGTGATTGTAATAACAAAATAAAATGTATTTCGACGAATGCACTAATTTATTTGTTGTTTTCAGTTCTCTCTCAGTTGGTATCTGGTGCTTAGACCGAAAGTCAGCAATATAGAAGTGAGCCCACTTTCTGCAGTGTATTTCTATGAACGCAGTCAGACCATATTATACCTATCAGTGTTTATGTCATCAAGTCGACGCATCGTCGATTTTATATTCGAGCGAGACGTTACTGGTGTTGGTTCTATTTGCCCAGTCTTTTTTGTATGTTATTAGTTTGAGTGAGATTCTGCTTTGACGCGTGAGTGCGCCACATTGTGTTTGCTTTTCTACGAAGAGTTATATATTTGTAGGTACTTAATAGATTCAGAAATACTTAAGTAAAAATCTTGGTACTTAAGTACAAAACTAAGTCTTAAGTACAATAATAATAAATAAACTCTAGTACTTATGTTCAAGTACTAAGTAGGCCATTTCAAAAGTATTAAGAATAAGTAGTAAGTTACGAAATTTTGTACTTTAAGTAGTACTTAAGTCGTTTTTTTACTTAAGTATTGCCCAGCTCTGGCCGTGACGAATGTTTGCTTTTAAATTGCCATTGCCTTTTCTCACGAGTTCAATGGAAAAGTATAATTCTTGTCCAGGCGCGCGCACGGACGAGGGAATGAATGGTACCCCCGCCCCCCTACCAGAAGCTTAGACTCTGTAATTTACAAATCAGGAATAAAATGTTATCTGTATATTGTTACACAAAGTATTGTCCGAAATAAGACATTTAAATATCAGTAATGATTATGAAATTATGATTCCTGCTACAAACACAGTGATTAACAGTTATGATTTGAAATAACCCCGGGAAAAAAATAGTGCGAGGTATTGATACGTACTAAAAAGAGTTAAATGAATAAGTATGCTTATTTCTATAGTACACTTTAAAAGTTTAACCCGAGTTTGGTTGCGAGTAAAAAGAAACTAAAAGCTGATTCTAATAACTTCACTTAATGATAACACCAATGAACTATACAAGTTCATTATACTAAGATGTGTTTTGTCCTAATAGTGAGAGAACTATATTGTGTGATATTTGGAGTTATACCTACTTAAGCCGGTTCCACACAATGCGGGCATTTGTCAAATATTTGGCATTCGCGTGATTTGAGGAGGTGTGTGTGAGCTACAAAGAGGAATATTTTTCATTCGTACGTTTTAAGAGCGCATTAGAAACTTTGGCTAAATCGTTCGAATGAAAAATACTCGCCTTTGTAATAATATTTGACAAATGCACGCCTTGTGTGAGATCGACCTTAGAGGGCGCTCGAATGCTTTGAACACATAAAGTCCCGTTCATATATACGGCACGAATCGTGGCAGTCATGTATATTCTCAGACATGACACTGACAGACACCGAACGTGCCAGATAAGATTTCGACAGAAAGTTCAGTTAGTATGTACCTACCAATACCTCGCGATCTTTACATCGCCTTGCTCAACTCTTGATGAATCCTCATGCGGACTCGTCTAGCTCTGTCGTGCTCGTACCCTTGAGGATGACGTTAAGACGATAATTTTCTATTTTTGAATATAAGAAGATCATTGTAAGAATTTCCAAAAATTTTTATTGTAGAAATGCTTCGAAATTCATCTGTTGAAGACCTCTCCGTAATTACATTATTACCCGAAGATGAAGACGAGCGTGGGCAGAAACATACCAGGACAGAACAAATATTCTCCACAGGCGAGAACCGGAAACGGTCTGAGTCTGTGCGGTTACATACGTTGGATATGAAATTTCTTATACATAAAGTATTAACGAATATTTGCCGTGTATGTAATATCCTAGACACACGGAACATATCAATGATCATTGGCGGAGCAATAATCATTGCATAGCTCGTGTGTTAATGCATCATTGGCGCAATGATCATTTTGTCGATAAGTGCGTTTTCAGTGGTGAGAAACTGAAAGTTGTTGGAAAAATCAGCTGATTTTTCAGCCATCACTGTCAAATGTCATTTGTGAATTTTGCTGATACATTTTTCAAGGTAAGTTTTGAATATTTTCCAAAGCGAATTATTGAAAAAAATTTCTCACATTATATATTTAATACAAAGCTCGAATCAATTTTTCACAAATTACTTCACAATTCACAGTTTTTAATTTACAAATTTGAGAACTGTCATCTGTCAAATAGAATTACCGTCAAGATATCGTGTGCTTGCCTTACTAAGCAATGATCATTCGATCAATTACGTAATTGGATCAATGATCATTCTAGCGCGTCGTGTGCCTAGGGTATTACGATACGTGGCTTTGTGTCTGCCTTCGTGGAGATTCCCAAAGGCATGAGTGGGCGACAATGGCGTGACATAGCTACTGCACAGTATATTTCATACAATAGAACAGCTTAGAATAAACTACGGAAATATTATTTCCAAAAATTAATTCCAAAAAAAAACCTCACCAGAGAGAACTATTGAGTATGATACGGATGGAAATCGGCGAAAAATTGGCAGTTGGCGCATTTACCGGCGAATGTATCACTTTCCTGTCAGTATACATCTCAAATTTTTATATTTATTAGAACGTTCCAAATGTTACGTTCCATCTGTTGTCGTTAGATATAAAAGCTATGCTGTTTCATCCCACCGAAAAATGCATCAACAATTTCAGAGTACTAATTGTATATTTCTTAATAGTTGGATAAACAAACAAAATTACAAAAGTTAGCGACATTTAGTGGCATGGGTACAAGTCACACGTCTTGAAAAATAACGCCGCAGCAGCTATCACTGATCACCCATACGATAAAATTAGAAAATTTGCAAATTTTAACAAAAAATGGAGTCGGAAGATATTGTTTCCCACATCAGAAATATTTTAAATATAATAAAGTATATATTGAAGTACGAATTTCATTAAAATTAGGTTTCTTTTTAAAGTTTTGTAAAAGTGGGACAAATTACGTGAGTGTAAATAAATAAATAAAAATAAATCGGTTTTATTGTTTATGCAAGATTTTAGCAAAAAAACTTGAAATACGAAACTTTAAAAAAAAAATGTTCTTAAGTGTTTAGATGGACTCAGAACACGACTTTAAAGACCTATTTTGCCGACCCCTTTTTGGAGTTGGGTCAGCCATAGTCCCCCCTAAAGCCAAATACTGCATGCGCTACTGTTTTTGTCGCTCAGGCAAATTCACATGTGACAAAAAGTTAGGTGGCCGGATAAATACGTTTTTACATCGCAGCACCTCTACCTCCCAAGAAGCAGCATTGCACTGAATGTTAAGTTAAATTAGGTTATAGGGGTGCCACTAAGTTGATTCTTAGCCCGTTACCGGTAGACCACTGTAGGGTCCATTGTGATACATAAATTCATGGGAATCTTTTGGAGGACAACGCCTTAGAGGAGGGACGGTTTTAAGGGAGGGGGAGGGGCGGTATACCTACCCATGAGAAGTACTGCTAAGGAGCCCAACTGTAATTTGGCAACTTGAAACCAAGGTTTTTAAATTCTTTTAATTCTGTTGAAACAATTTTTATTGGCTTTACTTCTTTATTTCCACTTACCTGATTCGACCTTCCCTATCCAAATTTGTTCCTTTAAATTATTCGGTCAACTGATAAAAGAACGCTGTTGTCGTTAGGGCGGTAGAGTTGTGACTTTTGTATTTGGTAGTATTTTCCCAAAAATACCCAAAATCAAAAACTAATTTGAAGAACACTAAATTCTCTAAATTTTTTGTAAGAATTTTTTTGGAAAAATGTTCACGTTTCTGCCGATGTAACTTGTTTTGTTACATATCAAACTTTACAAAAATGTAGAGAATTTAGTCTTGTTCAAATTAGAGCGAAACGATTCTGTCGTAGGATTAACCATTGAGGAAATACTTTTTTTGTACCGTCAATCCCGCCGACCCCCCGTCCCATATCTGGTCGAAACATTTATTTTTCATCGGGTCCTGCAACTAAATGACATATATCAATATCATTTCTACCCTACCATTTTTAGTCCATATTGATTGGACTATATGCTGGAACCAGGTCCACTAAGTAGTTTATATTTTATGCCAGAAACAAGTCCTGAAACGAAAACACAGTTTATGTTCAAAACTTTCATTAAAATTCCCCCAAAACCGGGTATACCCCCAATAAAACTATGTTTGTCATCTAATAAGCAACCCATTGCATAAGCACAACCAGATAACGCAGATCAATTTGAAATAAATATTAGTCAAAATCATCATCGCTCGGGAATTTTTTCTCTATGTGATAAAGGAAACCTTTATAGAAACTCTGAGGTCGTAACTTAATTCAGCAGCAATGCCATAAATTTATTGTTGCTATGCAGTGTTTGCAGTGTTGCTATGCAAACATTGCTTCTAATATCCTAAGATCAGTGATTGGCATTGCATCACTTCTTACTATGCGCCTCTGATACTCTATCGTTGGTGTCGTGTGCTAACAAAGGCTATATAAACAACAAGCTGACCTGTCTTAATCTCTTTTTACACTTGGCATCGCTTGAGGTAAGCTGTAGGGATTAACATTTATATCTGGTCCCGACTCATATACAATTCTTATTAACAAGACACTTTGAGCCAGGTATTGATTGCCTTAGGGAATATTATTTCGGGTATTGACTGAAATATTCATTTACTAATTTACACTTTAATTCGCGTTTTGACTGAAATAAAGAATCTTACTTCTGGTCTCGACTGAAGTTACGATAAAATTTTAAGGTATTTTACCTTAGGTCTTGACTGAGATAAAATTGACTAGCATTAACACTTTATTTGTGGTCTCGACGGTAATAAAGAATTGTTCCAATCAATGATTAGAACAAAGTGTATTAACATTAGCTTAAAGCCAATTTCTCAAGTGTCAAGTATTAGATCGGTGAGTACCAGCCACTTGGAACATTTTATTTTACTTATTTATCTATTTTATTATATTAATGTTTCGAATGCAAATATTTCATATATCATATTTAAAGTTTTACTCTATATATTTATTTATAATATAGTTATATCACATTCTTGACAATCTTATAACTTTCTGCCAATAAGTGTTCTTGCCAGTACGTTTTAATCTCTGACCTAATAACTGTGATAATCACATCCTGATACTACCATTGGGCAATTTTAAAAATAAGAGTGACAATTTTAGTGATAGTTAAGATGATATAGACCACTACGTTTCCATTCTAACAAACGGGCGGTACGCTACGTGATTGATTTATTGGAATTGCAAAAAAAGATATATTTTACACGTTTATTAAAATTATTAAAAAAAGTCAAACTGTACCTATAATTCCGAAATAAAATTTTCCTTACTCCTATATTGCGCATTTAGGTCCGTAAACATCAACGAGGATAATCCTTTTTCCTGCTTAAGGATAATTCTAATCGGCTTGTTTTGGACGTAAACACCAACTTATGTGTTTTTTGCTTATGTGGATTAGTTTCGGACATGAAACGCGATGCGGCGAGTTTGCGGAATACATATAAAAATTAAAACAGTGATTAATAATTAAATTAAATTAATTTACAATTAAATCGACAAATAAAGCTTAGCAATTACATAAATAAGAGCTGTTCGGAATAATCTCCGCATAGAAATCATATCCCCGGCAAATCTCGGATAAAATATTATGTCGGTGTAATACGATGGATTAAATCTCGAATAGTCTTGATTGCTGTTTTTGCGTTGCAAGTGAAGATGAATTATTGTGGTTGATGTTTACGCCCCTTAGTGTATTGTGATACAGGCATCACCTGAACTCTAAAGTTGGAACGAAGCTATTTACATATTAATTATTTTCTCTCTTTTTTAATTACTTCAACTTAGGTATTTAGGTATTCTATCAATAAAGATATCTGATGGGGGATATTCTATGTCCCAGCAGCCATTTAGTTTTCATTTAATTGAAATCAGTAATCAGGTTGAACATTTTTTACATTATAAACAAATCTAAAAAAAAAAAGCTTTAACCAAACAAACAGACGCTAAAACAAGCCTAATTTGGCCGCCAAATATCTTAGCTCCATCTCTGAATCACTGTGATAATAATTTTTAATTCTCACGCTATTTATACATATATTTTACTCACATCCGAGGCTGAACTCTAGATGTTGCAGTTAACCTTTTAAGAAAAGTTTACAAATCAAAGATACTATTCGCATTTGTATTAAGCAATGAAAACATTGAACAAGTGATATATTACAATCGTTTGGCAGCAGCTCAAATATTTCTATAGAGTTGGGTAGGTAATTAGCAGGAAAATAAATTAGAAAAATGCAGAAAAACCAAAGACTGCATAGAACAAACATGACCGATATTTTGATCCAATAATAAACCAGATATTTCACCATAGAATTTAAATTCCTGTCTGTAAAAGTTAAATGTGAATCTGGAGGTTCAATTAGTCGCACACTATGAAGATATTTTGTGTTTTGAAGATTCATTTTCCTCATCATATTTGGCGGCATGTACAAATTACCACTTGTTATTACTATTTTAGTCTTTAGAGCAACATTTATTAAAGCATAATAAAAAATAGTGTTGATTGTGAACTGTCCTTATTGGTAAGAATTTCCCCTTGTTCGGGCTACGTAGTGAAACATTTTATATTCATTTAAAAATGGAAAGAATTTTTCTATATAAAATGTTCGTACTGAGATTGAAGGGAATTTTTATAATAATCGCACCGCATATTGAAATTGGTTTGCATTTTCATGACATTTCCTATAAAATTTATGCAAAACCGTGAAAAGTTTATATTTCAGATGAGCTTTCAATTAATGAATTAACTACAAGCTATTAGAAATTTGAAATAAATCTATTCTTAAGCTTTGCTATAGATACCTAACAGAGAGAGAGAGAGAGAGAGAGAGAGAGAGAGAGTGAATAAACTGTAGTGTAAAAGTACAAACAAGTAATTATACAGATGAAGAACGCATATCAAAAAAATGAAAATCTTATCAACATTTCTGGTAACCAAGTTAGTTAGCTACGAAGAAAATTGTAGCTAAGAAATGTTGAGTTATTAACAGAAAATGTTCCTAATGTTAAGGCACACATCCAAGCTTCTATCTTTTACCAGAGCAAGGGAGAAATGCTTTAATCATAGACAAACTAATGGAATGATTAATTGGTTGATTGAAACAGATTTTGGGGACCACGAGGCGTCCCCCGAACGTAGGCCAAGTCAAGGCCCATTATTTACCATACAAACCCATGCTCACAGGTCCCAACCGGAAGCTCCTAAAAATATCAGTATTGGCCCCAGCCGTTCTTTCCGCCATCGTGTAACTCGTCCAGAAGATGTGAGCCAAGAATTCTGTAACGTATAACTGAGAGTGCCGGGCAGTATCATAGAAACTGGGTCACTGTTTCGGACTCCTCTCCGTAACCCTTGCATGTGGGATCATCAACAAGTCTCATCCTGTGGAGGTGGCCACAGAGAGAGGAGTTCCCATTGAGAATAGACACCAGAATTCTCAGGGTTGGCTTGTTAAGTCCTAGGAGCTTATTCGTTTGATTTGGATTTGATTTGCCCCACAGTTCCTTTGTTGATCTTCTAACCAAAGGCTAACCAGCTTGAAATGATTGAGACAAGGTGTTTTGGTGCAATCCCGACTGTAGAGGCTTGGTCATCTAAGGTTGCACCAAGACGAGCAAGCTCATCCGCCCTTTCATTCCCGCTGATGCTGCTGTGCCCCGGCACTAATGCACTATCACCCTGTTATTCTAAGAGAGGTAGTTGAGGGTGGTTTTGCACTCCATTAATAGTTTGGAGGTTATAAAGGGTTTAGACGAAGCTTTGACAGCTGCTAATCGTAAGGATGGACAGGTAGACAAACAGACGGATATGCAAAAATAAAAAAATAAAACTTTTAATATTATGCGTGGGTGTCCAACTGCTTGCAGCTTATTCGTGCTGCCGCATTCTCGGAAGTTGCAATGTGTAAACATCTGAAGATAAGGCTGCAGGCGCAGTATAAAAATATTATAGTTCCGTTGAAACATCTTTTGCGGTTGCGTGTGTAGTTTTTTAAATTGTTACTTAAATTTGTGCTGTAATTAACCAAATTTTTGTTTTATTTCTTCAAAATTCATATTGCTTTTAATTATTATTTTGTTTGTAAAATAATAACATATGGAAATAACTCCATAAATATTTGCTTATAAGATTTACGTGTTGTGAAAATCTGAAAGTTATAGTTCCTCATGTAGGTGTCTTTTCTCTTTATAAGAGGAGTCACTTTCCTTAGAGTTTCGTTAAAACCGTCAGGTGACAAGTGCAAGAAATTTTAATAAAAGGTCTCACCCCTAATACGTAACTCTTTCATTAAATTATTTACGTCCCCAGTACACTCTTTATTAGATATCCATTTTTTCACCTAGCACTCCTTCTTTTTCAGATTCTTATTAAGAAATTTAATGGCAAACAAGCGGCAGCTTGCACTTCTGAATCATCGAAGAGTTTAACTATAGACTATTGATACAAAAGCTGCGCGCAACAAAACCTACTGCATGTGTAAACACCTTTGCAACTTTTTTCGAAAGGTTGAACATTCTGAGCCTTGCGCAGCATAAACTTAAGGTTGCGCGCAACTTTAATCAACTGCATCTTTTGCAGCTCCAACATTAAACGCTACACATTGAAAGTTACAATGTGTAATCGTATCTTTAGTATGCCCTATAGGTTTTATCGAACGTATAACAATAAAGATTGTTTATAATCGCATCTTGCGAAGTATACGGTCTATTTCTAATCTTTTGCAAATGTTCAAAAAGTCATTTTTAAAAGGCTCATTTCTCAGCAATTTGTTGAAGCTATCGGTGACAGACAAACACCAATATCTAAATTGACAAAAACTGCTTGACTATCGTCATAGATGGGACAAGAACTGCCTAGTTATCCTATGGTATATTAGAGCAGAGTACACATATAATGAATTCCCTCAACAAGGCACGATTTATCTATCATTTCTCATAATGTGGGCTATTCCGTATTGGACCACCAGCAGTAAAAGAATTGTATACACAGTGATGTACCTAGAGGTTTTGCCACCTGGATCGGTCCTCAATTTGACGCTATTTCTAAGTCATTCAAAATCAAAAGTGGTTCTTAACAATTACTGAACATAAATAAATAAATTAAAAAATATATTTCCTTTGTTTAAACGGTATATACATAATGATAAAATATTAGTGATGTCCTTGATAGATGGGAACGCTATTTGCAATAAGAACAATAGCGCTAAAAAAAAGTATTAACAGCTGATATTTGTTTATACACGTTTTTAGACCATTATTTATGGTTGGCGTAAAACGGAGTTTTCCAAACTTGTAAATGATAAAATTGATTAATAAGTACAGAAATCTAACTGCTTTTAAATGGCAACCAAAAATGTAGTAGTTCATGTTAGGTATTATGTCTACTTTCGACATTGCAATAATTCTTTTAAAAAAGCGGTGCCGAAGGGTAGAGTTAGATTGGAATTTCGAACGCGAGACTAGAGTCGCATTCGAGGGGTCGGAAAAAATATGATGTCAGATTGAAAGCTTTGAGATCTCAGGTAAGGCAAATATTAAATACTTTTTATTATAAATTATTCACATTTATCCACTTTCTCAACCAACTTCTATCATATTACTTTTTGGCTTCGGAAGTAAAAAAAAATTTTTTTTTAAAAAATCCGGCCGCAGTACAATCTCACAAGTGTGCGTTTAGATTGAATGAGTTTGTGAAGACAAGTAGAAAATCACCAGATTTTTGCGTCGTAATCGTGAACATAGCGCTCGGTGATAATCTAACACTCGCTATATAACAGGCATACATTCGATATTATCTGTCAACGCATGCTACGCGAGATATGTGTTTAAAAATTTCAATCTGACTCCCGCTTTTAAAAGTTCTAATTTTTATTACCAAGCGAGGTATCGCCAATTCAAAATATTCGAGATCAGCACGCATTTTTGTTAAATTGAATACTTATAAAATGTGACGCCCACGATAAACCCCCCCCCCCCTCCTGCAGGGGCGGATCTAGCATAGAAATTGGTGGGGAGTCATCTTACTGCAATTAAATTTAGAAGAAAACAAAACATTGAATGGGGCACCACTTGTCCAGTGACGTAATTTGCTTAGTTTAGCCACCGCAGTACTGTAGTACTAGGAAGGTTTCTGCATTGAGAGGTGTGGCTGACGTGTCATTTTTTAATATATTTTTTTTTACAAAAAGTAATTCTTTAATAGAACAGTTGTTTATGGTGTAAACTGCAGGAGTCATTCAAACCAAACTTTTATCAGTTTTACACACTGGCACATATAATATGAACTGATCGATATTCTATTTCATGCGGGTACAATGTTTTGTATCAAAAATAGTTCTTACGGCCGGTGCCAATATTGAAAAAACCATTGGCGGGAAGTTGAAAAGTAATTTTAATAAAACCTTTCGAATTTCTGTTGAGTTGGTTTTACATAATAACGCTGCAAATATTTTAGAATGTTGGGAGTTAGGACTAAGTTAGGGCTTTGATGTGGTAGTGAGGCAGTCTGTTTTGTGGCTTGGGAAATGTTTCTCGTTTTGGATTAGCCACGATTGGGGTCCCAAACTCAAATTCAGAGAAAAACCTATACATATACATCACATGCATACAATAATATTCACCCTCCCCCCTTTCCTGGATCCGCCACTATTCCCCTCCGCATTTGCGTCCGCACACGGTACAGCAAATACAAGGCATCTAAAGCAAGAACCACGTTCCAACATTCTGCTGGAAAAAAATTTGTGGTGACGTCGACCTCTAATATGTATATAGAAAAGTAAAAAAATATCTGATATATTAATAAATTTGAGAAGTTTTTTTTTATAAAATTTTTACCACAATTAATTTCAATAAGGTAAAATATGTACATACTCTCAAGTTCAAGTGAAAATGTAGACAGAAACAAAATTTTTTTAATATATGTTTGTTTATGTTAAATTAGTTTTTATTGTTATAAAATAAAATTTAGTACGAATAGTCACAACGTACATATGGAGGGTGATTTTACTTATACCAGGATGCTAACTTGCAGTATAAGAGCTTTCATCGTCAGGTATTTGTATGTGCATATGTATGTCCACCGGCTTTTAATTAAAATTCACAAAAATGTTTAACATTCAAGTTGTTTTAAAATATACATTTTATACTGACTTTTCCTCCACCATGGTTTCTGAACTTGTTACCTTACATGACCAGTTTTTAAGCGTTACAATAGGATTTGAAATCAATAGAACCTTCTGTTCTCCAAGCATCTAACTGCCTTATTTATGTCAACACACCTGCTCTTTGCTTGGCACTTTGATTCACTCTAGTAAGTTATTGGAATAATTTACTATCATGATGCTGTCCAGGGAACCCTTCTCCTTTCTTCATGGTACCGCATTATTCCCAGAACTTCCTAGAGTCAATCAAAGTGGCCTCCAAAGAGCAGGGTGTGTTGACATAAATAAGGCAGATAGGTGCTTGGAGAACAGCAGGAATTATTGATTTCCTTTCCTTTCGCTTTAGATTTGGTCATATAAGGTAACCAGTTCAGCAACCATGATGGGGGATGGGATGGAGTTTTTGTTTTGGATATCGAATGTAGTCAGTATAAAATGTATATTTTAAAACAGTTTGAATGTTAAACATTTTTTGTGAATTTTGATTAAAAGCCGGTGGATATACATATGCACATACAAATACCTGACGATGAAAGCTCTCATACCACAAATTAGCGTCCTGGTAAGTGAAATCATCTCCCATAGGTACGTTGTGACCATTCATACTGATTTTTATTTTATAACAATGAAAACAAATATAAATGTAGTAAATCGAAACAAAAACACGTAAATATTAAACATATATTAATTAAATATTCCACTGCTACTAAATCATTATGATGTTAATATATTTATGTCATAAAAAAATATTTTTGTTTTTGTTTACATTTTTACTTGAACTTGGAAGCACGTCGTCTTACTTTATTGAAATTAATTATGGCAAAAATTTTATAAAATATACGAAACTTTAGATTTTATAGACAATTTCAGTAGCTTACTGTAAAATTTATTAATACAGGGTGTTTCCCTCAACGTAGTACGTAGAGCGGGCAGGGGCGGATTTCCCTATAGGCCGAGTAAGCCCGGGCCTAGGGCGGCAGATTTAGGGGGCGGCAAAATGTTTGAATGATTTTTGATTTTTTCTTGTAGTTGTGGGTATTTCATTACATTTTTATACTTTTTCGTTTTTTTAAATAAAATAATTCGTTGGAAAGTGTTATTTTTAATTCTACTCCATTTTTTTCAAATCTACTCCGATTTATGAGGCAGCCTACTCCGCTAACTCTAGCCTGGGGTCCCTTCACTGGAATATAGATCATTCAATTTTTCGTGTTTTACAGGGAGTAGGGGGGCGGCAATCTTCCATAGGCCTAGGGCGGCCAAGTGATCAAATCCGCCCCTGAGAGCGGGAGATGATAGTACTCACCAGGCCAAACAAAAAATTGTAAGGCTGGGGACGGGGGGCCATATCAACGATTTAGGAGTTAAGAAATTATGCTAGGTTTTCACAAAATACCCTGTATCTTAAAAACCACAAAGTGTACGGTCACCCTCTAAAGCTGATTGTATGAAGAACTTCATGGCTGCTCAACCAGCCCCTTACTCCTCGTCCCTGAGGAGTTATTGCGGTCTAAACTAAATTTTCCTACATTTAATTTTTTTATTTTGACCGCTATGTTTTTTTGCAAAACGGTCATTAACATAACTATTTTTTATAAAAACTGTAAACGTTAGACTCACGTCTTTAATATGACCTTCTGCAGTCGTTAAGGAGTTATTAGCACACATTCAGGTCATACCGAAATTAGCTGATATTCTTTTTAAAGTGACATGTTTTCAGTCACTAAGGGAACAAATTATTTTATACCCCGTTCACATGAAGCGGACTGGACTGGAATGGAATCGTCCTAATTCGCATAGTACCAAGTGTTCACATGCGATAGACTGGATTAAATCGACGAGAGCGACATCTTTCTATTGCCAGTTCTTAATTTAAAGTCAGCTCTCATTTGAAGTTATTTTCTTAGATATTGAAAGGCGGATCATGGTAATAAGTGTAATATTACAATTTCTAAAATATTGTATGAAAGCACGAAGGAGTTTGAAGCGAAGGATGAAAGTATACCAACAAATATCACAAACGTCAATCCACTCAAGTGTTCACATGTGATTAATTCCACTCCACTACAGAACTAGCGCCGGTATAGATAACTCCAGTCCGGTTAGCGTTCATATGGCGAATTATCTCACTCCGAGGTATGCTAATCCACTCCAGTCCACTTCATGTAAATGGGGTATTTGAGAATAAGTTCGAGAATACATTAAGAGCTAATAACTCTTTAACGGCTACAGATAGCATATGGGATGTAATCGGTCAAATTAAAGAGGAGAGTCTACAGTTTACAGTTTTTTTTATAATCACAAATTATGTTAATGACTTTTTTGCAAAAAAATTAAAGGTCAAATTAAAAAAAATTATAAGAAAATCTGAAATTTTGAGTTTAAACCACTTCTGATGGCAGATGAGTATGGAGCTGGTTGAGCAATTGTTCGAAAGGCCACGCATTTCGGCATATAATTAGCTTTAGACGGTACGTACACCCTGTACTTTTTAACGTACAGGGTGCTTTGTGAAAGCCTAGCGTATTTTCTTAATCACCCTGTAACTCCTAAACCGTTTATATGCCCCCCCCCCCATCATTCACTTCCATACAATTTCTTGTTTGTCTAGTTGAGTACTATCACCTCCCGCTCTATGGACCACCGTGGAGGGAACATCCTGTATATCAGATATTTTCTTACTTTTCTATATATTACAGGTCTACGTGACATCACAGGACATCAGTTGCAATATATCAAAATAAACTTAGTATATCTTGTATTCTCTGCACCGTAGGGATGGTCGATACCGATACGATATTTGATGTATCGATATTTATCCCCTTACGATACAGGAGCTGGATTCTGTAACTCGGAGAGTTTGGGAGGTGAGAATTTTCGTTTTCCCCGATTAAAACTCGCAATATTGAAGGACAGCTAACTCTGTGTGGGAGGATCGTAGAGAATTGGGGTTTTTTCCTTCGGATTTAGGGTCTAGAGTACAAAAATATAGATGAAAAATATTTGATTCATTTCTTTTACAGTTATCTCCAAAACTATTTACCGGACTTAAAAACTAATTACATATCTAATTAGGGGACAAAATGTAGATGCGATTTCATCCTACATACACGCTTTAACGTGCATATTTAAAAATATTTAAAAATTTTATAGCATCTTTTCTGTACTGGAACACGACCAAATTGACCATTTTCGCGTGAATTACAATTTTTAGCGGGTACCATGAGACACCAAAATCCTTATTTCCCTGTAAGTATTGCAAGGATTTCCATAATTTGTTTTTGCAAACATAGCCAGGATATGCAGTGAATCCATAATTCAATTTGAAAATCCTAGGTACATTGGTACCTTCACAAAGGACAATAAACGCAGACAATACTGTCAGTTGAGAAATATTTTTCTTACTTCTCCACAACTAACACAGCCGAGAGTTTTGCCGAGTGGAATAGAGAGTTTGGCAAATCTCAATACAAATTCCACGAGTTACAGAATTCCGAGTGGAGAGTTAAGTAGCAAAAGAAGTCTCATCTCCACAACTCCACAACTCTCCGAGTTAGTGAATCCGGCCCCTGGTAATTCGTACCGGTATTTTTATGCTTTAAATATCGTTGCATAGATATTTCAATAGCTGTATCGCAAAAAAAAAATTCTGTTCGAATGCCCACATTTCATATAATTTTAGTCCCTACATAAACAGACATGAGAGATGTCTTAAACCACGCATTATGAGACTCTGAGCATATTTTATTAACGAAATGTTTTTCTATTAAGCGGGGAAAGCTTCGTCGATCGGGTGTACATATATTGAACAACTTTCTTGGATGAAGAAGTGGACTTTTTTCCTCGCGTGATTGTACGAAATTGGTGCATCGTGGAAAATGACTTCCCATGACAAAAATTTTCACAACAGAGCACTAAGAAAGAACGGAAAAAATAGATCCGAAATGTAGTAACTGGGGTGTATGTTACCCAAGTGCATAAAAATAGATTTTCCGGTGACAAAAACGTCCGGAGAAAGTTGTCTGAATCAGGAAAAGATAGTACTCGGCGAGACCACTTTTTTCCGCTCGTGATTGCGCGAAATTGGTGCATCGTAGAAAATGAGAATCACAACAGAGCACTAATATCCCTGAAAGAAAGAACGGAAAAAATATAGGTGAAACGTAGTACCTGGGGTGTATGTAACCCACGTGCATGAAAATAGGTTTTCCGGTGATAAAAACATCCCAAGAAGTTTTCTGAATCAGAAAAGAGTATACCACTCGATTGTACTCGGCGATACCTTTAATTTGATATGCAACAACATAGCATGCGTTGCATAGTACTATATTTATACTTATAATAACAATAAGAATATCGATATTTTACGAGCAATATATTGGTGTTTCGATACTTTTCAAACATTTGGCCATTCCTAGTGTACCGTGGCATGCTCACAACCAACTACTTCTTGTCGTCATCGTCTACCAAATGCTTCTAGTTTTATGATTTCCAGTCTCAATTTATATTTTCAAGACAATAGAAAAAAATTGACAGACTAAAATTAGAAAAATAGTAGGCTGCGGAGAGCGGAGCTTAGCTCAACTTTAGTTTGCCCATTACTCGATGAAATACTCATCTAAAAAAAAAAATGTGCGGAGAACCTATAATTTTTTATTTAGTAATTTCTGGCTTAAGGTTTAAAGAAACTGATTTTTCTCCCTTCCACCATCAATGAATTTCATAATTACTTTAACAATTAATTCAAAATTTCGCAAAATCTTTCGGCTTGATGTCTGCATTAATAAATTATTTCGCAATAAAGGAGGATATATAGCAAAATAAAGTTCCTGATTTTCTGATAACCGAGTTTCATTTGTGTTTGCGCTATTGAAATGCTTGAATTGAAAGACTGCCGGTTTGCAATGATACGACGGTCTGGTAGATTATAAAATTAGTTGCTCTAATATCTCATATATCTCAACTACGTAATTGAAACACTTTTCGGGAAATATAGGTGTTTTTGTAAATTAGTCGGATATCAAAGACTATGTCCTGATATAAATGCAAAAAGATGAAATTTATACAAAAGAGCATACTTTCGCCTTCTTGAAGAAGGGATTAGGAAATAAGCATCTCAGAGCAAGAACACTAAAAAATCTGACTTCGCTTGACATCTCAAAAAATAGATATCGCATGACAGTCGTTTTTGAAATGTTTTCGAGCATAGAATCGACTGCTTGTGAAGTGGAGTGATGCAACAGGTTGCCTCGAAACATAGAATGAAGTGGATCTGATAAGTATCATTGGAAGTTGCCAGTTTTATTGAAAGTTTATAATTTGCTGTAACAAGTTTATCCTTTCAACACTCTACCTCGGATGCTCCTTAGAGCAAAATAATTGAGAATGGGTTCTACAAACTTCATTTAATTCAATCATTTCATAAGCTTTCATTTGGAAATGTAGAAAAAGCCCAAGGGAAAAATGTATATAAACAAAAGCTGAAAACGTGAAATTAACGTAATGGTACAGTTCTGTGTCTCTCAACAAACGTATACTATAGACAGTCTCCCCTATCGCCGAGGGAAGGTTGTTTGGTGGGAAGTTACAGGGGGTTTCACTCAGCTGGATGGCTATAGACTTCAACAAATATTAAAACTGAGAAACAGTTGCCAACCAGGAGGGAGGATAGATAGATAGATGGAAGCAAAATAACTTAATTTTCGTATTCCGGGAATGGCTCAGGGCAAAGCTAACAACTCGTTAACAAAAATTAAAACCTTTTCAGTTAAACTTCTCTGATGTAGAGCTGAGATGACGAAAGGATTGTTTTACAAGCATAATTCTTAATTGATGATTCCGCAGGTGGAGAAATTTTATTCTTCGGTGAAACTCTCCCTCTGTGGTTGTAATACAATGTTTCTTATATAATTTTAGACAACAAGTGGTAGTCGTTTATAAATGTCTTTTATTGCTTGAAAATTCATTCTTTACCGAAATTATTACATTGATTCACACAAATTGTAACTTCATATATTTTATATTGTTTTGAGTAGAGTTACAGCCTGCTTTTAAAATGGTTAAATTAAAAAGAACTAAACGAGAGAAATACTGGGTATACTATAGTAGTAAGAGAAAATGAAAAGTTTTACTGATAAGAAGGTATGCCAATAACTATTATTATAAGTTTTTTCGATGGTTACCATTGTTCGTTAATTTTTCTTCTACTCCTTTTTATTTATTTATTTCCGTCTACCGATTATAAATCTCACAGACAACCAAAAAAAAGAAAAAAAGTAAAAGATAGTCCATACACATGCACTAACTCTAGATAATACTACATAACTAAAAAATACGCAAAGCATAACCAAAAACAATTATACTAGAAATTGCAACAGCAGTAATTAATGTAGGTAACATTATGAACAAGACAATAATAAAAAGTAAATCATCAAATTACAAAATAACTAGTACTACAATATAATAATAATAACTGATAAGAATACAGATAATAACAATATACGCATTAGATGATCAGACAAATGAAAGTAGCAAAATATAAACAACTGTAACACTGCTATAAAAGCACAAAATGTTAAATTAAAAAAGAGAGAAAATGAAACTGCTTACAGAATTCCTGATTGAGCACCTATTTTCATGAAAGTCAATCATTCAACCACAAAGATTAAACTGACGAACAGAGCGAGTAATTAGACCATTAAGGCAGTAATTTGTTCTGTGAAGCGACTCATACAAAATGGAGAAGAACCTAAAATTTCTAGACGGAGTGTAAAAGTGAATATGCTCAAGCAAGGAGGGAGAGACAAGTCTATAATCTAGCAGATCCTTAACAAACATGACGTTATGGGTCTTACGTCTAGTGGATAACTTCTGCAAGTCAATGAGTTGACATCTTGCATGATACGGGGGTAGATCGGAAATCTAGTTCAGCTTCCTCAAAGCGAACCTGGTGAATCTTCTCTGAACACCCTCCACCCTGTTACTGTGAATAGCATAGTAAGGATCCCATACAATAGAACAATACTCAAGAATAGGTCTGATCAAAAATATATAAAGGCTTTTAAGAGTATAGGGATCAGAAAATTCCGCCGCACGACGCCTGACAAAGGCAAGACGAGAATTTGCCTTGCTCACTATGTAATCAATGTGCTGGGAGAAGGACATCTGAGAATCTATAATAACACCAAGATCAGACGCAGAACCACACTTAGAGAAAGGAGACCCATTAACGGATAAGTCGAATAGCAAGGGAAAAGCCCTTCTTGATAATGTTAGATGCTTACATTTGGATAAATTCAACGATAAACTATTAAAGCAACACCAACGAGCGAATTTATCAACATCAAGTTTAAAGTTGGCTACATCTTGACCATTATCAATCTTAATGAATATCTTCAAGTCGGCAGCAAAACCAAGGCATGAATCAAAACTGAAAATCGTAAATACATCATTGATGAAGATAATAAAAAGTATAGGGCTTAAATGACTGCACTGTGGGACACCAGAGGGAACACGAATGAAGCGAGATGTCACATCATTAATTCCCCCCGTTAGCATACGATCAGATAGATAAGAAGAAATCCATTTAAGCACTAAGTTTAACAAGTAGCAGGCGAATGCTAACCCTATCGAATGTTTTACTAAAGTGTGTATAGAGAGCAGAGATCTCCATCACCCTGAGGGCAAAATCAGCAAAGGATACAAGATTAGTCTCAGTAGATCTACCTTTAATAAAGCCGTGTTGATGGGGAGAAATATACTCTTTAAGAAGGAAGGAAATTTTATTAGTCACAATACTCTCAAAAAACTTAGGAATAACGGAGAAAATGAGGCAGATGGAGACATGTATATGAATGCATTGAAAGGAATCGTGCAAAAATATTTAATTTGCAGGAATTGAATTTCATTTGCTTAAATGAGCACACTTGCTAGAATCGATTGATAATTTTCAACAAATGTTATACAGTTGTTTTAAATGATTGAAAAATTACAATTTCGGCAAATACAGCTTTTTTTTCAGTAAATGAAAAACAGAAATGAACCATGTTTTAATGAAGTAATATATAATTTCGTTTACAGCAAATGTAGGGAAATCATTTATCGTAAATGATCATGACAGAAATCATTTTTAAGAAATAATAGAAAATACTTAATCTTCATTGCGCTAGAAAGTACTCAATTTTGTTTTGTGAAAACTACAATCCTGTGTGAATTTGTTTTTAGGGAAGAGTGTTATAAAGTGAATTTCATTAATATATATTCCGTTGAATGGGAGCTTTTTGTATTTGCAAAGGTAAGTGTACTTAAATATAAATTCAAAAATGCGAGCATCGATAAAATAAGCGAAAATTGTGATTTTGGAGCATCGAAGGGAAAAATTGATTTAAAAAAATTTTGAGTTTAAATCGGAACTTGGGGGTTGTAGATTTTGATGCTAAGGTTCTTCTTCTAAAAAAAATGAATAAATAAAAAAAATTTGGGAGGTATAACCCGATGCTCCAAAATCACAATTTTCGCTTATTTTAGCGATGCTCGCATTTTTGAATTTCGCGGCTTTGGAAATTAGTAGAAGTTACCTATGATCAATATCGTGTTTTAAATTTGAATTATAGAAGTCGCTGCATCGAACTACGACGGTTACAACGTCTTTACAGCATGGACTTTATTTTTGCGGTTCTTAAGATTTATAACATTTTGAAACTTCAAACGCGGTTTTCTCGAAATCATGTTTTCAAAATCGGCGAGCAGTAGAGCTCAAAAAATTTACATCCGATTGACTTAAAATTTTAACTGTAGCTCCATCGTTTGAATATCTAGTGTGAAGTAAACACTATTTTAGCGATTGAGTAAGAAGAAAAAAAAATTATGAACAATTTAAGTCGATTTTTTTCGTCGAAAACACGATTTTTTGTTAAAACAATCGCCATTTTGTGAAAAAAATTCTAAGAATAAAATTATATGTACTTCACTAGCAAAACTCATGTAGATAATAAAAACAATTTGTTTTTTATCTAGGTGGAGTTGGACGAGACTTCTACGGCTCGCCGCGGAACACCTTTTTGAAATAGGGGTTTACGGTATCACTGCATAGCCGCCATTTTGTAAAAAAATATCAATAAAAATTTTTTTTTCATCTTCAAGAGTTGCTTAATCAAATGTTGTATTATTTGTATGACATTAATCTGAAATGTCCTTAAAAAGAGCGTTTAGGAGGTATAACCCCTTAATTATGGGGTACAGCAAGCGTACGGTTTTAAAATAGACAAAGGTTTGTCTATAACATAGATTAATATAGATATAATATATTCAATTTCAAATTTAAAAGAAATGATTGAGGCTTGTATGGGGCTATATCTGGGACTTAATATAGAGTACCCAATAAAGGTCAAAATGTTTGGTTCTTTCTTCAAACATTAAGTTTTGTACAATATCGGGTATGATAAAAACTATGATTCAGCTGTCAGCATACTAGCTAATGATTTAGGATTAGTTGAATCATCAAAATAGTTATATTTTTGTACAACTTTAAAAACCTGGTAACCAACTTGATTTCTATAATAGTTAAATAATTCTTAATTATATTTTCTTTCAGAAGTAGTAATTATTTATTGCATTTGCATCAAGACTGGATTCATAAATTTTAATTTACAACAGAGACATTTAAAAAGAGATTTTTGATACTAGAGGTAAAAAGATTTACTCAGTTATCTATACTTTATTTGTAATAATATGTTTGCACTTTTCAGTATTTACAAGAAACCTACATTATATCTTATGTCTTTATCTTTTTGAGATTTCCACTGACAACATTTGAAATCGAAGGAACCTACAACTAATATTATATACAGAGCTGGGCACAAGACCGTTAATCCGTTAATTAACGAAGTTAACTTTTCGAGTAACGGATTAACTTTTACGAATGTTAACGGACTCTTTAACTTCCGCTAACTTTCAATAAGTCCGTTAACCATTAATTGGGTACCTACTATTTATGACGAAACTGACATTATGCCGCGAAAATCATGCTCTGACTAGTTTGGGTCGTAAATGTGTGTGTCTATGCGTAGGTTCCCTGCATAGAAGCTATCACGCATAGAAGACATCACGCTTCAAGCTCAAGCATATCTCGGATCACTCCTACCGAAAATTGCAGCAACTGTATTTAAATTAAAGAATATCAAGGTTAGGGGTCTTGTGAATTGCACAGCTGTAGCCAATGCCTTATTAAAGGGCATAGATAAAAGTTTTGGACCTCTTCTGGACAATGAACAATGCCAATTTGCTGCGGCTTTTCACCAGTAATCTCCAGTACTTTGATTCTCCCGTAATTTTAATTTGATTCCGAAATATTTATTATAACAAACTAAGATTTATGGACTGTTTTCTTATTTATCTTCCATGTGCTACCTAAACTTCCCCAACCAAAACATTATACCCCGGCACATGACGCACTAGAATGATCATTGATCCAATTACGTAATTAATTGAATGATAATTGGTAATTGATGGTAAAGCAAGCACACGATATCTTGACGGTAATTCGATTTGACAGATGACAGTTCTCAATTTTGTAAATTAAAACTGTGAATTGTAAAGTAATTTGCGAAAAATTGAATCGAGCCTTGTATTGGATATATAATTTGAGAAAGTTTTTCAATAATTCGCTTTGGAAAATATCCAAAATTTACCTTGAAAAATGTATCAGTAAATGTCACAAATGATATCTGACAGTGATGGCTTGAAAATCAGCTGATTTTTCCAATATCTTGCAGTTCCTCACCGCTTGCGCACTTATCCACAAAAGGAATGACAAGTAATGCATAATTGGAAGCGAATCAGCTTGTGGACGCGTAATTGGTGCAAAGACGAAACTTACGCTTAAAGTTGAAACTTTGAACCCCCGCCCCTCCCGCAAAAAAGAATAGCACTAAGAGATGCGGAATAACGAAATCTACGTAAATATTAAGTTTGGTAAAAAAGTGTTTATTCGAAATTACCCCCTCCATTTTCGAAATCGAAAAGTGCCCTATCTAATAGCCAGTTAAGATTCCCGTACAATGACATATAAATGGTTGTCGTAGGTTGAAAACTGTAGGAGGAGATAGAATCCTACGCAAAAACTGAAGATTACCTCGATGGGCACGTCCTTCAAATGTTTGCTTATAACTTTTGATTGTTATTATTGATAGCACTCAGAGAGGTGATTTTGGAAACAGCACATAATGCGCAAATTTGTTCATAGTTTTTCCAAGTTCGTGCAATGGTGATATTTCGAATAAATGTACACTGAAGCGCGACAAAAATGTTGGTGAAATAAAAAATCATAGAGAAAACTGTTTTTTTTTTTTAATAACTGACGGTATAGCTTATTATACATTCCTAGAAAGGCTAATATGTGTTCTTTAATTACAATTGAACTTATAAGGAAATTACTCTGAAGAGTTGTGCAAAATCTAGAAAATCGATATTATCGATTTACTCGAAAACCAAGCGGAGTTCGATATAAAAGTATATGGACTTTTTTTTCCCAAATGACTTCTACTTTCATACACTGAAAGGATTAAAGACATTTCCGGAACACCCTGTATATATGTAAAGGATTTCTGTTTTTAGATATCATTAAAGACTTTGGAATTGTTAGAATAAAAACCTGTTTGAAAGCAGTTTATTTTTAAAAGTGGTTATTTATAGTGTATTTGAGAATATGGCACAAAAATTTAAATATGTATCCATGTATTGGTATAAAAGTTGTTGGGCTTAATAAATACACTTTCGAAATATAGGAAAAAAATTTATTTTTTATTTTAAACACTTTTTATACGCAAAAATGATAGATAAACGTAACGTTTCAAAAAGTAGGCAAGTGAGTGGCGTGAGTCATATGTATCTCTGGAACGAGTTATCTTAAATAAAAAAACACATGGAATTAGATTAAGTATAACAGTGATTTCGTTCTGAACTACGATCATCTCAAAATTTCAATTTTTACTATTCTTTTTTATAGCAAAAATCACTGAAAAAGATCCTTTTTTTCAAAATAAATCCACCATTTTGTTAATTATGTATAAACATTAATGATTGTAGTTCGGAACGAGCTCACTATTATACACAATCTAATTCCATGTGATTTTTTTATTTAAGATAACTCGTTCCAGAGATATGGCGCACGCAACTCACTTGCCTACTTTTTGAAACGTTACGTTTATTATAATTTTTGCGTATAAAAGTGTTTAAAATAAAAAATGAAATTTTCTTTTCCTGCCTTTCGAAAGTGTGCTTATTAAGTCCAACAACTTTTATATCAATATCTATAATAAATAAAAAGATTACTCTTTTGGACTTTTTACCGGATTAAACGAATGAATACATAAAAAAAAATGTTTTTTCTATTTTTCTCAAACTTTTCATTTCTTTCTTCTTTTTTCCATTTTTTTATTTGTTTTTCAAATCACCCAATTTCGCTATTTGGGACCTGTTGATGAGTCAAACCACTTGAAACTTGTCACCAGAAATTAATGGGTTGTGTGATGAAATAACAAATTAGAACATTTTTTTAGCTTTTGCTATATACCAGAGAATCCCAAAAAATTCTTTCTTGAACAAAATCAAGTTTAACCTGGTAAAAAGTCCAAAAGAGTAATCTTTTTATTTATTTTTCCTCCTGGGCTTGTATAGGAGTGTTTTTTCCTCATATAATTCACACCCAGAATTTATTCTGAGTTTATATGAGAAGAGATCAGTTTGATCTATTTTCAAGCGTCTGCAGCAGGAAGAAAACAAAGCTGCACCGATGAGTGGAAGGTTTTCTGCTGACACGAAACGCTTCTTCTTCTTCCTTTTCTTCTTTATTTTTCAGCCCACTGCGTGGCGTATACAGGTTCGATTCGCTTCGAATGAATCTGTTTCTTTAAAACTTTTTAAATTTTTTTAATAAATAAAAAAATTGTTTTTTCTATTTTTCTCAAACTTTTCATTTCTTTCTTCTTTTTTCCATTTTTTCATTTGTTTTTCAAATCACCCAATTTCGCTATTTGGGACCTGTTGATGAGTCAAACCACTTGAAAGTAGTCACCAAAAATTAATGAGTTGTGTGATGAAATAACAAATTAAAACATTTTTTAGCTTTTGCTATATAGGGGAGAATCCCAAAAAAATTCTTTCCTGAACAAAATATCTATAATAAAAACTTCAAAAAAAAAACATTTATAAAAATAGCCTTTTTTGTAACGCACAAAGTAGACTAATCCCTTAATAAAAAGTCACAAATATTACTGTAATAAAGCATAATTTTTACTATATTGCTTTATTTTTAATTTCTTTATATCTATATTTTTTATATTTCAGCCAGGTAGTTTAAATTTATACCTACAGAATAGGAATTGCACTGAAAATTAAACTTGCCCTTTTACCGCTATAGGTGTACGTAAATTCAGAGATCAATTTAAATACTTAAACATATGAAAAGCTAGGGACAATTTTTATGCCTTTAAGGAACAGGTGGAAGATGTTATTGGGAACCTACAAATGATCTACATTAGTTTCAAAAGTGGCTATGAATTTTTTGTAAATGATATTCACTTACGAAAAACATATTTCAACGAGCTGCATTTAAGGCAAGTAAAATTAACCTATCGCCATAAATGAAATTCATTTGAAGAGACTGTAATTACATTTGTGATTGCTGCACAAGTTCATTCAATACAAATAATTTATATTTGTAACAAACGTTGTATTAAATTTGCGAGAAAAAAAATTTCATTTAGCGAATCTGTAGTGTTTCCTTCACCAGGAATGAATTTCATTGCCTATAAATTATATTATACATGTGCCGTAAATGCAATACATTTACGCTTGCCAAATCAGCTTTCATTTACTTCAAATATAGTTACATTTGAGACAAATGTTTTTATTGTAACTCCGTATCATTTACCAGAAATGAAGTATTCATTGATTCATTCTTGATAAATGTTGTAATTAGACCTACTCTGAATCATCAGTAATACATATATTTGTGTAACACATACTTGCATTTTACAGAATGCAAAGAGCTTTTAATTGAAAATTCTGTTGTCAGCAGAATGGTGCGATTATTTGTTGCCAACTGTAGTGCACACGCACTCTTAATATTTTGAGATATGTCAATGCCACCGAAACGAGACAAAATTGACATGTCAGAATTAGATCAGAATTTAGAATCACTCACGTCATTAGCTTCTCGAACAACAGGCCGTGTGTGTGCGTGCGTGCGATATAATTAAGGAGTTGTTTTATACTGGATTAAAGTTTTATATATGTACTTATATTGAAAGTATTGTTATCAATTCTCCATCCTAAACTCATCATAAGTTGCCAGGATAATCTGGTCGAGAGAAGCTAAACCAAAAATAGTACTCTAACCCAACTTCATTCTTGATGTGCAGATAATTATTCTACATAAATTCTCTGACATGGAGTGAGCCAAATATTGGTTCGCATACATGTTAAACAGTAGAACTGATCTTGAAAGATAGAGCCAACAAGCCAACGAGCATTTGCGGTGACTTGTCGAAGAGCAAAAGGAAAGAAGTGAGGTCTAAGGTCTCGGATATCGTCTGAATATAGGTTAGTGTTATCCAACTCATCTGAACACATGTAGTGCATTCAGATTGTCTGGTACTCGGACGCTTGGGTTCATCCTCAATATACAAGCCGTATAAATCCAAATTATATTTCACAGAGTCGATAAAGTCCAATGTTGACAAGGACTATATTAGGCATCAACTTCAATCTAAGGCATACTGACAACCACACTCTGTGCTCCAATTCTCTTACATATATAGTTCCGATTTCGATGAAAATACTGAATCGAGCATTTTCTCCAAGGTCCCTCTACAAACGTCTTTCACACGAAGTCAATATCTTTCCTCAATTCTGATATAAAAAATAAGTAGATTTGCATTTGCAACCATAAAATTGGTATTAAGCGTAAAATAACTTTAAACTTCCTCTTAAGTATAATGTACTCGTTCTATTGGTGTCAAGTGATAGCAATATCAACAAAAACGAATGGATAAGCTCACATAGTAAGTAAGTAGCTCATCCCTTATCATTCTAGTATTCGTTCTCACCGAACACGCCTTTAAGAATTAAGATTAAGAAATTAACCGGCACAATTCTCTCTCTCTCTATTAGGAAACATTTATATGATTGGACTGATTAATAACCCAGAATAATAATTACGTATATCTTGACTCGAAACTCATTAATGAATTACATAAAGCAAGCAGAAATGGTTGGTAATATATTCTCAATTTCATAAGAGCATCGTGTTCGGACTTTTGAGCAAAATTTCATAAATCTTGAGGCTGACTAAATATTTTAACATATTCATCCTCACACATGGAATCTCAATTACGCTCCAAGTTGGTGGTTTGCATGACAATCTTTTACTCACCCTAAAGATCTTTGTTTTAATGAAACGTTTTACAAATTACAAAAAATCACAGTGCGGTTGAAATATAAACCCGAAAAAAAACATTCTGAGAACTTTATATCAATTGACATCCCGTAAATTATTTTCAAACCTGCCTTCGAACACAAGCCGGTGACTAAAGTTTTCATATAAAAAATCAAATATAAACAACCTTTCAAGCAGAAAAGCTCAAAACTGTTCAAAACTATGAAAACATAATGTACACGCAATTAATTCATTAAAGACTGTTCAGCCTGACACCAATTAAGTAAATACCATTATTAACGAAATGATTTGTTGAGTTTAATTTGTCGAAAAGCTTGAAATTATTTTTACTATAGAAGTGCACGTATTTTCATAAAAGATTTGTTGAAAACACGCCACTGGGACTGACCTTGATATCAAGAATTTTCAGGCTGCAAAAGCATGGTGTTCTCAACTTACCTGAAAGAAAAGAAAAAATTATTTTAATTTTTGTTGTTTTTAATTTTCTTTTTATATAGGAGTGAGTAAATACTTAAGTATACTTAGATAGAAGTTGATTTCAACAAAGTTTAATATTTTTTTTTTATTAAATTTGAAAGTAAATGGAGGCTACATATGTACGAACTAATTTTTAAAATTGCTCTTCAAGATTTTAGTAACTTACTTCAGGATTCAAAATTCTTTATTTTATTTAAACTTCATCAAATATTCTAACAATAGGTTCGTGCATACAATATCATTAGTGCTATGTATCTTAAAACCTACAGGGTGTACGATCACCTTCTAAAATTGGTTGTATGCATAACTTCATGGCCATTCCAACGACTGCTCAACCAGCTCCGTACTAATCTTCCATAAGAAGTGGTCTAAACTCAAATTTCGGATTTTCTTATCATATTTTTAAAATTTGACCTATAATTGTTTTGCAAAAAGTCATCATTAAAATAATTTGTTTTTATAAAAATTATAAGATGTAGACCCTCCTCTTTAATTTGACCTATTACACCCTTTGTGCTATCTGTATCCGTTAAAGAGTTTTTACGTCTTAATTTATTCTCAAAGCTATACTAAACCTGTTTTCAAAGACAATTTGTTCCGTTTATTATTTAACAAAATTGGAGATTACTTTTTAAGATTTTTACCGGGGCAAACTTATATTTGTTGAAGAAGGCATTTCTTTTGGATTCTCTTATATATAGCAAAAGCTAAAAATTTAGTTTGCCCCGGTAAAAAATCTTAAAGAGTAAAGAGTAATTTATAATTTTGTTTCTTCCTCCTTGGTGGAATATAGGAGTTTTTGCCTCATACAATTCACACCCAGAATTTATTCTGAGTTTATATGAGATGAGATCAATTTGATCTGTTTCAAGCGTCTACGGCAGGCAGAAAACCAAGCCATACCGATGAGTGTAAGGTTTTCTGCTAACACGAAACGCTTCTTCTTCTTCTTCCTGTTTCTTTTTTCTTTTTTCAGCCCACTGCGGGCATATACAGGTTCAATTCACTTCGAATGAATCTGGTTTTTAAATTTTTTTTAATAAACATTTTTTTCTGTTTTTCTCAATTTTTTGGTATTTTTCAATTTTTTCATTTCTTTTCTTTGTTCTATTTTTTCATTTGTTTTTCAAGCCACTCAAATTCGCTATTTGGGACCTGTTGATGAGTCAAAACCAAGAGTTGAAACTTGTCACCCAAAATCAAATTGGTTGTGTGATGAAATAACAAATAAAAAGTTGTTTAGCTTTTGATATATACCGAAGAATCCAAAAAAATGCCTTTTTGAACAAATATTTATTATTTAAAAATTATATCGTCTAATTTCGCTGTGACTTGAATAGCTAGTGAGCCAATAACTCTTTAGGGGATACAGATAGCACATAGGATGTAATAGGATAAATTAAAGAGTAGCGTCTACAGTTTGTAATTTTAATAAAAAATAGTTATGTTAATTACTTTTTTGCAAAATAAAAACAGAGGTCAAAGTAAAAAAATTGTAAGAAAATCCGAAATTTTTAGTTTAGACCTCAAGAACCCGTTGAGGGAAGAGAAGTAAGGAGCTCGTTGAGCAGTTGTTGCAAAGGCTATGACGTTTTGCATATAATCAGCTTTAGATGGTGACCACCTGTAGCTTTTAAGATTCAGGGTGTTTTGTGAATACCTAGCATAATTTGATTATCAAACTGTAAGTCCGAAACGGTTGATATGCCCCTCCCCCTGTCGCACAATTTTTTGCTTGTCTAGTCGAGTAGTATCACCTCCCGCTGTATGGACCACCCTGGAGGAAACACCCTGTGTATGCTTGAGAATTCAATGAAAAGAATTCAAGAATGTCTACATATGGTGATAAAACAGGACAGCCTTGATGAGTTTTATGTTTAAAACGGGGAACAAACGAAATAAATGTAGCATACCCTACTAAGACATGCAATTAAAGAAGTAATAAAGCGGTCATAAGATTTCCTGGACCACCTCTTTACAAAACCTAGAATCGACTTGAGATAAATTTATATAGGATGCTATTTGATAGAATACTGACAAATACTCCATCAAATACCACGTCTACAATTCGGAGAGAGGTCAATGCATAATTGTTAGACCTATATCATAGTAGTTATCAGAAGACCCCATTTTAAGGAAATCACCGCATTTTTAAAAAAATCGACAAATCTGAGCGATGAAGATTATCAATCACAGTTGTACATAAAATTAATTTATAGATCTGCTTAGGCTCATCACACATAGTAAAATTAATCACAAAACCCAACATATACTAAGGCTTTGTACCAATACAATGCTAAAGGTAATGTACAGTAACTTTTCATTTTCGAAAGGGTTGAGTTTTGAGAAAAGTAAATTTCCGAGCATACATAAAATGAGAATCATGTTACCCTTAAAATCAAATTTCAGTAGAAAAGCATTACGAATTGATACAGCTCTGGCATTTGAATCATGAAAAAAAAATGCGAATTGTTGAAAAGTAATTAGAAAAAATCGGCCAATTGCGAGTCGGACTCGCGTACGAAGGGCTCCGTACCATCGTACAAAATTTAACACTATGAGTAGGCGTCATGTGAAAAAATAATGCTATCATTTGAGAAAAAAATGCCTACTTATGATAATAATAATGAATGAGAATAAAACGAGGAAAAAAACGCCGAGAAAATCACATTTCTTGTATGGGGGCCCCCTTTAATTTTTAATTTTATTTTATTTTCATTATTATTTGTTATAGTGGCAATAGAAATACACACTCAGTGAAATTTTCAACTATGTAGCTAGTACGTTTAATGAGATAAAGCCCGGTAATGGAAAGACCGACATTGGAGCCATAGTAAGGGCGTGTTTTTAAAGTCGTCACATTCGACGATGTTGACGCTCTATTGATTCATTCATTTATGATCGTGTGTAGTCTGTGCATTGAGGTTTAAAAACGAATTTCTGTGCAAATGTGATTTTCGTGACAAAACAATTAACGACCCAGTTCATATTTATAGGCTATCAAAAACCATTATATTTCCATAATAATAATAATGTAATATGTATGTATAATATGTACGGTATTTTTAATAAATGATATTAAATTTGTTTATATTAAAAAAGAACAAGGACAACACCAAATGCAAAACAATACTGAGCGGGCCATCAATTTAAAATGTCAAAACGATCATATGTTATCAGTCGTTGCATGAATCGCAGTGATTGCAAAAATATTCATGCAGCAAGTGTGACGCCTTCTTTTGCACATCACCAACTTTAAAAACAATAAATGCGGCGTCAAATGAATCGCAGAGAGGATTTAAAAACTCTTATGACCAAATGTTCACATTTGACGACTTTAAAAACACACCCTAATAGGGTTTCTGTTTGCACACTTTGAGTACGGAGCACAAATCTTTATGCAAATTAGAATAACTTATCTGAAACTCTTCACGACAGTTCATTTAACTACTATTTTTATGGAAAAACAGATGGCATCAACATCAGTTTTTCGTACTAAATTTAATAAGCCCAATGTCTTCAGCTTAAAAGGAATTAATACTTCTAGTATAGCCAAACTCAATGCTCGTTGCGTTTTTTTTCATTTTCCTCACTCTTTCATGGACGGACAATGGTGTAAACTGTCTATCACATTTTTCAAAATTTTTCCAGTAAAATTGTGTATCGGTACAATTTCAATACCATAAAAAATTATACTCCTAATCTTAGTATATAAAAATCCAGTTTCACGCTAATCTCCGAAATCGCCCAACCAATTTCAATGAAATTTGAATGTGAATGTGTTTGGTTGGTTCCAGCTTGAAAGATAGGATAGTTTTGGACACGATAGATGGCGCTGTTGTCGAGATGTAAAACCTGCCTGACAACGCGTAGATGTGGAAAGCTGAAATTTGATACACGGCGTTTTCATAAAAACTGAAAATACATGTTCAAAAATGGACTAAATCGGGCAACTCCTTCGTAGGATTGCCACACAAATATTTCGTATTTTAATATATATTTGGGCACTGTCTGAAATTTGGGACGCGGTGTTCTCATAGCAATAGCAAATAAAATTTAGAAAACAGACTAAATCGGGCAGCCCCTTCTTGGTGTTGCCATACAAAATTTTGGTGTATAATTATATATTTGGAAACTGTCACAGAACAAGTCGACGTGGAGAAAATGGACAAATCGTGAGATCCCTTTTTGTTGTTGCCATACAAAATTTTAGTTTTTCACTATATATTTGGAAACTGCCTGAGAGCATGATAACGTGGCGAGCCCATATTTTATACACGGCGTTTTTAAAAATTATGTTAATTTAAGTTTAAAAATGGCACAAATCGGGCAACTCCTTCATAGGGTTGCCATACACAAATTTGTTTTTCACTATATATTTGGGCACTGCCTGAGAACGCGTCGACGTGGAGAACTTAAATTTGGTTCATGGTGTTTTCATGAAAATTGCAAATACAAGTTCAACATGGGTCAAATCGGGCAACCTCTTTTTGGTGTTGCTATACAAAACTTAAGGTTTTCCCTATATATTTGGACACTGCCTCACTCGTCGACGTAAAGAGCTGACATTTTGTACACGGGGCTTTTTTAAAAAAAATGTAAATTAAGGTCCAAAATGGGACCGATCTGGCAGCTTCTTCGTAGGGTTGCCATATAAAAAATTTCGCACGTGGTATTTTCATAGCAATGGTAAATAAAATTTTCAAAAATTGACTAAATCGGGTTACCCATTCTTAGTTTTGCCATACAAAACTTTCGTTTTTCACCATATACTTGGTAGCTGCCTGAGAATGCGTCGAAGTGGAGAGCTCATATTTTGTACACAGCGTTTTCATAAAAATTGCAAATAAGTTCCAAAATGGGACCAATCGGGCAACTCCTTCGTAGGGTTGCCATACAAAAATTTCGTGTTTTATTATATATTTGGGCGCTGTCTGAAACGCGTCGACGTAGAGAGCTACACTCCCCCACACATATTAATGTATGCACGCTCACTCATATACGCAAACACACACAAACACACACCCACACACATCCAGGCATAGAGGAAACCGTAGAGTACGGAATCGCGCGATAGATTCAGATAATAGCTTAGATATTATACATCTCTTACCAACCCAATCCCACTCCCACCCATCTAGGTATTTATATTATCGCCGACCAACGCCGACGGGCTCTCCCTAGTATAGATATATATTCCGTGACAAATGTGAGATATTTTTCCTACTGAGAGAGTGATAACGGTATTATATTTTTAATGAATCGTGGTCCAGGCAAATTAAGAGTTTTTCTTCCTAATTCTTCCTTAATTTTAAACTAAACCATGATTATTTGAAGTAATATTGGCGTTTCTTTTTTAAACTGAGAGAGATTAAACTACGTGGTTCGATTTTTATACCACCGCGCAGATAATAATTTTGCGGACACAAGTAAATATTTTTAAAAAGTATAAAGAAATATGTTTTCTTATTAAACTACATATATATGTAGTATATGCATAATAGTAATGAATCCGAGCATATTGCGACAGTCCCACAAGTGTTGACATTATAGATGTCATCGAATGATTTCGAAACTAATGACGAAATTATTCTGGGCGATTTAAAAAAAAATTTTAGAATGCAAAAGCTTTTAATCCATCGAAATGGAGCAGAAATTTCCATATAACTAAACCAGAACAATTCAAGGCAACATACTATGATCATTGAAAGCCTTCTTTCAAACGAACCCAGACATTTTTCCAGTGTATTATTCAATGATGAAATCGTTGAAGATATAGTGCTCAAAATTAATTTATTTGCACAAAAATCGGAAAAGTTTTATCTGCCTACCAATAGCGCAAACATCAAAGTTTTTTATGTATTACATTTTCGTATATGAATAAAACCGTAGTAGGACTGAATTGAACGACCCATATATGTATATCCAAACTGATATCAGTTAAAAGGTTTAGTTGAGTTTTACGAAATATTCATTTCAACGATTTGTCATTGATGCCTAACAGGGATTCTCCGAATTTCAGCAAAGTACAACCCATACTGGATATGCTTTTGGAAAGATATTAAAAATATTTTAATCCAGGAAAACTTCTCGCGGTAGACGAATCAATGATTAAGTCTAAAGGTCACAGTTCTCTGAAGCATCACTCCCCAAAAAGGCTATAAAAAGAGCATAGAAAGTATGGATGCGATAAGAGCTATTACATTTACGTACCTTTGAAATATATAAAAGGCAATTATATTCAGTAAAACTTAGGCGAAGGGTCGTATTACACTTGGGCTTTCCTGTTATTGCTAATAATCACAAATCATATTTCAATTATTTTTTTTACAATATGCCATTTGATGGCTGAGCTCACGCGGAATAGAATATACACATGTGGCACTGTACAAGCCAATCGAAAATTGTTACCATCAGACTTGAAAGAGGACAGGAAACTCTCATACGGTGAATTCGACCGGAAAACAAGGATTACTTTATTTAAAATGGAAAAACAAAAGGTCGGTTATTATGCTTTCAAATTTCCATAAACAAAAAGTAACTAAAGTTACTTCAGAGGTAGTAGTTCCTTACCTCGAAGTTATTACTGAATATAATTCAAATATAATGAATAACGTTGTTTGACCTGCTAAAAAATATTACGATGTTGACCGAAAGAGTCATAAATGGTGGGATAGGATTTTCTTTCATTTTCTACATGTGTGCGCCGTGAATGCTTATATTTAAAGGATTTTAAATTTGATATTCTAAAATTCTAAACTATTTGAAAATTATACCATTGCATCAAAACCGAAAATCTAAACTAGAAAATGTTCAGATAAAAAAAAGCCTTTTGTTAACGTATCCATTCGAGAGTCAGGCTCATCACATCAACCGGCGCTGTACCAAATGCAGTAAAAAGGGACCCCAAACGCGAACACAGTAGATGTGCTCTACGTCCAAGGTTCGTTTGTGCCTTAGTAAAACAAAAACATGTTTTACAGATTTTCCATAAAAGTGATCGTATTGATTATAGCTGTGGTTAACACTCATACCATATCCGTACACAGGACTCTGCAATTAAACAATTTTAATTTTAAAATTTTCTTGGTTCAATAAATGGCACAAACTCAGTTTTACTAATTTTCGTTAATTTTTTTAATTTCATCATATCGTGCCCCTGAAATAGTTAATCATATCCAGCGTAAATTTTTAATGATGGTACGCAATTTTCTAATGTGTGTGATATTTTTAGGCCATATTCGAGGTCAGAATTTATAGGGCGATTCATAAAATATGAATCTATTTATTTCAAACAGTTGAAAGATCCATTTAAAGCTTTTATTAGATTAGATACAGCATTGTGAGATCAACACCAAATCTAAATTGTATCCTCATGATTCGCATGTTCTCTGTGCCCATAGCACTCCTATTGGGATTTCATGTGTATATTAAACTCATGATAACTTTTTGCCAGAAATCTCCCGAATTATATCAAGGTTGTTACGGAACATTTTGTTCTTAAAGGGCTCCCAAATGAGAAAACATTTTTCATATTGAATCCCATTTGATTACATTTATCAAAAAAAAAAAATGAACAGCGAATTCCATGCCTGGAGTTTATGAAGTCCTGGCACATTACAATTTCGCAAATTATGGAAAATTTATCATGTGAGCAATCACAAATCCAATGCCACCTCGTACCCAACACTTCTTTACACCACGTTGAACAGTGCGTCGAAATCATGTATGTAGCTTGTGAGGGGGGAGGGGGTGGCGGAATAGGTGGTATTTAATAGCACTGAATAATGAAACAAGACAAGGCAGGCATAGAAATTTTATTCGAAATCCAAACAGGATAATATCTAATAAGTGCTTTAGAGCCTATAGACTCGGTCAGTAATGAAAAAAAAATCTAGCCAAGCGTGTTTTGTGAAGCCGCAATGAAAAGTGACAGTGGCTGTCATATTTAGTAGTATATCTAGTAGCAATTGGTATATGCCGTGATTACTTTTTGATTGATTAAAAGCTCTTCAGGCAAACGATAGCTGTAGTGGTAGCATTTCATCCGCAAATGTATGTATATATATAGTCACCTTTACACATATTTTAATGCTTATATTTACAAAACAATTGTGAGGTTATAATCTTGAGATTTATAGGACATGCTTTTTTTACACGGAAAATATCTCCTTTATTTTCAAAGTAGCTGTTTTAAAATCCTGACTCGATGCATCATCGAGGTAACATCTTAAAAGCAAATAAGTTAAAAAAGCTGTACATTTAATTTAGGTGACAACAAGGATAATGAAAAATATTACGAATCTCTTTGATCATTTTTTCAGTATTTGTTTCTGCTATAAAAACTAGTCTAATGACAGTGTAAGTATTTAATAAAGTAATCGTTTTCCATTTTTATTTTCAATGATCTTGCATTTGAAGAGTCCTCAATTTCAGAGTAAATGTTTACTAATATCTTGTAGTTTCTTGATGGGCCGCGATGGTATTCCTGCGAATGTTTTGAAAAATGTTCTGTACTTTTTTACTTAGATGAAATCACAGGGTAAACTAAATTTGTTGATATGTTTGTATATATATATATTTAGAAATTTAGCGCTCTTCGTGAAGACGATGAGCTGTAGACCTGAAATATTGAGTATGGTGTTCTTGAATAAATTATATGGATGTTAGTTTATAAATGAGTAAAATCAGGTATCTCCTTCGTTTTGCAATACCAAAAATTCTTAGATTATCAGATTTTTCACACAACAAACAATCAGTGAGAAAGCTTATGGAGTTATCGTTATAATCATTTGTAATGTTTGGCGAATAATTTTAGAAAGAAACGCAAAAAAAACTTTAACGTTCAAAGCAGAGAGAAGGATCTTAGTTTTTATTAGGGTTCCGTACACAAAGGGTTACAACGGGAACCCTATTACTAAGACTTCGTTCGTCCGTCACCAGGTTGTATCTCATGAACCGCAATTGGTAGACAGTTGAAATTTTCACAGATTGTGTATTTCTATTGGCAATATAACAACAAATAATAAAAATAAAATTAAAAATTAAGGGGGGCCCAGAAACAAGAAACGTGATTTTTTCGGCGTTTTCCATTCTTATTATTATCTGTCTGTCACCGGGCTGTATCTCTTTAACCGTACCAGGTAGACAATTGAGATTTTCACAGAGTGTGTTATTCTATTGCCGCTATAACAACAAATAATAAAAATTATATAAAATTAAAAATTAAAGAGGGCCCCCATAAAAGAAACGAGATTTTTTCGGCGTTTTTTTCCTCGTTCTATTCTCATTACTAATTATTATCATAAGTAGGCATTTTTTTTAAATGACAGCATTATTTTTTCACATGACGCCTTTTCTAATTTAAAAAAATAAATAAAAGTACGTAGAGTTGAATTTTGTATGATGGTACGGAGCCCTGCGTGCGCGAGTCCGACTCGCACTTGGCCGGTTAAATAATTTATCTTTTCGTTGTCGCTGCCTTTATAAACTAGAAAGGAAGGAATAATTCTATTAAGACAAATAATACAGTATCGTAAATTAAAAAAGTTTCGAAGCCATATTAAAGGGTGTGCCAATTTATCCTACATATTTGTATAATTCCGGATAAAATTATAAAAATGTTGTTATATCTAGTTGATACGGAGGTAAAGGCGGCTTAATTATATTGCTCTGATTCACGCACTTACTTGAACCTTTATGTCCCTTTGATGAAGTACTGCAGATGTAGCTGACAATGGTCAGATTAACGAAGAGGAGAAATTTTGTGGCTCATTTTAGAATGAACTGTAAAGAACCGATTTTCCCACAAGAAAAACTTTCGTCCGTTCATACCACACAACAAAAATATAAATTTTAAGTTAGAAATATATGGGTATGGTATGGAATCCTGGAATACGAATGCAAAATCCTGGAATACAAAATACCGAAACATAAAATCAATGAACACAAAATTCCGGAATACAAAATCCTGGAACGCAAAATCCCAGATCCCGCGGACGCGGCATTTGATTCCATAAAAACATAGATAAAATTAAATTATGGTACTTTCTAGATCAAGTAAATTTATATAAAAGTTACATGTTGAATCTAAAAATAGTGATAAGAGTAAGTCGAATCTATGAAGTTTAAAACAAACTCACGAGCTACAATTGAAATTAGTTCGTATGGAAATCCAAAATGAAAGCAAACAAAAAATTTAGTATACGCGAACTTGTTCTTAACAAAAATTAAGAAAGGATCAAATCAAGCGAAATTTATATAGACCTATTTAAGATAATTAGGATTCTAGGGGACTTGTACAAAATTCAACAGTGTGTTTTTTGGTGGTGAAGGTAGCGCAGATATTTTTTTTCTCACTTTACCTCTGGTATGGGGTGAACAAGATTCGATAACTTAAGTGAAAACGACTTGATGCCAGTTTAAAAATCATTATTTTTTTTTCTAACAGAATTCTACTTATTTGTATACCAAAAAGTTCTTATTCTAAGTAGTGCATTCCTTATAATATCAAAGAGTAAAAAGGCTCAATCAACATTTTCACCGATTTCAGCAATTTCATTCACATTTCATTAAAACTAAATTGCTCGCCAAGTGACCTTCAAAGAGAACTTTAATTGCTATGGGGAATTGTACTTGAAATAATTTACTTATTACACCAAAATTGGCACTTGATATGATTTAAATATTACGTAAAATTGAGTTACGGTTAAATATGATTTGCAATGTTTGTTCACATATGAACACTACTTATTAGAAGACATAATGAACCTTTTGAATATAATAAGAGTATAATTAAGAATTTTATATGTTAACCACCCTAAAACATCGGACTGACAAGCAGTGCCGGATATAGGAAAGTTTTTAGTTACAGCCCCTCTAACAACGATCTTTATTTGTGGCAAAATTTATTACAGTTCCAGAGTATACTAGGCATCATATGTATATGATAGATGACCTATTTATACTGCATACCTTGGAAGTAGAATCAGAATTGTTAAAAGCAATTTGAAGTTTAAACAAATGATTGTTAAATAAAAAGAATTTGAAATTTGAATTTGAATTTGATCTTAAATGTCGTTTGAATCTCAAACTGTTATAAAATAAAAGGAAAGTAAAAAATTCTATCATTACAAATACAGTTTATTTTATACTAGAGACAGACTTGCAATTTCAATATTGATATATTAATAATGCAATATACTATAATACTATACTAAGAATTTTATTAAAGAACTTACATTTGATTTATCACTTGATTTGTCATTTGATTTAAGAAAGTTCCGCGTACATACAAAACGGAAGCAAATATTGTGAAAGTATTGACAAAAGTGTCAAATATTAAATGTCAGACAAAGTTGTAGCAGTATTAAATTCGGTTCTAAAAAATTCGTGTATTAAATAATTATGGTTTATAACTAGGGTCAAATTGCAATAAGTTCGTATATCGCGTACGTTTTTCGGAATTTCAATATTGAACTCCAATGTACTACATACTGAGTGTACACCGAATGTATACCGAGCTGTTTTTCAATATATTGTGACAGACTTTCGGTTGAGCGTAAAACGTAATATTGAAATTGCCAGTTTGTCTCCGGTATTATTAACACAAGGATAATAAATAAACAATTTAAATTATGTTAGTGATTAGTTTTTTACTTTTGCCGCTTTTCAATATGAATCTTCTCGGCTAAAACTACTAAAATTTGAGACGGTATCAAAATAACTCTGGGTAGAAACTCTGGCAAACTGCCGTTCAAGTTGAAAGAATTTATCTGATTTTTTACTCAGATTCAAAGGTTTTAACTTCGGCTTAAATTGGCTAAATTTAGCTGGCATAAAAAAAAATGTCTGGTAACTCTGTGCTTGTGCCTTCTGTCTTATATTCTGTCTACATTCGAGGTAGGATTGATGGATGATGGGGAACATAGGGTTGCCAGCCACATTTGTACAATTTTTGAATTCATTTCATATGACACAAAGGTACAATTTGAGAATCATAATTTTTAATTTAATTAGCTTACAGAGACTTACAGACTTAAATTTAATAAACAGTAAACTGATTGACTGTATAAGTATAAGCAACATTTAAAGTATGATATCAGCAAGGGAGCTTTTAGATTCCGGAAAGAAGACGGAAGTGTTAAGAATGGTCTGAAAAAATTTTCCAATTCTTGTAAATAGATTTTTTCTCGTTTAGATATGGGTTCAAAGGTCCGTCGTATTCCCGCCCCCCTTAAAACTAGCGCCCGGGGCAAGTGCCCCCGCAAGCCTCTTATAGATTCGGCCCTGCTGACAAGATCGTCGATGGAAGTTGAAAAAATTTTCCAATTCTGGTGATTAGATTTTTTCTTGTTTAGTTATGGGTTGAGAAGTCCGTCGTATTGCCGCCCCCTTGAAACAAGCACCCTGGGCAAGTTCCCCCGCATGCCCCCATAGATCCGGTACTGCTGTGTCCGGAATTTAAACTCCGAAATCTTGTAACTTTAAAACTCTGAGATATCGTATTTTGGGATTTTCAAATTACGATACCGAAATATACGTACGCATTTTTCTTAATATAATTTGAACAAGAAATTTCAATAGAAGGCATATATACCCTAGCCAACAGCATTTCGAGTTCCGTCGTATGATATTTTAATAATAATATTTTATATAATGGCATGCCTGAGAAGACAATTATCAGATTAGATTCAATGTAATCTATCCAATTTTGAATCAGTACATGAATTCATTGTAATGTTGTTCAACCTACATGAATGTAGTATAGCCATTCACTCGAATCTACAGCCGTTCTTAATCATTACACGTACTGAATTTGAAACACTTCTCCTAATAAATCAAGTCCGTAATCGTTCTTGTTGATCCGTCAAAAAGCAATAATTTTATCCATGTAAAAGCACGTTCTATCGAATGCTAGTAAAATTTCATGCTAACATATTATTTGATGAAGTATCAAGTGGCAGGCTCTAGAAATACTAGAGACGAGCCTGGTAAATCAGGTTAGCCTTAATTCCCTGATTCCCAACAAACATCCATGACAAGATCAACATATTATATCCTCATGGCGATAAGAGCAGTTATTCTCTCTAGGTTGCAGTGATTGATAATAATACTGACTCTTCTCATTCGCTGAGACTTCTGCCCACTTATCTTTAGCTAATTGATGACATGTTTAACAACGTACTTTTTACTGAACACATTTTTATTCCTCCTGATAGTTTTTCGAGCTATCTTGACAGCATTTAACTTTATTCTCATCTGTTACTTATTTAATTTGTCTTTATGGTTATGGTTTTCCAACTTCTATGACACATCCTCAATGCAAGAAAAACAATAAATTTGAAGTCTCCAACTATATACCTACCTATTCATAAACTACCTCGCAGCTCTAACTTGCATATTGATGCCCTGTGCAGTAATTGTACATTCATATGGCACTTTCTACTATTGAGTCATGTAATCAAATTGACTTCATTTCGCCAAATTAATCCCGAAATTTCCATTCATAACCTGTCCATACTAGCAATATTCTCCCAATTTTTGATCAGCTGCAGTCTTTTTATTTGTTTGACTGTAAGCAGCGCATTCTAATTTATTCAGTCCTTTCAGCTGAAATTAGAAATACTTCTAGCGTACCTTGCGGTAGTTTGCTTCACCCGTTTCTTTTAATTCTTTATATTAAAGATGTAAACGTATGCCGACATCGTACGCTGTTGGACTGTGTTGGACTACACTCTAAAAAAAAATTATGTAAAATCACTAGTTCCGTACAGTAAAATTACATTAATCATGAAAATCAATGGCGAAATTACCTTTTTTTTAAAAATTTGTATTATAATTGGTAATTTTACTACTGTTTTCGGTTGATTTTTACTAAATGTCCAGAAAATTGAGTCAGTAAATTTACAAAATGCCATGGTAAAAATACGCAGTTACCGCTGTAAAATCACTCTAGTTTCGGAATAATGTTTTATACGTAATTATTATTAAACACAAAAACCTGGAGAATTCTAATAATGCAGTAATATTGCTGTGGTAACTGTATCAACTCGCAAAATCCCACGCCACTGCATGATCTGATGCACTATATGTACGCATTGAGGTTTAGTAATATTCCGACATTATTGAAAACATCACTAGAAGTGAAAAAAGGAATGTAAGCAAAACTTCATCGTTTTTAAGTCCACTAAATTTAATTATAATTAGATCCACTCGGGTAACAGCTAAGTGGCAGAGTTTTAATAGATACCTTGATGCTTGACTTAACAACAGAAAGTCAAAAGCAAGAATATACTGAACAGAATTTATTTCGTCCTTGTGCACCGAAGTAAAATTTCTACCATTTAGTATAGTTCACAAACTGCAGTAAAAATAGATGGTTTAATGAAAAAATTGCATCTGCAGTAAAATTTACGAAAGTAGAGGAAAGATAAATTGTTATATTTAGCAAAATTCTACATGGTTAAGTAATTTTACTTAAAACCAGTAAGGAACGTTTATTCTCTGAAAGTAAACTTACATTTGTGTAGTAGTTTTGCTAGCCAAATAATTAAATTTTACATACTAAAGGTAGTGTACAAGTAGGCAACTGCGATGGCTCTGTATTTTGTAGTACATTTCTTCGAATCTTTTTTTTTTAGTGTATCTCTAAACTCCAACTAAACCATAATTTTACAAGTGCTTCACTAGTCTTCCTTCGAATGTTAATAAACGTACTATTTACGATGGATTTTTCTTTTCTATAAAATGAACGCGTTACCAGATTTATGAGTAATTTCTAATTCAGATCTACAGTGTAGATCATATTGACTCGATTATTGAGAAAAAAAAAACGATCGGATCTGGGATTTATTAACAAATTCAGGAAGCAATTCGGTAAGCTATATAAAGCAAAAGGTCTCTATTATTTTTTTTAGACCCGTCTTGAAATACGCTGTCCTGTCCCTATCCGGTTTCTTTATTTCATAGTACTTATAGAACACATTAGAACGATTTAACGTAGATTTCTTAGGTTTGCAATCTCTGCCACTCTTACATATAATTTTATCATCCTACTTCCTTATTCGGATCGATTGAAATTGTTTTCACTACATTTCCAGAATTGTTGTTTTCAATTTTTGTATTTGGAATGTTACGATAAATTCCTTTGAGCAATCCAATTTTCAACCGGGCTCGCTTTTTAATTAACCGTGATTTTTTCCACCTTCCCTATTATGGCACTAATTATAATATAAATGAGCATTTAACAATAATGTCTCGCATCGCTAATGCACATTCTATTGATATTGAAACATTTTTAGGTCGCAATTGAAAAATCAGGTCAAATCTCGGCTCATTAGCATAAGTAAGCGCTCTTCTATACTCTGATTGTAACATGATGAAGTTTTCATAGAATTCTCATTCAGCCATTGATAAAATTGCAACAAATAAGATAAATTTAAGATTAGAGCACAATTTATTTTGATTCTGAGTATACTTATTTTTGAACCGTTAGCAAAAAAAAAATTTTTTAAAAATCATAAATGTTCATACTCAAAGTTACAGTAGTATGCGTGCTATTAAAAATTCTTATAAATCGCAATGTAAGTAATTGTTTGGATTAGTTTATATTCTTGAATGTTGTTTCTTGTTTGCAATATCAATAGCATTCAAGAAATCTTCAAGTAGGTAATTAAACTTCTGCAGCTACAGCACTTAAGTTGTTCCAATTTGTGATTGGTTTATGGAAGAAAAATTGTTTAAAAACAATTTTTTTCTTACAAGAGAAAACTTATTGCTTGTAATTATTTCATAACATCTCTTGTACCGTTAAAAACAAAAAATAATTACACAGGCAAAGATATTGCAAAAAATATGTATGGAAACTGTTTCAAAAAAATCTCGATTGTTATGTATGCTTGTTACACATGGATCGATTTCTCATTATACTACCGTTTTTAGCAAGCCATGTTATAACAACATGAATGGAACGCATGAAAGCATACGCATTATTGCCTTGAATTTGAAATTTAAATACTGGAAAGAATAAAGAAACTTGCATTGGATCCTATTTAGAAAGACTCCTTTGATAAATATGTAGCCATGGATATTTTCATTCAACTGAAATTTCTTGGAAACTGCCCACCTTAAAATCCCAAATTGCAGATATTCTGATAAACTTTGAGGTTGGCTGCTATTATTTCATGGGCCTAGGTGGTCTCTTGTGGTTAATTACGCTTATATCAAAACAAAAGTCTGCTATCTATTTAAGGCCCTATTATAGTTAGCATCATTTGAAATACCTGCATAATTAATTTTATGTTTTCGATAAGATTGATGGCTCTCCATTTCTTCTTAGAGTATACACACTAATATAAATTAAATGATGCTAATAAGTTCCTCGAACTGTTGTGCTTATGTAGGGGGAGATCAAAAAGATCACGGAACGATGAGGATAGAAGTAATAAAAACAATTTAATTATTTTTCTTTTTCATTACATCCTCTGTTAACCTCAATACATTTGTTAAATATTAAATAGAATTAATTGACTTGAATCGTCATGAATCAAAGGGGAATAGCTATTTTTCATACAACTTTAGGCTAGGCCCGACACATCCAGACATGAGAGTTGCCTTAAACGATGCATTACTCTCAACGTATTTTATTAACATTTTTATTTCAATCAAACCGGGGAAAAGGTTTGGCGTCGAATGTAGCTTGCCCGACATTCTTGGGTGAGAAAGTGGACTTTTCTACTACTCCTGATTGTGCGGGATTGATGCGTAGAGAAAAATGAGTTACGATGAGAAAAATATTCACAACATAGCACTAATGGTCATGGAAGAAGGAACTGCAAAATGTATGCGAAATGTAGTAACTAGGGTGTAGGTGACCCAAGTGGATGAAAATGGCTTTTCTGAATAGGTGAAAAAGTAGTACACTACCCACCCGATAATTCTCAACGAGACCTTTAATTTGATATGCAACCTACGGTATTGGAACCCACCCTTAAGGTAAGCAGAGAAAAACTTTCTTCTACGATTTGTAGCTTGTAATGATCTGGGATGATAAGTTAAACCCGTTTTCCGATCGGACATAACACTAACGAGTTAAGTCCCATCTGAAGGTGCGAAAAATCTAGTACCTGAGCTCGAAAAAAAAGAGGGAAATACCTAAAGATTGAGTATCAGGATGACCATTTAACCCTCCTAGTATAGGAGTGTGGGTAATCAAACTTCTTTTCAGGACCTATGGAATTCGATTCTGTACTAGATTTTTCAAAATGTCCTAGTTCACACTTTGACCTTCTTCCGCATAATTGCTATAAGCATTACTAATAAAATATATTCAGAGTATCATAATGCATCGTTTAAGACATCTCTCATGTCTGATCATGTTGGGCCCAAAATTCCACTTTGTATCTTTCGATTCAAAAAGAACCGAGAATCCTCATCTTCTGCAAATTTCTTTCCCTAAGTCATTTTCTTTTCAATTTTGAAACTATTAAAAAAAAACACACACACATGATTTAGACCATCGGTAGAGTGACTCAATATTTCTAATCCAAATTTATGAATGACAGCCATTGTAGCACAATTCTCTTTCGATCAAGTATTCTTCGTTATTTTTTGCTTTTTGGCTTTTGTTTAGTTGACTTATGAGCTAAGCATAGATTTCGCCAGTTATGATTGTAGTCAATCAACAATACATGTGCACCTTTAAATTTCATAAAAATATTAATCAAGATCTCTTCAGACAGACTGAAGTGCATAGTAATGAACCTAGGTTTCATAAAAAAAAAATCGAGATCCAAAAACTTCTTCGGTACTGCGGTTTAATGGGTCTAATGGGCTAAAAGTGTATATTTGTATATAGGACTAATTAGACAATTCTGACTTTCAGATTTTAAAACTTATTAACAGATTGTTCGATAGCAGGTACTTGCCCTCACCAGATGAACGCTACGTTTATCAATTACAAAACAAGCATACACAGGCTTTTAATACTATTTGCAGTATACCCATCCTTAGAGAGCATTATCTTTATTAGATATAGTAAGTCTATCTATGACCAAAGTGCCTACATTTGCAACACAAAATAAACAAAATTTATCCAAATTTTTATGCACGGCCTTTTTAAAAAATCCTGAGCTAGCTCTTCCAAGTGAACTAAAATTAGCTTGAAAAGATCAGTTGACCTAGCTATTTTACATCCCTGCTGTCAGCCAATGTAGAGATATCCTACTGCTCTGTCCGTCACTCTGGACATATGCTAGTTTCAAGTGAGTTTATTATCGAGGTTTCTCCCAGAAAATTGATTTAATTTAAAAATTTCAATTCCGTAATAACAATAAGTGGAGCCGTTAGTGAAAGTTTCGTTCTTCCGAACGATAACAATAATATGACCTTTTGCATGGGGTCGGATATGACTTGATCATCTTTGTCCCGTATAATTACCACTAGGTCATCCGAATAGTCTTGTACATTAAATCCCGAATTGGTGAGTTTTACTAGAAGATCATCAATTACAATCGACCACAAGAGAAAGGACTCTTCCTTGTGGACAGCCTTTAGCTGTGGTGATCGTGACTGAACTGTTAATCGTAATTTTCAGCGGCTAATTTAATTGCATCGAAGTAGGTGTTGTCCAAGGTTCTTTCTATGTCTGCAAATGGTCATAAGGTCATCTCTTTTGTTTCGAGAGCTTTTTCGAGGTCTTAGACTAATTTGTGAATGGCAGTCTCAGTAGACTTACCAGCTTGATAAGCAAACTAATTACAATGAAGTAGGGATTTAATAAAAATTTGACTTTGAATACGTCTAGGATTTATTCCAAGGACTTGAGTAGAAATGAGAAGAGACTAATCGGTCAGAACGATTTGGCTTTTCCCTGCTTTGAGTATAAATGCCTGCCTGAACTAATCCTAGAGCATAACTGACTCAAAAAAAATTTTCTAGTGAAAGAAGTATTTCTTCTGGGTCTGGAGTCTGACTGTTTTCTCACAACTTTCGGTGTAGTTCCCATCATCTTTTGAGTGAGCAATGCGAGATATAACTAATATGTTTATAATGTAAGATTCGAGCAATTCACGAACGTCACATATATATCTAATCAAAATGTCATGCTACTAGGGATGTAGATATTTAACTATTCTAACAAATATATTCTCCTAAAGCTCGGGCTAATTCATTATGAGATTGAGCTGCAGGTATTTGATAATAAGTAACTACAGTCAAATCTCTCTAAGCCGAACTGCCTCTTACCCGAATTTATCTTTAATTCGAATTTTTTGCACTTCGGTTTTTTATAGAAAGACCTTCTTAATTCGAAATTCCTTATCTCAAACTAATTTTCGGAAAGTTTTGGCCTTTTTTGTGACTATTTGCCCTCCTCTTCATGTATTTTCAATTCTACAGAGAAATATTAGCGGTTTATTTTGAAACGGGTGCAACTTCATTTGTGTATAGTAATTCCATTTTCTTAAGACATTTTTTAAACATAATAACACCCCTTAAATATGTGGTTAACAAACTTACACCATGTTTAACCTTAAAGCACCCTGTCAAATCCCATCAATATTTTTAAATTATACCGAACGATATTAACAGTATCTAATAATCTTTTCCATGTAAACAGCATTGAATGAATTATTCAAGGATTAACCAACCATAGTGGGTTGATAACTGTGTAGCATTTTAAAGCTCCTTCTACTATCTTTCTACTGATAGGGACTTACTCTAGGCTAATGCTTATGTCTATCTAGGCTGAGGTAGAACACTTATTGTGTTCTGGCAGTTAACTTTTTTATTTCTCGCATAAGATAAAAATATTAATAGTTTTTTAATGAAAGCAGATATTAAGGAATAACTTTTTATGTTTAAAATTTCTGTTTACGGGTCCCATTTTAGAAGCAAAAAGAAAAGATATCCTTGGTGTAAAAATTTTACGCCAGAAAGGATAACACAAAAATTTGTATGAATTTTTTTTAAGACTTTGACTATAAATCGTAACATGTTGAATATAATTAATAATATGAAACGAGTGCTCAAGTTTGATCCTGCGATATCCGTTAAAAGACTTATGAGCATTTAAGTAACTATAGATCCTTTGAAAAACGAAAAATTTTCAGACGTAAAGGAGAATGGGCAGAAATGTATGGAAGCTGGTCTACTCCTCGAATAATAACAAACGATATATCCTTAAAAAAATCTTATCATGTAGAACATTTAATAATAGTAGGATATATCTCAATTATTAGTACGTTCAAGTTTACAGTGTCCTAAATGTGATCATTTACACAACATTTTAACGCGCATAATTTATTATATTCCGCCTTAGATCGTATGTCGTGTCCCAAAAGCAATCCACTAAATAAAACCAATAATTACCAGGGAAAACAATTACGAATCTTTATTCACTTTTAATAAACTGACCTATCTCACAATAGTTATACATACATAACGATATGTATGACACCGCACTCTTAACTTGTAAGCTAACTTGTAAAAGAAACACGCGACTCTGAACTGAACGTCTAGAATACTGCGGGCTAAAAAATACTACAGGCGCACTCGACAGACCAGTCATTGGTCTTTTATGAACCTTAACTCGGAAGTAAGCTTTCTTTGCTCACAACGCGGATGTAAACAAACGACAACAACCTTGTCGTTTGTTCTGCTGGTTGCAGCACCTGAGTCGCTTATTAGTAAACAATCAGCAAAATAACCGACAGTTGCTGAACAATACCATGCGAGGTTATTGTTTAGCAATTGCTGTATTTCGCTAGAATGCGCCCCTGGCTGCTGGAAGAAGAATCTTCCTTATATTGGGCCATAACACGTATAACAATTACCGGCCAACTCTCGCATGAAAAGTTCCGTACCATCGTACAAAATTTAACACTATGAGTAGGCGTCATGTGAAAAAATAATCCTGTCATTTGAGAAAAAAAATGCCTACTTATGATAATAATAATGAATGAGAATGGGAGCCCCCTTTAATTTTATTTTATTTTTGTTATTTGTTGTTATATCGCCAATATAAATACACAGTCTGTGAAAATTTCAACTATCTACCTATTACGGGTCATGAGATACAACCTGGTGACGGATGGACAGCGAAGTCTTAGAGATTTCCCGTTTTTACATTTTGGGTACGGAACCCTAAAAATGATATTCAGAAGAAACAATCAAAAATTACTAAGTTTTTCAGTTCATAATATGAATAAGGCGTATACCATATATAAATATATATTGTATGTATGTAGGTTATGTAAAACAAATAAGATACGAGAAGCATTAACAAGATCAGAAATTCCCCTACACCGCCTAACTCGCATTGATTTCACTGTTACCGTCCATTTCGACTTTGAGAGGTTTTGACTGTACAAATTCGAAGTGTACCGAATCCTGCCATAAATAATGTCACAGATATGAAATGGTTTCCTAGAGAAGGAAAAAATTATTTATTACTTTATAGTGTTGGCTCACACAAGAATTATTAAAAATGGCTACTCTAGGTCAGTTTATTGTATCATTCATCAATGGCAGTACGCACAACTTCTAGTGGAAGATTATCAGGTATACAGGTATTTAAAAATTCATAAAGTTACTTTTCAATTTATAGCGCTTTTTCAAAAGCGGTTGATTTTTCTTTAAAATTATTTTACTATTCGATTTTTAGTTTAATTTTGATTTTTCATAATAGATATTCAACAGTACCACCTGGGTACATAAGTGTTATATACAGGGTGTTTCACAAGTGGTGGATAATAATGAAGGAGGCGATGGGTCATGTCGAGAAATGAAAAAAATTGTATGGCAGAGGGGGGTGCATTCTCAACCCTTTCCGAGATAATCTTTACAATAAGAAATTAACTCCGTTATAAGATGAGTTGCAGGTAATAAATTGCTTGTTTCTTTAAAAGGCTGTAAGGTAAGCCATCCTTTATTACAAATTTACGCAGATATCCAACCAAAAGAGATGCCAGCAGGTAGAAAATGACGATCCGTCATACTTTCTACTTTGTATTCAAAATGAGAGGCGTGTATTTTATGATTTTATAATACTAATCCCGATTTTCTTCTACACGTAGTGGAAGAATTTTTGTGTCATAACTCATAAACGGTGAAAGGCACAAAATGAAAACAAAGTGCGTTTTAAAGAAAACAATCTTAGCTTCGAACTGGAGTAAGACAGAAAAAAAATTATAAGGTTTTTATTTCAGTTTTTTTGCTTCAAACACAAAACAATGAGGTACAAAAGCTGAAGCTTGAAGTTTGGCAGACCATTTCTTCTAAACTACATACTGTACAAGAAGCACTGACACATTGAATCAAAGGGCAGGAGGTTCTCTATAAATTAGCACCCCGACTATCTTTCTACTGTTTGTCGTTTAGGAGATGTAATTGTTTTAGTACAAACCTACGTTTCACGTACCCTTAGTCCTTTAACCCCGATTATCTCGGAAAGGGTTGAGAATGCACCCCCCTCTGCAATACATTTTTTTCATTTCTCGACATGACCTATCGCCTCCTTCATTATCATCCACCACTTGTGAAACACCCTGTATATAGAATGTGCTACTGTGATATACATATATACATGTATAGCATAGCATTAAGCAATCAATGAAAAAAACAAACTTAACAAAAATGCAGTTCATCGAACAACAATTCATATTTATATGTCAACAATAAAGCCAGCGCTGACACACATCAAATGCAATATGCATGCTTGGTCGATGCGCCTCACGCATAAATGTGTGCCATCAGCAATTCTTTGTATTACACTTCTCGCTTATGACGCAAACTTAATTATCAATATAAGTAATACACAGAGTAAAGTAAATTAAGCATAGGAAGTAAATATCAATTGTATGTCTAAATAAGGGAAGAAAATAAAATAAATCGGAGTTCTACAGTGGAAGTTCAGCAGTTTAGTCAAAGCATTTAGTCTATTCATTTGGTGGAGTTATGTTTTAATAGCTACCCCTAAACCAATCCCAGGAGTTGCACTTTTTATTAAGCTACTCCACCTCTACTTAGGAGTTATACTTTTTAGCTACTCCGCATCTTAAGCGGGAAACACAATTGCACCGCTTCGATCCGATACGTACAAATGTCAAATTTGCTTATATGAGAAGAACGTGCAATTGGACACATTACACCGAAATGGATCGAAACGGATCGAATCGAAACGAAGAAGTTGAGCAAATTTCAACTTTTACGGATGACATAACCTTGAAAAATTACCTGTACAATGTTTGTGTATAACTCAAGAGGGATGAAGAAGCTTTTATTGAAAAAATTAAAAAACATGAAGAGCTTTATGACAAAGGCAACAAATTTTACAGGGATGTAAAAAGAAAAGACAAAATCTGGAAAAATTTCAATGGGAAATTTAAAACTGATGGTAAGTTTGAACGGAACAATTGTGCTCATGCACGTAACGGATCGATACTAATCGAATCGAATTGAATCGGAACGACGGAATTGTGTTTGGCACTTTAGAAAAGACAATTATAACATCGAACTTACTCCAATTACTTCACACTAGTAAATTTGCCATTTCTGATTTTTTTTATCACTTGGTTCATTTTTTCCCCAATATTTGACCTAATTTTAAATTCTTGAAGTAATTAATATAGGTAGGTACCTACAAATTTACGGATGATTTCATCAGTTTTTTAATAAAAAAAGAACACATTTCCCTCCACAACTACACATTCAACGAGGTAGGATATTTTGTACTTTTCGTATGTTTGCTAGAAAACTGCTCACTTGATTTTAAATCAAATTATTTGGGACAACCGTAGTATCTTCACTCTTCACAATGTACATAATTAATTCGTTAAAATTGGTTAAGCTATTCCTCGTGAATTTGATTTATTTACATACATCAAAAATATATACGAATATGTACGTCGTTTTTTGAAGCCAATTAAAAACAAGCTCGGATAGGAATTTATCCCTAATCAAAAACATTTGCATAGAACTTTAAGCAAAAAAAAAACAAATTGAAATCCATGTAGAAGAAGTTTATAAGCAATCATCATTTCTATGACTTTTATGCATATTAAATAAGGACAAATCAAGTAATATTCAATGAGCTTAGTAGAGCGACGCAATACCTTAAAGCAAGGATAATTCGAGCGATTAAATAAGACAACAAAATTTGTGTTATATGCTGGAGGATGTATACTTATTTTTTTCGATTTCTCATGAAGAGCGCATCAAATTCATCAAAAAAATACCATTCAATATCCGAAATAACCCGAAAAGATTTCAAAAACCGTATTTTCAAAATCATGTTTATTGTAATTTCATTCTTAAAAGTAACATGTAGAAAATGTACCAAAAACTTGTTTACGCAATGAATACTTTTGCAATAATTCTTGACATTACTGGCTTAAAAATATGAAAGTATGACAATTTTTATACCCTAGATGAAATCTATAGGGTATACTAAGTTTGTCATTCTGTTTGTAACGCATAGAAATAATGACGGTAGAGCCAAATTGAATTAGACACCCACGCATAATATTAAAGTTATTTTAATTTTTTTATGTCCGTCGGTCTGTCCGTCCGCCCGTCTGTCCGTCCGTCTGTCCGTTTGTGCCCACGATAACTCGAGAACGCGTATACTTGGAGAGCTGAAATTTTGTAGATGGACTTTTAAAAAAAAGTAAAATTAAGTTCGAAAATGAGACAAATCGGGCAAATCTTTCGTGGGGTTGCCATACCAAATTTTCGTTTTTCACTATATATTTGGACACTGCCTGAGAATGCGTCGACAGAGAGAGCTGAAATTTAGTACATGGGGGTTTTTATAGTAACAAATAAAATTTCAAAAATGGACTAAATCGGGCAACCCCATCTTGGTGTCGCCATATAAAAATTTAGGTTTTTTACATATACTGTGAAAACTATCAGTCCCAGACATTTTTATTGTACTAAAATCTTCTTCAGAATAAGAAATCTTATAAAATTGGTTATATAATCATTTTTTCTGTCCGACGAACTGTTCTAGATATATGTATATGAGAAAAACCACTTCAAAAATCAAACTTGCATACACTCCGCTTCAAAATGATAGGACACCCCAGAAATTTTTCCCATTTCTCCAAACCGATAAGGGATAGGTAGAAAACTTTTATTGTGGGTCATAAAACACATGCAAGGATTGTTCTAATATTATAGGAGTTTTTCGTATTTACCTCAAAAAGCAAGCATAAAAAAGATAAGACAGCTGAAGGTATTTACAAAAAAAAACTGTTTTTAAAGATAAATTTAAGTATATTATTTTATGCTTTAATAATGTGTTTCCTTTCCTTGTTTTGCTAAAACAGTTATCATTAGATTTGGTACAGTTTTATATAATTTTTATAGATATTTCTGCGAAACTTGCCTCCAAGTTTCTTGAATGACACCCTTTAGCTCCTGGATTGAATTGAACAGTTTATTGCCCCGATAAACAGCACGGGATATTTGGTCCTAAGTATTCTCTACAACATCTAAATCTGGGAATCTTGCTGGCTATGGTAAAATCTTAATATTTTTGGAGGAAAAGTATTCCATTAGAATACGCGCTGTATGCACTGCTGTGTTATCCTGTTGAAAGATAAAGTCCTCTTTAGAAATTGTTGTTGCATGTGTCCTGATTTGTTCATCTATTAGTTTTCTGTAATCTGGACTTCTCATTTTTTTATCCATAAAGCAGATTTCGGTCTCTTCTTTGTATCAGATCCCTGCCCATACCATGATACCGCCAAAAACCCATTTATCTCCGAACTTGGAAAAGGCGATCTTTTCTTAAATCATGAAAATAATTTGACCAACCGTCGCTCGGGTCCATCCAAGGTGAATCTTTTCTCATCCGTAAAGATGACATTTTCCCATCTTTTGTTCCACCTTACATGTTCCTGAGCGAATTTCAACCGTTCCTCAATATGCTTTTTTGTTAGTGGTGGTTTTCTAAAAAGTTTTCTAGTGGGTGTTTTTTTCAAAAGACGTTGGATATTTAAAATGTTTCCGATCTGTTTTTCGCAATTTGTCACGCTGTTGCTATTGAGTTTGGCGCTGCTCGAATTATCGATCGCCTTTCACGATCACTTACTGTACTAGGTCTGCATGAACTCTTTTTTTTTCGTCCGTAATTTTCAGGATCTTTTAGTAAATTCATTGCAACATTTCGGCCTCGCTTTATAATTTTCGCGAATTTTGCAACACTAAAACTCTCATTTTTCAGATTTAAAATCGTTTTTATTTCACTTTCACATAGTTTTTTATAGCGACCAATTTTTGCAACACAATCCACTAGTCCGTAGTGAAAAATTATCGAAATTTTTAAGAAACGACCTCACTTTATCTAAAGCCGTAAATACTAAACAAATTTAAAACAACTCAATTCTTGCACCAAATGCTTGCAACTGCCGATTTATATACTCTGTCCTATCTTTTTGAAGAACCTTTTTTTTAGGTAAATACGAAAAACTCCTAGAATATTACTTGAAGGGGCCATTACGTTCAACATTGTGAGCATTCCTTGCATGTACATACTTTATGACACACAATAAAGTTTTTTCTGCCTCTTATCGGTTTTGAGAAATCTGAAATTTTCAGGGGTGTCCTATCATTTTTATGCGGAGTGTAGATCGGTGACCATACGAAATTTTATACAAGTATTCATCTAGGCCGAATTGTTCTTAGACCAAATCTAGCTTTTTTACTTGTTCTAAACTGAAAAGATCCGAAAGGATCTGACAAATAAATCAAACTCCGTCTATATGAATACCTACACTCAGAAAAAGATCACCTCGAAAAATAATAAACAAAAAATGTGAAACAATAAAGACATTTCTATACTAATGACAAAGTTAAATTAACATGACAAACCTATGCCTTAATATGGCAATGCTTAAATATATATTGGATCTGGATGAATATAAAATTAACAGTAGTTCCTCTTAAAAAAGTAATAACCACATCAAATTTACATTGAAAAAGGTATACTTATAAGTTCACAATGATAAATCAATATGTGTAAAAGTATATTGGGAAATTTCAATATAATCAATGTATGAAACTATTCCACACTCATTAAATTTCATCGGAACACATTTAATTTTTTAAGCCATGTATATGATTTTGAAATGTGCTTCTTTATTTTAAAGATATGCAATGTAAAATTTACATCATGCGACGTTGTTTTAAACACATACAACTTGAACTGGAACTTATTTAGCCACTTGTAGCTAATTGAGGAGTAATCGTGTGTCTAAATCGGATTTTTGTAGTTTGCCTCTAGTTTTTTTTTTACTTTGTTAGAGCCTTCTGTGAACCATATTGAATAAGTATATATGTATACAGTTATATTTTTACAAAAGCGTGTTGTGGGCAATTACCGCAGTTATTAAAATCTTTAGTACAGAGGATTTATGCAAGTGAGAAGCGCTGTTACAGATTTATAGTTTTTATTATTTTTTGCGCTAATTAAAATGAATGAAAATAACTTCCAGGAAACATCTAATAGTGTCATTATAAAATTTCCAAGATATATTTCTATACCAGCTGTTCTAACGGTAACAAAATTCGACATAGATTTGTACAATTTGTTAATATGGATTGGAAGCTAAGGTAAGCATGTCGATAAGATTTTATTAGTATATTCCAAACACCAGTTAAATTTATTGAACAATATTTATTATTATAATGATTCAAGTCCTTGACTTCGTCTTCTTATATCAACTAGTGTCGTCGCACAACAGCTGTTATAAGAGTTAGAGGTTAGACGACGACGAAGCTAAATTTTTGTCCGAATTCATGTGCTTATAAACTTGATTTCGACAGCTAGCGAATAAAAATAACCCCGCAATACGTTATCTATTTGAATAATTTAACTCTATTTTTGACTCGGTTCGATAATCAAGCAAGCTAACTATTATCACAAATAAGTAAATATACAGATGGCGAATCGAATAGGAAAATTGAAAACCGGGGCCCCTATTTTGCATTCTCACTCACTTATGACTGTATGAGAAAAGTCATTCACTTCGATTTCACTCACTCACCATTTCGATATTCTACAAAACAAATGGAATGAGATGTACACTGTTAAATAAAATAATCCACCACATTTGTGGTGAATATTTTTGATGTGTCGATCAGTTGTTTCTTGTTTACAGAAAGTGCCTTCCTTGCTTCTTCTCACCTCTTCCCCAAACAACATATTTGCATACTGCATCAGGAATACTCGTTTGGGGTCCCTGCAAACATTTTAGCGAAGAGCTCGCTTTCACGAAGTAATCTCGAATTTGAGCAAGAAATGAGAATTTCGAGCTTCTCCCGAGATTCCTTCGTTTCTCTGATTCTGTTACGAACGAGTGGAAAATAGAGACCTCAGCACGACAATTCCGCTTTTTGCCCGAGATTTCTACATTTCTCTGATATTGGAATTACAATGAAATGAGACTACGTGCGTCTATGCTTCGAATTTACTGCGAGATTCCTTCGTTTCTCTGCGTAAGATTCAAATGAATCATCACTTATTGATAATGTTCAAAACAAAAATAATTTATCTGTTTAGTGGCATGTGTTAAAATGTGTAGTGTTTATTTGATAAGTGATATAATTAAAGGTGCGATGAAGTGACCAAGGCAATAATTTTCCCGGTCCTTATTTTCCACTTAAAATGAATAAATGCCCATTTCCACGGCTCTAATTAAATGTCTGCTCTGCGCGAATGGCTTACGATACGAGATCGCTTCTCTTAATACATAAGAAATATATATAATACCACTAACACAAGCACATTGTGCACATAACTTCGTTTTAATATCAATTTCGATTCGTCTTAGGATCTAAAGCAATTCGCTATCAAGAGAGAATCATGTTCCTTTAACTTGGTATAAAAGTTTATGAAAGTGGTAATTGTTGACCAAGCTTTATAATGAGAAATTTGCATCCTTGCTTTCGGATAGATAAGAAAATATCCCTCCAAAACACAAAAACTCATAATTAACTTTTTAGGTATCGAAGAACCTACTTATCTGCTATAAATTACAAAATTTATGAGAATTATTAAAAAAGTCAAAGAGGGAAAAAGCGATACGGGATTTCTATTCCAAAAACGACTTTCACAGACAAGAACTAATATCTACTACATATATTAGAGGACCAAACAAGTTAGGATCCTGTTTCCTAATGAATGTGAAGTATGTCTAACATGTTAATTTCATACAAATTTTAACTTCTAACAAATTTGTTTATCAGGAATACTACTTTGTTCCTGGAATCCAAGCATTATGACAAGTATTCAAACATAAAAGCCCAAATTAAAAAGATATCAACACATTCAAAATCAAAACCAGAGCCCGAAAATTCAGTCTGTTATACTGAAATTGTCGAAAATATTTCACAAGCGCTAAAAGGTTCACTTAGTAGGAATTGCGATGATTAAGGAGAAGTGAAGGATAATTGGGAAAAAACGTTTCGCGTTCGACAAAAGGAATTAAAAAATAAAACGCAAACCAATTCGGACTTATTAAGATCTTGGAAAAGATATATACACTCCAGAGGCTATGAGCTGGTAAGGAGTATCAAAATTTATCTATCTATTATTAGTAACTTAACTTTTACAGATAACAATTGATTTTTAATTGCTTTATCCGATCAAAGAGCACTTACTCTTAGGTAGATGGGATGATTTTAAAAAGAAAATTAATTCTTACTATGACGTATACTAACGGGATATTTCATATTTTATATCGAAAAAATGTAAAATCATAAACGATTTCACCAATATTTTCTATTGGTGTATAACACTATACCCGCACAAAAGTAACGTCTACCGTACCCTAATACATAATTACATAGGTTATTTACTTTTCCAATTAGGGGACATCAACCAATTTTTTTTTTCGTTATATCGTTAATTACATATATATATATATGTCCATATGTATTTATATATAACGTTTTTATCAAAATCAATATATCGTAATCCCGAAATAGACATTTCAAACGGCACAAACAAGCAAAAATTTTGGTTCCTCGAAAATGAGTTTCTTCCCCTTCTGAGTCTATTTTTAGATGGAACATTTTCCAACAGTCTGTAGGGAAAGACACTCCAGATCAAAGCAAATCAACTACGAAATTTCTGCTAGTTTACATACCTATAAAAACGTGTTATAATTTGTTATGGCACTGCTGGTAATTATCGCCAAATATATGTTTTTAGCATTTCATTTAAATTTTCTGTCATGTCTAAACTTCTTTTGCATTTAAAACTGGCATAAAGTTCTCTGATTAATTACATATTTGCTGCATATAGTTTTTTTTGCCTTTAGTTGCCAATTTTATTATTTACATTTTGTATATTGATAACTTTACGTGGCTTTTAAATAATTTTTAGGGTTCCATACAACAAAAGGAAAAAACGAAATCCTTATATGTAAGATTGCTGATGCATCTGTCTGTCACGGACGACGGTTAGAATTTTAAATGTCGAGAATGTTAGGTCTTTGTGACAAGCAATTATATTGGCAATGAAAGATTATTAAAAGTTTTTTTTTAATTTTATCGGAGCTGTGTTGGGTCCTCTAAAAAATTTTTTTTTTTTTTTGTATGTTGTGGGGTATCATTTGAAATGGCTAGTTTCAAAGATTGAAATAAATAAAAAATTAAATTTTTGGTGAGTTGGTTATTAGGATATAGCCCAGGTTATGCGAAAAAATACCGTTTCCCCTGATCTTCATTTTGATATTACCACGGTTAGTATAGGCATTAAGTCATATATGACAAAGAAACTGCCTCTATTCTCGTCAGTCTCATAGTTGCTGGAAAATAATGTGTTTTGTGTTACTTATAAGACAAGTCTTACTAATAAGACCAACTCCTATAGAATTGGACGCAAGAGTCTGTTTGAATATTATTCAGTAATCACATCACAGGTAAATTTGATTAAATTTAAATATACTTAAATTCGATCGATCCACTGTTGGTTCATAAAGCTCTGGTACGGAACCCTGATTATGCCAATCCGACTCGCTCTTAACCGAATCTCTTCTCATTTAGAGAGCATAATGCCAGGTCATATGTAGTATGAGTATATGCCTGATGATCTCAAAGTGAGAGATAGGCTATCACCAAATTTTCAGTTACATTTTCATTATTACCTGTACGTAGTACGAAGTACAAGTCAAGTATGCGTATAGTGTAGAGTTCTACACTGTAGACCTATTGTTCTGAGCTCGGAAGTTTTTCTTTCTTTTTCCGTGTAATTTAGCCAAGCATTGAGCATTTGTACGATTTAGATTAACTCTTTTTTCGTGCATTCATTTTATTATATTCTGAAGGTTTCAAGGTATCAAGATATAGCATAGTTTTACAGAAGTTTTTATTCTCCTTTGATATGCTCAAGTACGATAAATCAAACACCAAATACCAAATTTTCTAATACTAGTACGCCGAGTGAGAGTTTTGTCAATACACGGATCAATAGTCTGAAAACTCAACACCTCAGTCATGGCAACAGCAGTGGCACCCCTCTTAATTCTTGCCAGAATTCTCAACTACAAAGCCTAAAATCTCAACAGCTAGAGCGTAAATCTGATAATGAAACTCCTCCTATGTCAACTCGTTCTAGTTCTGTCAGCTCAGTGGATTCGCTCGAACTTCTTGAGATAAAGCTGACTAATACTTTGTCGAAGGTAATTACCGAGAGGTTCCACGAATTGGACGAACTATTGTCTCAGAATCTTGAACAAGTAATTGCATCTTTCAATTGCCAATTAGCTAGTTGGAGAGAGGAATTTGATGTAATGAGGACCGAACTCAGTGATGCTCGTTTGGAACTGGAGAATGTCCACAGGGGGAATAGGCTTAGTGATGCGTTTATTACTGGTGTTCCATTCACCTCAAACGGAAATGTTGAGGAAATGCTTACTAACATCTCATCTGTAATAGACCATAGACTGTCGCCGTATGCTATTGCATTTCTAGCCAAGTCCAGCGACAATAACACGAGGATTACACGAGATAGTACAGCTTGCAACCTCCCTTCCAACGCGATTTTTAACTTGACAGCAGAAGGCAGTTCGATTGATGTCTTATCATCTTGCATGCAAGTTCATTTAAAAAATGGCATTGAGGCCTAAAGTCTTGCGTATATTGGAAAATTGTATCAATAATGGAAAAAGCAGATTGATAAAAACCCAAGAAAAAATTAAAAGGAAGGTGTTGGTAAATGATTTAATGCAAATGATCCCAAAAAATCTGATTTTCCCAAAGTAAATTTATCAAATTCTCTCAAGTATTTCTTTTCCGCCATCTTCAAAACTGTAATGTCAAATTACAGCTGCCATCCCAAGTAACAATTTAAATGCAATTTAGTTTTACTCAGGTTTTATAAATGTTGTATTAAGGTTTTGAAGTTTCTAAATAGTTTTATGGTGATTGTAAGTCATGCCAATTGGTCTTCTGGAACAATTGATTTTATTGTGATGTTTTAATTATTTAGCATTTAAGTCCATTTGTACTTATAGAAGTTTTATGACTGTCATCAATTCAACTAGGATAAAACCATTAAGCACCAAAAGTATTAATTAAATACTACTTGATTTTATTAAGGTTTTATAGCATGCGCCAAGACTATTGTATTAAAATTTGATAAAACTTAAAAATAAAACTCATGAAGGTTAAATTAAGAAGCACGGACGGCTACTTTAAGTCAAATTGAAGGGACACTTTGGTCTAGAGAGCTACTGGGCTATGTAGGAATCTATCATAAAACTATTATACACAGAGGTCTTAAGAATGCATTTCAAAATTCTTTCACAAAATCATTTTAAGATTAAGAGACTTAGTCAAATGCCGTATAAACCTAGTAGGTCTTTCCAAGTGTCTTCGTCATGTGACATGCAAGAATATTGCATTCCATTCTAGGTCTGATATAAGATTTGTAGCGGAAATGGTTAAGTGATGATCTTGCTTTAAAAAGATGAGATAGCTTTGGGATGATGGTTTATAAATTAGATTATAAACTGTTAGACGTCAAGAAGAAATCGACAAGTCGAAATATGTTTCATCGCGAATACATATAAAACTAAATAGATTTATGAAAGAGCAAGTAACATTATGTGAGCCACAATAGACCTAGAACGGTTTTAACTGAGATCAAATAGATTTGAAAAAGAGCGAGCAGTTTTATTTGCAACGAAATTAAAGTCAAACAAATTTATTTTGCCTTTATACATAAAAATTTAAAAATTCTTCGAAATATATGAATTCAAAACAGTAAAAATGCTTCGTACGAACAATGCATATAGGTGCTATTAGCCTTGTAAATAGTATAAAAGTATGGTAAAGGTCAGAAGCAAGATTTATGTTCGATTGCAAATACATATACAAACATACAAGTGTCATAAGTACGCTAAGCTTTATAAATCGTTTTATTTAATAGCAAATGGCATTATATCAGTCTAGGAGCACTCAAAAAGGGTTTACTTAAAACCAAATGGATTTACGATAGAATGAATTGTTTTAATCGCAGCCATCCTAAGATCAAACGGTTTTATTACGGCTGTACAAGTAGCAAATAGGCTTTAATGTGAAATCGCCATATTATGCTTAAAATGCTTTATTTTTAAATTAATTATTTTCAGGAATTTAAGCCGCATCAGAACTAGGGGATATCATTTTTAAACTTTTTTTTTACTTAAAATAATATCAAAATTAAATATAGTGTTAATAAAAGAAAATTATTTTACAATTATTTTTAAACTTTTCCTAATTTTAATTATTTCTGAGTCGCGTTAATATTTTTCGAGCTATCCTATGTGATATAATCAGTAAATTTTCAATCGCCGTAAGATTTGCTACGTTAAAATGTTAAAGCTGCACTTAAAATAAAATTGAATTAAATTTCAACATATTAAGTTATTATAAAGTGGAACATATAAATCTATTTGGTTCTATTATTATGGATTTAAAGATCACTTTTATTTTGAAGTTTCAGTCTAAGAGGTTTGCTGGAATAGTATTTCCAATGCCTTTTTATCTTAAAAAAGGATTGAGGAGTATTTTTATGATGGTTTTGATAGCCTTATGCGGATAGGTTGATGAGTTTAAATTATGCTTTTAGTTTTATGAAAGGTTTTATAGAGGACTGCAAATCATCGCAAAGAGTTATCCAGATAAGACCAATAATGCTTTATATAGTTTTAAAAAAAGGCCCTCACAGCTTATTGTAGCGTGGGCCCTTTAAGTTTTATAAGAGGTTTTTTACGGTCATATAATTGTTGGCTGAGTAGAGCTGAGTAGAGTTGAGTAGAGTTGAGTAGAGTTGAGTAGAGTTGAGTGGATTTGAGTAGAGTTGAGTAGAGTTGAGTTGAGTAGAGTTGGAGTAGCGTTGAGGAGAGTTGAAAGAGAGTTGAGTAGAGCTGAGTAGAGTGGAATAGAGATGAGTAGATTTGAGTAGAGTTGAGTAGAGTTGAGAAGAGTTGAATACAGTTGAGAAGAGTTGAAAAGAGTTGAGTTGAGTTGCCCAAGTAACAATTTTAGATAACGTTGTCTATACTATTTCATAAAACTTGTAATAAAGCTGCCTATATAGCCACTCAACTCTACTTAACTTTACTCAACTCTACTCAACTCTACTCAGCTCTACTCAGCTCTACTCAACTCTACTCAAATCCATTCAACTCTACTGAACTCTACTCAACTCTACTCCAACTCTACTAAACTCTACTCATCTCTATTCCACTCTACTCAACTCTACTCAACTCTACTCAACTCTATTCAACTCTATTCAACTCTATTCAACTCTACTCAACTCTATTCAACTATATTTAACTCTACTCAAATCTATTCCAACTCTACTCCAACTATACTATACTACTCTACTAAACTCTACTCAACTCTACTCAACTCTACTCAACTCTATTCCAACTCTCCTCAACTCCACTCCAACTCTACGCAACTATTTATTCATTTATTTATTTTTTATTATTATCTTATTTCTGCTTTAATTTTAAATGTTACTTATGTTTTTTTTTTTTGCCTTGTCAGGCTTTATAAATATTAATTCGGCTTAGCTGGACCTTTTTTCGTATTTAACTTATGATTTCGCAAAGCTGTGCTTGCATAATTTATCTTTGATAGAATATCCTCCAAACAAAGATTATACTTGTTCAAAAATACTTAGAGGACTTCTGTGTCCATTACATGTTGGGAGGAGACCTTTCCAAACTCTATATAGCGTTTTTAGCCTTCAGCATACTCTAATATTTCTGTATTACAATTTATACTGTTGTCAAATGGAAGAAATGTCAATCACTCGAAATGGTTCTATATCGTGCTTTTTCTATGTGAACAGAGCTAAGTCATGACGTTGTTCTGTCGAATCATTCAGATCCTCCGATATCCTTGAAAGGAATTATGAGCACAGAAGTGACTAAGAGTCATTACGAAAAATTTTCAAATGTAGATTTGTGTTGAAGAAGTGATTTTAGGGGGTCTTAGACAAAATTGTGATCAAGACACTCCAATTAATCTATTGGAATACTCCATCCTACTTATTTACCGAATACCGTGAATAGATAGTCCTACCTACTCAACGGATAGCTATGTTTTCTGTTATGACGGATCTCGATATCTAATTCGCTTGCATATTATACTTTCATACATTTTTCTGAAACTTTATTTTAAGGTTTAAACATAAATAAATTTACAGAGTCTTCGATACAATTAACTAAATAAATAACTTCCGACAACTGACCGATCTGAATTTCTATTCTTGATCATACTCCAAATTTTTTCGTCGTTTGGCATTATGGGAAAAATACTGACCATGTAATTAAAATCAAAAGAAAAAAAAATTTCTCATTCGGTGTTTGCTGTTGTTAATACAAAAACAGATAAATTGCTAATTGGTATTAATGACATGTCAGCTGAAAGCATTTGCGACTTTAAAGGCTTTGTAAATTACGAAATATGAGAGGGAAAAGCATCTGCCTTATTAGCTAAGTGGTAAGAGCGGTCGTCTGGTAAGCGGAAGGCTCCGATATTAAAAACCAGACGAAACAGTTGCTGTTTTGACAATTTATAATTCTTTCAATGGAACAGATTGATGGAGGACAAATTACATTTAAGCACTAGATTATCTTTGCGGTTTATATAATTACTAATTGATTATTTCCGGGTTTTTTTCTTTTTCCAATGTGGAGAAATGGATGGAGAAAAAGTAAAACGCACCGAACAAGGACGTCATCACTGACACAAATATCTACATATTTGGCAAAGTTTAAAAATCGTCTTTTTCGGAAAGTATAAAAAAGTTGGAAAACCATTGGGAGAAGTATATCTAGCCAAATAAAAAGTGACTACGTCGATAATAATTATTACTTTATGATGACTATATTCAAAGCATGCGTGCTAAATTATATAGTGACCTACGGATTAATTTTATTAATATGAAGAGAAAAAAACAGACAACTATCCCAATATCATGAAGTACAAAGATTCTGCTAGCGATGATTGTAATATGTTTGCTTCTTTTTTTGACAATGCCTTTGCCTCGTCAAATTTTCAAACTCAAAATAGCAACTTCAGTCATATGAACGGCTCTCATAACGTTTCATTCACTATCCCTTCAATTACACAAGAGGATATACTTGTTCATATTAATTAGCTTCCAAATGACTTCACAACGGGTCTGGATGGGATCCCTCCAGTCCTTTTTAAGTCTTGCTGCCTTTCCCTGGTACCTCCGTTGAGAATTATTATACAAATATCGCTCGATAGTGGTTGTTCCACCAGCTATGGAAAAATTTCTTTATCATACCTATCCACAAAAAAGGTAGTAAAAATGAATTTTCTAACTATAGGCCTATTGCAAAATTATCCTGTATGCCCAAATTGTTCGAATCTATCATTTATTCTCAGCTATCAATTTCCTGGAAGAATTTGGTCTCTTCAAACCAACATGCGTTTATTTCGGGCAGATCTACAACCACTAATTTGTTGGAATTTTTCTCGGATACCATTGTCGGATTTGCAAAAGGCTACCAGACAGATTGTATTTATATAGAAATTTAGTAAAGCCTTCGACAAGTTATTTCACTTTGCGATAATCTTAAAAATGGAAAAGTATGGGTTTTCTTTACCATTTCTTAAATGGACGGAGTCTTATTTAGATAACAGAGCATATCAAATCATATTTCGACATTCCATTTCAAGAGTCCTCAAGACTTCGTCTGGCGTACCACAAGGGAGTCATTTAGGACCACTCTTCTTTATTCTATCTATTGACGACATTGTCTTCATTGTGAGGCACTGTAAAGTCTTGATTTATGCTGACGACATTAAACTATTCGCACAGATTAAATCTTTTAAATGATTGTGAGCAGATACAGAGTGAACTTCATAGATTTTATGATTGGTGTAAAGGCAATAACTTGATACTCAATATAGGCAAATGTAAGGTTATATTTCACCTATAATGATAAATGCTTCAAATCAAACAATTCATAAACAATTGTCTTAATGATCACTTTTATAGGATCGAACTAGTAGTAGTAGGATTTGGAAAGAAAATGTACCAAATTTCAGTGAAAGTAAATTCAAAGAAGATTTCCCTATTAGCAAATCGTCATTAAATTGCTGATTGAAAAATCTACTAGCCTCCAAAGGCAAGATTCGATATTTCGGAAAGCTATTCCTTTATCTAAAAGAATAGCAATCGCCCTGTATTCACTTGGGTCTTCAGCAGAATATCGTACAATAGCTTTTCCGATCCAAACTATAATCCCGTACTCTTCTCAACTGTAAAGCTTTCGCATTTCTCCAATTGCATTTTTTTTCATTTTTAAATCAAAATTCTACCTAAAATTGGAAATTCGAAGAGTTTGTGTCACTTTCCAGTCAGAAAAATTTGCGAAATTGATATGTAATTGGCCAGTTTAATTCATTAAAATTTAATTAAGTACGGAATATGTAGTTACGTGATGAGGTCGTAAAACTGGCTTTAACGAAGTAATTAAAAGTCACAGAAATATTGAGAAAATGCTGTGTTTTCTGTGGTTTTTTTCAGATTTAGGGGGTGCGCTGAAATCAGCCACAAGGGTTAATGAACCTTAAGACTCCTTGCCTGCTTGCTACCCCAATTCACAGATGAAGTAGCTGCCAAGCGCTTCCCTCCTACGCTTGAAGGCTCTCTTTTGGATAATATCCAATGAAGGTATGGCTGTATGACCAGCCCCAGCCCAGATGTAAGAATTATATCCAATCCGAGGTCTGCTATAGAACTTGTAGAGGAGCGCTAGATTTGATAGGCTGAAATATTTCGTACACCTTTTCAGAAATCCAAGACATTTCGATGCTTCTTTGGCAACAGAGAAGATATGGTCTGTCCAGCTTAATTTAGTGGAAATGTTAATGCCAAGAATGTTTAGTGACGGTGAATCTGAAATTAAAGTTCCATCAAATGAAATGGGAGTGGTTAAAAGGTGATCTTGTTCTTAAGAGATGAAACAACTTTGTGACTTAGATGAATTAAATTCGACGCGTTCGGTTTACCCCAATCAAGGATAACATCAAGATCGTTATTCAGTGATCTAGTCATACAATCTCATTTGACACAATCTGGAGTCCGTAAGAGTATCAAAGGAGTAAGCGAAATCAACGGAGGAGTACAGAAGGATTTGGCTGAAGAACTTCAAATTGAATTGCCCCAAATTCCAGAAAAGAGATTTTAAGTTGACACTAAATTAGTACTTATACACTTATAAATGAGTACTAAGAATCTTGAACTTTTTTGTATAATATAAAAAATATTGGAGAAATCCCAGGACTTGTCAAACTTTCTGGTGATCTTCTATTAAAACTAACTATTGAATCATTTGTTATGTGATGAACTTGTCAACCTGAAATCTTTTTAACCTAATATTGGTAAAACCACCACTGTTTTCAGCTAATCTTTGTATCTTTTAGCAACTGTATTAGGTGTGTCATCACTTGTTGAGCATCGCGGCATAAGTTTTGGTATGTATATTTTCAACTTTATTTTGAATAATACCATAATATCAATACCAATCGACTGACTTATTCAAAGGTTATTGGATTACAATTACGATGAGATTATTTTGCTTAGTTTGTTCGTTAGTAATTTAAGATTCTTGTTTTACTTGTATTGGTGCTGTATTGACGAAATTCCAAATGTATATAATTTAACGGTCTTCGAAAATCGAAAGCTCTTCCAATAAAGCATGACAAACTGCTAAATATACACATAATATCCCAAATAAAGCTCAAAAGTGAATATGCTTATACCTTTGGGGCGCCAAAATTTATTATGAGCAACCAAAGAAAATTAAAAAATAAAAAAATAAAATAATAATAAATAATAATAAAAAATTAAAAATAAGAAAATAACAAAAAAACAAAAGTACATGCATGCAAAATATACGGATTTCATATTCTGAGAAATTCTGGTATGTATTGAAATAATAAAAAAAGAAAGGGTGTGTGGGGACCCCCGACAGACGTAAAACTTCAAGTGTTATGTTATTTCACTCACTTTGTATTGAAAAGAGACAGTGAGAGATTCAAATATCCACGTAATAGTATTATAAATTTTATTTAAAAAGAGTTAAGCTAAAACTAAAATAAATTTAAATAGTTGGCCATATTCCTAATTTCCTTTTCTTTACTGCTCCCTAATTATATATCCTTCTAGGAATTTGGGTAGGCATGTGCATGCGGTAGAATGTTTCCCTTTGTGTCGTGGATTTGTTCTTTTCCTTACCAAAATATTTATGGATGTAGCAGGAGAGTGCGGAAAGGAAACGTGGAGTTGTTTTAGGTTCGGTGGTATTGCTGTTGCAAATACCTAAAGGAAGGTAGAAACCTGTTATTTTCGGTATCATTCACTGAGGCAGAATGAAATCTCGAGAAGTGTTCAGGAATTCATGAGTAATATCTCTAAGTTACATGTGCGAAAAAATACGGTTAATAGTGTAAACATTTTTAATAGACAATTTTAGATGAGTAAACCTCACTAAGCTCGTGGGTGTATGAGTGAATGTTTGTGATATTTATTTAGTTTCAAACTAGATTAATTTTTAAAATAGGCAATGATTTGGTCAGTGAAAAAGTAGTGTGTGGTAACATTGTGTGGTAGTACTGTGTAGTATATTTAATTTTGTGAGTGAGTTAATAGATAGAGAGTAGCAAAACTGAGTATACGGTATGGTTTTCTCCTATACTCAGTCATCTGTGTGTGTCGATGGTTTACTCCATGCGCAGATGAGTGGTTGGGTTTTCACCACTTAAGTTTTGTTAATTTGAAAGGAAGATGACTGCATAGAGAGTGTATTTAGTTTTGAGAGAGCGAGGTACGCTTTTCTCTCATTCTACCCTTATTTGAATTTTGTGTTAGTTTTGTTCCTAGCACAGATGCAGGAAAGGTTTCCTCCTTGCATGCTAGGCGGAGTAATTTTGAATGAAGGAACATTTTTAAATGCCAAACGTGTGTATATGAGTGTGCGATTTATGTCCGTAGGTGAACTGGTCGTATATAATACTTGATACATCGGCTTATGTGTATTTATTTTTATCTTTTTAGATTCAGTGAGTAGCCTGCGTTCGGTCTCTGACTACCCGCGGAGGGTTTACGCGTGCAGGTAATACAAAATTGTATAATATTAGTTTTCGTCTCTTACAAACTTTTGACAGCAATTAAAATACATTTCTAATCTGCAGGCATACAAAAACTTCTGCCGAAACATTTTCTGTAAATTTCTAAAAAGAAATGAATGCTTACTGCTTAACTAGCGTCTACGCTTATAAAAATTATTAGCCGCCCCCCTAGCTCCAATTGCCGTCCAAATGCATACGAATTCTGAAGAATATGTAGGGAAGGCCACACATTTTTCTTAGAAATTTACTGGAAATTTTTTCCATAGAATTGTTATGCATTATTGGAAAACGAGAACGGGTGCTAGAGCCATTAACTATTTTTTTTTTGAGCGTAGACCACTGACATATATAATATGGACTGCTTAATTTTTTATTTCATATGGGCTCAATTGCTTATGTCAATAAAAATTCTTACGCCGGTGCCAACATTGAAAAAATCATTGGCGGGAAGTTGAAAACATAAGCGTGCAGCTCGAAAAGTAATTATAATAAAACATTTCGAACTTCTGCTTCATATCTTATGAATATATTACCTTTGGTAAAACAATTTTATCAGTAATAACCCTAAATAATCCCTTTAAAAAATTTATTTCGACGGACCCATTTATTTATTTGTTGTGTGCAGTTCTCCTCAGTTGGTACTTGGTGCTTAGACCGAAAGAGTCAGCAACATAGAAGTGAGCCCATTTTTGCAGTGCATTTGCATTAACGTAGTCAGTCCATATTATACATGTCAGTGGCGTAGACTCGTAGATGGCAAAAAAGGAGGAGAGTGAACGCCGCCAAGAGAGGGAAGGCCAGGTTTTTGTCACTCATTTCCCCTCTCGCAGCAGTTCACAGCCCAACATAAGAAGTTTTACTTCAAAAATGTAGGTATATTATAAAAACTGATGTGCGAGTTAAATTAACAGCTACCAGTTTTTCTTAATTATTTTTTTGGTTTCAAGTTTGTAACTAATGTGTTGTTGCAATTTGTTCTACTTAAATTTGTACTTCTATTCTGTTTTAAAAATATAAATGTATTAGAGGTAAGATTAAGAGCATTTTCTAAAAATATCTTGGAAAATATTTTTATATAAATTTATGCAATAGCTAAGATGCCACCAAGAAAATTGAGTGGGTACGAATATCGGAAACGAAAAATAAATAGGCAACAGCAAGCTGATAAGCATGATAAAATATTGAAATATTTTAAGTCCAGTAAATCAGTAGCCGATGATAATCAACATTTCGAGTCAACATTTTCAAGCTCAGAGGAAGATATATGTAGATAATGTGTCATCAGAAGCTGAAATTTGTAATATCATCAATGAGGATAATTTAATGGAACTGAATTAATTGTTCCTAGTGATTCAAATCATTCTGTATTTGAAAATATTTTAAATTGTAATGATATTGTTCTTTGGCCACAAAATTTAAAAAACACGGAAATTGACCACATAATTCTAACTGCCATAAATGGAAACGAAAGGTGTAATCAATATTTATCCAAGAGATGAAAATAATCGAAGTTTTTCTAATTCGCTTTTTCATCGCCAAATAAATAACGGTGAAAAATTCCTAAGAAACTGTTTGCACTATTCAGAATCCAAAAATTCTGTATTTTGTTTATTTTGCAAACTTTTTTATCCATCAGGTAGGTCAAATCTAGCAAAATCTGGTTTACCGGATCGAACGGTCAGTTTCACATTTAAAATGTGAAAAAAAAACTGGATACAAACTCGATTAAGATCAAAAGGCAATAAAACCATTGATAAGAATTTGCAGTTTTTGATAGCCCAAGAAAAATATAATTGGAAAAATCATTTCGGGGTACTTCTGATAAGTTATATGTTCCGTATAATGGAAATTTTTTGGGCCTTGTCGAACTTCTAGGAAAATTTGATTTAATATTAAATGAGTATTTGCGTAGGGTGGCCTTTTGGTAGCTTACACCAATTGCTTGTTAGACTGGCTCGTAAAGTCCAGTGAATAAACGACGAAACAAATCACTCTTGGGTAAGTAGACATCTGCCTCACTGCCAGATAGGAATGTCCGTAAGTCGTTAGGAGGAACAGCTGGGTAGATTGCCCTTACAACAGAATGTGCTACACCTCACTGAGGTCTACGTGATGAGAGCTTGATGGAGAATCAATTGTTATCTGTCACTCAACTTCGAACTGGCCCTATGACAGTCGAAGTTGGCTCGGAGATAACTTAGCAGGAACTATCCTGAAGGCGAAGTGCAGCGAATTATGGTTCCAGGATGAACTTGTAACTTCACTGGAATTAGCCTGCAGAGCCGACCCTTTGTCGACAGAGCGTAAACGTCGACCGTAGAGAAAGTCAAGGAATCAGAACGAGTAATCTGGTCCTTCCAAGGTAGTCCACCTGACTACTGTGGTACTCTGACTGGGTACCGCTGGACAACCTAAATATGGAGGCTCTGAAAAAGGTTAATTAAATCTTGTCCATAAAGAAGTGCATCAAGAAAAGGCTGCATGTCCGGATGAATTGTCCCGTTTATTGTCATCAAACTCTTCGGTTTATCTTTTATATGAATCTCCTTATATTGGTAAACAAACTTTATAATAATATTAATAATATTATAAGGAGAAAAACCTAACACTCAACTGATCTGAATTGAACTAGTTACAACGGATGACAAGGCAAAAACTAATTAATTTTTCTATTTTTGTTTTGAACATTTTAAATCGCGGCTTACTTACACATACCTTTTTTAGTTCACAAGGTGGCTTTCGCTGGGCTTAGTGAAAACCGTACAATTGCGGTGTGGCTGCCCAAGGTCGCTAAAGCCGCCGAGCTGGCATCGTCAGGCCGCCCAGCCTCACAAGAAATTCATGTTCATTATTGTGGAAAAACTATACAAAACGAATTAATTAGTACACTTGGTGATATGACAAGAAGTCGTATTTTGGATTCTGTTCGCAAATCGAAATATTTTTCGATTATTTTAGACTGCACACCTGACAAAATCCATATCGAAAAGCTCTCCATAACTTTAAGATTTTATGATGTTGAGGATTTGGAGATAAAAGACCATTTTGTATCCTTTAAACCAGTTTTTGATTCTACTGGAAAAGGATTATATGATTATATTTCTGAAAGCTTAGAAGAATTCAATTTGGAATTAGCAAACTGTAGAGGCCAAGGATATCATAACGGCGCTAATATGAAAGGTAAAAATAAAGGAGTGCAAGCTAAGATTTTAAAAGAAAATCCGAGAGTGTTTTTATGCGTTGCGGTTGTCATTCAATTAACCTACGGAATTGAAAGGTTTTTCTAGAAAATTATAGAGAATCCGGTTTTTCTGATGCTTTAAAATCGGCCAAAGATCTCGCTGCGCTATTAAACATGAACGCACAATTTTAAGCTGCAAGAATCCGAAGGCGGGGAAACAATTTACTTATGAGTATGACGATGAAATTCCAGATGTAAATGACCCAGAAAAATATTACAAAAATCACTTTTTTAATGTTACGCTGGATCAATCGTTGATGTCTATATCAGAAAGGTTTCAGCAATTGAAAGATTTCGAAGATTCGTAATGTGTGAAGAAATCGAATCATGAAAGCAATTGGTACCAGATGATGTGAAAGATTCTTTAAAATGTTTGCAATATATCAATGAGAATAATTTGAAAAGTACAGTACCAATTCTGTGGATGGCTTTACGGATTCTCGTAACAATTCCTGTTAGTGTTGCGAGTGGTAAATTAAAAATAATAAAAACGTATTTGCGATCTACTATGACGGAAGATAGGTTGAATAATTTGGCTATTGTATCAATTGAAAATAATGTTGTAGCAAACCTAAATTTGGAGGGAGCTATAGAAAAATTTGCTGACATGAAAGCCAGGAAAAATCATTCTTATAAATTCTGTTTTTTTTTTATATATATTATAAATCAATCGAAAAAAAATAAATTGAATAATAAATGGATTGTTTAATTTAATCTTTTTTATTTTATCATAATTTTTCTAACTAATTTTTAAAATACGGTGCTTTTTATTGTTTTCGCCTGTGGCTTATAATTATCTCGAACCGGCGCTGCCGAAAGGCAATGCCAAGCTTGAAATTGAGTAAATTCATTTAAATTTTTGATTTTGGAAAGACATTTTTACAAAATTTTTATAAGCCTGAATTACGTATTTATAAGATTCTAGTAAGGCCAGATAATGATCCGTCATGATAAGTACTGAAAAATCTTTCACAATTTGCGAGATCCATTAAAACGATAAAAGAAATCGTCGAAATTGTTAAGATGCTGCCTTAAAATACAATCAACATGACGAATGAAATCTCACTAAAGCTGTCCCTGTTATTTTGCTCTATCCAGCCTCCTACGGCATGATTAATCCATTAATTTTCCCATAATACTGAAATGGTTACAGTTTTGCTAATGAGTTTTTCCCCTCTAAGTTGTAAACGAATGGTTTTTTTTCTATTCGTGACAAAAAAATATAAAAAAGTACCTCCATCGGCCTTTGCACAACAACTAGCTACACATTCAAGAAAATACTTAGATATTATGGCAACAGGGAAATACTTGTTGTAGGAATATCGATTGCCTGGCTTTTAGTCTGTAGCCCACTAAAACTGGTTGTGAGACTAAATGAAAATTACTTGCGGCAGCCTTGGCCCTTCTACTAGTCACTTCCGTTCTCGACATCGGAATACATCCTGTTAGTCGGGAAATTTTCGGGGATACATTTTCTCAGATATTTTCCTTTCTTCGACTTCTTTGCTGTGAAATTTATTGCCGAGCAGTAAACATGTTCCACTGAAACAAATTCACGCCGCGCCATCGCAAGCCTTAATTCGTACGCCCTTCATTGTGATTCGGAGACTTCTTGTAGAAAATTCCGTAGAGAATGACATCACTTCTTTTACTTAACAGCTGGAGATTTACTTCTGGCGAAATTTGTCAATGATCATTTGGCTTATATTAAATCGCGTGGCAATAAAATTATGTATGCTTTTGAAGTGGGGTTCGAAGACATCTTATTTATGATATAAATTTAGCATATAATTTATACGATTTTAAAGTAAACTGAATATAAATTCACCAGACTGAACCGTGTATATCTTGTCTTTAGAAATGAGTTTGAAATCTTTCTCTACCAGATATAGTTCATAACTTCTTCACGTTTTTCCTATCGTAAATTATCAACATAATTTCACCCACCCACCGGGAAGATTATTAACTTCTTAAATAAACATCGGAAGTTTTGTTTTCAAATTGTTTACGCTGACGCCAAAGATAATTTTTGTAAGCACAACGAATTTTTCCAGAGTGTTTTTAATAGGAATCCTCAGGAAATATTTTATACACACGTTAGAGTATATACATACAAGTCGATTCCTTAGGATACATAGTCAGCCCCGTGAAATAGGAAAGCCTCCCCTGGGCGTAGTCAGTCAATCAAAGTTTGTCTTCTGTGGAAAATGTACGAGACGTTAATCACAAATTTTATGGATCACAGTAATTGAGAATGTTGTGGACAATTTTATAGAGGAGTTCAGAAACTATCACGTACAGGATAAGGGTAACGGGTGAGCACCTTTCATTTCAACACTTTTGTTTGAATGGGCAAGGCTGCTCCAACCAGGTATGAACATTGGACATGCAACCCGATAGTTTAGTGAGATTGACGCAATCGTGACCTGACAAACGAGTATGTTGTATGTAGATAATAGTGACATTTTAATTCTAATCATTTATCCTCAGGAGAATTGTATAACATAAAATATCATCATAAATTAGTTGGGGCTGATGTTGATATTTAGGATGTTGGTATACAGATTTTGTAGTTTTAATTAAGATGTACGTATGTATGTAGGGCGCAAATGTATAGCTCGTAGGCATACAATTTAATTATCTATTAATTCAATCTATATAACCCTATCCTTACAGTCTAAAAAACTATATGTAATGAAGTTACAAATTGGTTTAATCCTTAAGTTAATAACCCAAATGTGTTTGCTTAGCTAATAATCGGCTACTCCTTGGCATTTCATATCAAAAACAAAAAAATTATATTTTTGCAGATAATATTATCTGCCTACTTATACCTAGATATGTGATAACCAAATTCATATCCTTTATATGCATGATACAAAGATTTACAAGATATGTCAATTGGTTGCTTGCCTCATTTTGCGAGAATTGTCACAAATTTGTTCGTCTCAATTTCAATCGTCCTTATCAAAGTGAAATAAAATTTTCTATTTGGAAATTTCTTTGCTTTCCCACTAGCACATAATTACTTTTCCCGAAATGATTTAAACGAAGAATAAAATATATTGCTAAATATTTTAATAAGTATATTCAAAAGTATTTCAGTCAATAAAATACGAAGAACTTAAAACAAATTTGCTGGAAGTGACATTGTCACCTAATGATGTAGCAACACAAAAAATTACTCTCGAATCGGTCATACATACTTTGTTATCTTTGTATTATGCTTTATATGGAGTTATGGATGTGGCACTGACTTATAACAATGGACTGAGCGATTTGCTATTTCATGTGGCACAAAAAGCATTGTGTTTCTGTATATCACCGATAGAGCACCCATTAAAACGATTACATAAAAAATATGTAAAACTCAGCCAATCGGATGAAATTTTACACCCGTAAATCGAATTTAATTAAAAAAATATTTTTTCTTGTGCCCAAGCGATATTTTAATCGCTTATAAGGAATTAAACTCATTCCGGCTTTAATTTTTAAAAGTTATTCGTAAGTGAATCCTGCTTATGGGCAAGAGAGACGGAGCATGGTAAACACTATATTTACCTTATTCCTTCTGCAGTGATTGCATCTGTAGCCAACATAAAAACATCAAATGGCATAAGCAAACGTTCCAGAATGCAATAATTTGTGTTGGTAGCTCCAACTCTGCCATAGAGCGAAAGAGAGAACTGTAAAACTTGTGCCATGCTTTCCTATAGGAAAATGACAATACGCTCAGTCCATTGTTATAAGTCAGTGGGATGTGGCCGCTACGTTTATCATCACCAGCAATTTAAAACTTACATGGATATTGCTATAAAACATAACATTAATATTGTCAACAACTAGTATAATCTAAAGTTTGAACATCCCGCCTAATAATTCATCACGATCAGACAGATAACATACACGAATCAAAAGGCTCGCCCTAACTTAGTCATAAAAGACTTAATAAGTAGATCATGAGCAAAATACCCGGGCGCTACGGTAAGCAAATGATAAAACAGTACATCTCCATGATATTTAGATCATGCAGAATTCAAATCATCTGTTTCTTTTCATGGTCCGAACTCAATTTACATAATACATTCCATCTACGCCAGCCAAGTATAGAATAGAGGTAACTGCTGGATATGCTATCCTAAGAATTTCTATCCACTTACCAATCAAAATTTACGTGAGAAAAAGTTCAGCTATAGCCGAGAAATCCATCAAGGAGAACTGTTTTCGTCAATGATATGGCTGCTGCTTATAAAGATTCTGGACGAAACATATCCACTTTGCCATTAGCCAAAGATTTATTATCTTGGACAATAGGAATATCGTTGGCACTCTAAATATATAAAAGAGTTAAATTTATGTAGCCCCACTTCGCCTCCGCCCAAAAACAATGGAAAAGGGTTATTAGCTCATGCTACTTCTGCCAAAAAGCACCCAATAGAAGATACAGAAAAACTAAATAGGCTTGGTATAATTGATAAAATGATAGAATGTAATGAATATCCTAAAAACTAATAATTTATTTCATATTTTAACGTGTTTTATTTCCCCCCTCCTTTCTATGTGGGGGTGGATTTTTTCAAAAAATACTACTAAACTCCTTTAACCCTCCTCTATCGATCCTCGATCTCGATTTATTATAAATAAAATTTCCTGACCTATTGTAAATAAAGTGCCTCGGGTACTTGCGTACTCCAGTTTTTGGCTAATCACGTTGGAATATTTGATGCTACTGAAGTCAGATTTTTCCTTCCGCTTGATTTTTACCCACTATGTAATTGCCAGCAACCGGAATTAACTTTCAAGTAAAAATCGCAAGGAGTACGCATGTACTCGGTCATTGACATAAGGTTAAACACATTTTAATGTTATATCAAAAAAACGATTTTATTTTCAAATCAACTATCAGAAAAGGATTTTTAATTTAAGATTATTTTCTTTTTTTTTCATTTTGGCATTGATTATGTAGCGAAGACTAGCTACACTTGATACTTTGGGAGTCTTGCTCCCTACCAGTTTTCCTTTTACTCATCATTACTTTCAATTAAATTCGCTAAGCGACGATAACAAATGACAAATGATATTAGTGTTGTGTTTTAATGTGACACTTTATTGTTGTTCAAGTATTGGCTTATGGTTGAAGCAAACAAGAAGATAATTTCAGTTTTTCTTCACTCCTGATTGGCCATTTCAAGAGATTTCAAAAATAAGGTAAGTAAGAAGTACTGGGAATAGTGGGGAATCTATCATTGAAATTAGGGGGGAGATGGTCATCTTACAAATTAAATTGACATTATATCCCAAAAGTTGGGGCCTAAAATTCAAATTCTGAGAAAAACTAATACACATACATCACATGCATACAATAATATTCATTGAAATAAATAAAAAATATATTTTTTCAAATAACTCAATTAACTAAATATTTTTTACTTTAATTTGGCCTCATAACCCTCCCCGTCCCCTTCCTTCTGGATCCGCCTCTGACTGGGAATAAACAAGCCAACTATGAGAACTCCAGTGTCAACTCTCACTGGTAACTTTTTTCTCAGGGGCATCTACGCAGGATCTTGTTGAGATGATCCTGTATGCAGGGGATGCGGAGAGAAGTCCGAAACAGTGACTTACTCCCTCGCAGGAAAGCGTTACACATCCTTTGGCTCACATTTCCTAGATGAACTGCACGCAAGGAGGTGTGGGGGCCAATATTGAATTTTGTAAGAGAGTCCAGTTGGGATCTATGAGCAATTGCTCTTAAGTCTGAAGGAATAACAATGAGTCGTGTTGTGGCCTACGTTTAAGGGACTTATATAATATTCTTAAGATTGCAAGATCAAGCCAGGTTTATACACTTCCGGACTTTTATGTGAATGCCAGTGTGGACTCGCTACATCAATTAGTAAGCATGCTAACTACCATCCCAGTGGTTGTAGTTTCGAGAGTTCTATCTTGACGCAGACACGCATTTTCCTTCCAACTTCTCCACTGCCATATATCTTGCCTATGAACATTTCTCTTACCCTCCAACTCTTCTCTATTGTGAACTACAGACAAAAAAGAACTGAGAGGTTTTAATAAGAATATTTGTAAGGCTTTCGCTATGAGCAGAGATTTAACTTAAACAACTTCAATGACAACAACCAAAAGCACTCCGAACACGGTACGCTTTGCTTTCTTATTCGAAACGCTTGCAAAAATTTAAGAAGGTGGAGGAAGGAAGTTCTCGGGATAAGCTACTTTTTTTCTTCTCTGCACTTTATTCTTTTCGGTCAATATTGAATCGTGTAATGATTTTTGGTATAAGTGCTATCCCACAAACATAAAAAAATACAACGTTACTAACTTCATCTCCATTGTAACACCGATCACCTTTCAATCGACAAAAATTGTCCAAAAATCCTCATATTTCAACAGTTGCAGTATTTTTGTCATGCTCCGGTACGTTTCCAATTTTTTGATATATGATAGATTTCTTTCATTACAGCAAAACTACCTTCAGATTTGTCTTCGATGAATCAATGAAAAAACGATATTCTGCTGGACGGAAAATGAAGTCTAAAGCGACCATAAATCCGCGAACATTGTTGCTAACTCCAAAAAACTGATCTTGAATTTTTAGTAATTTAAAGTCATATGTACCCAAATCATCCAGTTTGATCAGCTGTGGTTCTAGGTAGTACAAATTCGACAAATTGTCATCTTGTTGTCTTATTTCTCCTCTCTTTAGAGATGAGGAATAGCTGTTTGTTGCCTCTAGGTTCTTTTTTTAGCCATTTAATCAAAATTCCGCAAAAATTCGAATAATAAGAAAAATTGTATGGGGTCCATAACACCCCACAAGATTTACGCTTTGTCCAGCCGTTCTGGCCCTGCTTAGTTGAATTTAGAAACAAATAACCTTTATTATTTCAATTCCCATTTATAGATATCTTAGAATTTAGAATACATTGGTTTTTCGGTATGTTACTAATAATAATGAGCTCTTAAGGATATAAGGAGTTTTGTTAAAAACTTACTTTTTTTCTTAATCACTCTATACCTCCGAAAAGGTTGATTTGCCGCCCGCCCACTCTGCCGTACAATCAATTTTCTGTTTGGCTAGGTGGGTACTATCACCTCCTTTCCTATGGACCACCATAGCGGCAACACCCAATTTTCGCAATTTTTATATTACAATATTTCCTCATTTTTACTTGTTTCTATATACATTGGTGTCTTTTATTATATTTGATTTTGTTCAACTTTTTTTTTGGTTTGTTTTACTTTTATAACCTCGCTTAAAGCCTCATATGTACATAAAAAAAATTATTGTCAAAGTCCTCATGCGCCCCCATTGAAAATTCATAGCCCGCCGCCCCTTGTCGTAAGCTCTTATAAAACCTACAAAGCCATAGAGCAGCACTAGTCTTCAACTCGCTTCAAAATCTCCCAGTTATTTTCGTTTTGATTAATGAATAATATCAACATTAATCTCAGGCTAATATAAGCAGCTTTCATATCTTTTTATACAAGCCAATTACATGAATAAATGAAAGTGAAAATATATAACATTATACATACATGTCTAAATCAATCCTGACAACAAAAACTGAATCTCTGTACAATATTCACAGTTCGAACAATATTCGTCTTTTATTCGTGTATGTGTTAAATCTGGGGAGAAAATTCATTTACATTGCGGATATAAAAACTGCTATCCCATAAGAACAAGATTAAAATCATATTTGAACAAAAACACCAAAAATATCCCAACCACAAACATTCCACAACATCAATTTATAAAGCTTATAACTATCTCCAACTTTATTAAATAAACGAAGTACACAAGTGAAAATTGGTAGTGTGAAAAGCGATCAGCGTTATCCAATAAAATGTCGCTAAAATGATAATACAGAGCCTGAGATTGATGGATTTGCTGGAAGAGTTGATACAAGTGAAACTAATCTTTCTCTCAGAACTTTTTGCCCATCGGTGCTTTATCTAACTAAGTAAGAATGATAAATTACAACGGCAACATTGCATAGTTGATGGTAAAACTCTGCCAAATAGTTTCCATTTCATTTAACAACTTACAAGAATCAGAGATTATGGAAGATAAAACTAAATATATTTTTATATTACGGATATTCCGAAATAATTTTGTATGTCACGTAGCAGTTCGTGATTTCCATCAAGGATACAAAAAATACTTGGCTCAGCATGAGATGGCAAGTTCGTAAAAATATTCACCGACTCTCTAAGGAACAACAAGGGAACACAACACACCTAATTTCTTCATTCTGTAGAGATTAAAACGTTTTACATTGCAATTCGAATTGTGGCAGATTATCCTGGATGGCGACGGACAACGGCGCGGATGAAAATATACACGTTAAACAAGATACATCGCAACGCGATACGTGAATGTTTATGATGACGACGATATTGTTGTTGGTACATATTTTAAAACACTTTCCTTATCTCATATTATAAATCAGCCCACATACCAACAATTCTGTATAGCATTCCCGTCTAGCACAATACCGCCTTCTTGGCAATAAAGAGAGTTTCAAGTAGGTAAACGAGCAGAGTTCTCAAGGATATAACTATGTATGTATGTACTCTAAGCTGCTATGATATTATAGTGTTACAGAAAAGCTTTTAGTAGGAGTAAGTTTAGCAACAAAAGCATCTTGATTTATGGGAGATTGAAAAGCGGTACGTACATTTTCATCAGCTCGTGTGTGCAAGATTCATACAAATATATATGTATGTACTACATACATACACATGACCGTATTTTGTGCTTGAGATAGTGGGAAGTGTGATCCTGAAAGCCCACCGTTTTACTATTGCACTATGCAATCAAAAAAAAAAAAATTAAATCCTTTTAAATGTGTGCCACTTTTGTTCCCAGTTGGGATTTAAAAGTTCTCTCTGCATTCCGTCTTAAGTAGGCAAGAAGTGTAATTAATTTTCATAGTAAGTGCATTTTTATTTGCTTGATTAGGTGCAACTACTAACATTAACATTAAGTAAAATCTTAATTTTTCACATATATATGTATGTAAGACAATTCTATGTGCAAATTAGAAAATAGGTTTTAAAGTGTCGTTTAATGTAGATATTTAAGCAACATAACCGTTTAATATTTTTGAAACTGGTATTTGATTTGGTGTCTACATCCATATACATAATAATTGAATAATTAAAAAAACGTGGCACGTAGAAATGCATAATAATAAAACAAAACAAAACAAACAAATCGACTGTTTAAATCAACATTGTTTCGTATTGCTATTTTTTACCAATTTATCCAAAAAACCCCTCCATTCAAAATTCCTGCCACCGGTATTGTACGTGATAAATACATATAGGGTAAATAAATGCAAATATTTTTAAATGTTCATCTTCGCTTTTGTATCTGCTACCCCTAAAATGATTAACTGTATCGTTGAGAGTTTAAATTCAGTCACCAAAGCTCAGTTAATTAATTGTCGGCATGTAAATAATTGACAAAATTGTAATTAAATATTTTTCTTTTATTAGTTTAGAAGGTAAGGGAATGCTCTTTTTATTGAGACCATTCCCTTAAACTCGTACACGAATTTGTCGGTCTATTTATTTATATATTTCTTTTTTACTATTTTCGACACTCTCGTAGACCCACTTTTCGTCATCACAGCGAGCTGAAATTTGGTACACAGGTTCATGTCGCATGACAATTGAATCTATCACAATTTGAACCGGAAATTTCATTGGAAAACCCAAATTTGATTAGTGATAAATCCGTTTCAGGTAAATGCAGAGTTTTCCGATTTTTCCGAAAAAAATTTCCGGAATTTTCCGACTTTTCCGGAAAATTTTCCGGTAAAAAAGTTTTCGAAATTATGCAGGATCAAGTTCCCTATCAACTGGCATCATTACTTTCCCTCCGACAATGGTGAAAACTTGCAGAAAAAATCGAGGAAAATTCATGTAAAACGCTTTTCCGGAGTTTTTCAGATCAAGGAAGCGTTTGAGAGCGAAATGAGTTTCATAAAGTTGCTTTTGTGGAAAACTCCGTGGAAAACCCGGAAAAGCGGGAAAATCTTCGGACAAGTTTTCATCGATATGATTAGTGATAAATCTGTTTCAGGAGAAGTGCAGAATTTTCCAATTTTCCGGCAAAAAAGTTTTATAAGCTATGCGAAATCATTTTTTTTCGTCCTACTGGCATCAATACTTTCTCTTCAACAATCATGAAAACTTGCATGAAAAATCAAGTAAAATTCATGTAAATTTTTAAAAAAAATTCATAGTAATAGGAAAAGTCTGTGGAAAACATGGAAAATTCATGTTATATGGGATCAAGTTGGAATACAGCTAAAAACCGCTGTTTAAAACTTAATTTGAATTTCAGAAAACCGTTGCAGTTCTTCAACGATTTGATACTCGAAAAATTTTTGTTTTAGGATCGGCACCAAACATGACTTAAAAATTGTTTTAAAATATCTCCATGCAGCACGTAGTAACAATTTAGTTGACGTGAAAAAGGCAGAAAATAAAATTAGTAAAAAACAAGTTTTCAACCAAACTGAGGCCAAGCCGCATGGAAAAGTAGAAAATAAACTTTTCTTCACACACAGAGGTGGACTCAGATTTTATTCACTCACAACCACCGATATATTTCAGTCTGATCGATCAGAGGTAATAAGTGATTTGATCCATGAAGAGAAAGTATATTCAAGAGAAATGTCCCAATCAAAAAATCTGAGTCCACCTCAGTTTTGTTTGAAAACTCGTTTTTTACTAATTTTATTCATTTAATTTCATGTAAAACTTTTTTGAGTACACTGTACAAAAAAGTAGGACTATTCCCTAAATTTAAGAAACGTTTTCCCTTAAAAATAAATGTAAGTTTTCTGATTTAACGGGAAAATCAGTATAATTTCCCCAAATCAATTGAACATTCAATGAATTTAGGTATTTGGCACCAGAAAACTTATAAAGTACATATATTTTCATTAATATACTTCACACATTATTTTTGAAAACAGTCATATATTGTTTTTCAATATTTTGTTTGAGCGTGCCCGGCGCACCAACATAACTTCCGTACTACTTATGGGCATGAACCGTTTAGGCGTTACAGGTGATTAAGAAAAAAAGCTATTTTTTGAAAAAACACCATGGAGCTTAAAAAATACAGGGCGTACGGTCACAGTTAAGAGCTCATTGTATGCAGAACTTCATGGCCTTTCCAACCACTGCTCAACCATACCCCTCTCCTATCAAGAATTATGGTTGTCTAACCCAGAAATTTCGGATTTTCTTACCTTTTTTTTAATTTAACCTCTATTATTTTTGCAAAATGGTCGTTAACATATCTTTTTTTATAAAAACTGTAGACTCTCCTCCTTAAGTTGACTTATTACACCCTATGTGTTAACTATAGTCGTTAAACAGTTATTGACTCATAACCTATTCCGGTCACACCGAAATCAGACGATATTTTTTTAAATGACGTGCTAAGGCAACAAATTAACGTTGAGAATAGGTTTGAGAATGGGTTTAGAGCTAATAACTCTTAAAGGGCTTCAGATAGCACATTCGGTTTAATAGGAGAGAGGAGAGTGTACAGTTTACAGTTTTTACAAAAAAAAGTTATGTAAAATTCGTTTTTTGCAAAAATAATAGACTTTAAATTAAAAAGAAAATCGGAAATTTTTAGTTTAGACAACCATAATTCTTGATGGGAGAGGAGAATGTAGCTGGTTAAGCAGTCGTTGGAAACGTAATGTAGTTCTTCATACAATGAGTTCTTAACTGTGACCGTACGCCCTGTAGTTTTTAAGATATAGGATGTTTTATGACAAACTAGCTTTTTTTCTTAATCACCCTGTAACTCCTAAACGGTTGGTTGGTCCAGGTGAATACTATCACCTCCTGCTCTATTGACCTCCTAGTGGGAAACACCCTGTATAACTACATATTTTTACTGTTTACCTTCTGGTCTGTTTAGTTTCTGCGATTGACAGATTGATTGATAGAAAAATTGGCGGCAATAACTAATTTAGTTCCCAATTTAACCAGTACTACCAACGTTACTAAAAGAATGCACTGCAAAATCCGATTTGGTTTAAACTACATGGTAAAAAATGTGCACAACTGTTGCCACAAAGCTTAGGTATTTTTCCCTAAAATGTAGGGAATATTCCTTAAATTGTAGGGAATATTCGCAAAAATGTAGGGACTATTCCCAAAAATGTAGGGAATATTCACTACATTTTAGGGAATATTGCGTACTTTTGAGGGAAAAATACCAAAGCTTTGTGGCAACAATTGTGCACATTTTTACAATGTACGTTTAAACTTTGAGGATGGTCTAACTTAAACCACGGTTTAAACTCGACTGTGAAACTAACCATTAGTGGTATGGGCCTTCAGAAATGAGCTATTCAGCTCATTCTTATGTTTTTTGAAGGAGGGAGTGATCTGTCACCTACATTTTAGCGAAAAAAAACAGAAAAAAATTGAAAATTCCCTACATTTTAGGGAATATTCCCTAAATTTTACGGAAAAAACTTTACCTGGATTTTGGGGATAAAAACCTAATTTACATTTTCCAATTTGGAGCTTACCCTAATCTTATCGACGAATATCTAAGCTTTGTGGCACACATTTTTGCCACCCACTTTAGGGAATTATTTTATACTGAATAGTTTAATAAACATAATATTGTTTGAAATTTAAATTATTTTTTGGAATAACCACATCAATTTTAGAGGCCGAGAAATGAATGCTATCATGATCCAGTTTACGTGCACTGGTGACCGCAAATTAGAGCTGAATTTTTTACCTTACCCCAAATTGCGGCCTACAACCAGCACTTTACTAATTAGTCTAATAATGCATTGCATATAAGGAAATATTAAAGGATATACTGCTACAACAGCTAATGAAGCGTTGTCGGACATTTGACAAGAAAAATTATTATATCAAATTAAATATTCCAAAAATATTATTGCAGGATAAATTATGTGGAAGAAATCCTGAAGGCGTGCGAAAGTCTGGCCCACAAATTATTTTACTGGAAACCGAGGAAAAACTAGTTAAATTGTTTGGAGGCATTAGCTAAATAGCCCACATTAAGTCCATTAAGTCCTGATAGCCTTTTAAACACAGTTCAAAAAATTGAGCAAGACGATGGTATACGACTTTATCCTTCAAAAATTGTGTAACCTTTTCCTGAATTGCAATCGAGAGCTTTCACATCGAATTCCCGAACTATTAACTGAAGCCAGAACTGCAAAATTATATAAAAGAGAAGAAGACAGGATATATGTATATTTGAAGATACAATTGTTTTCCCCAACGTACGACCAACTAGGTATGTAGTTAAAAGCCATTCTAGAAGACTGGTTCTGAGTCAGGCTGCATGAGAATATATCGCAAATTAAAAAATATGTGATCATTTTTGTTGACGGCCACAAGTCCCATTTAAAATTGGAGCTAAGCTAGTTTTTCAGCACAAATTTTATACGCACTTCTCCCTCACAGCACAATAAATATACTATGTACAACTAGCAGATGTTAATGTTGCAACTTAAGCGGATTGAATTCGACACGATTCAGTTTGCCCCAAGCGAAGATATTGTCAAGAGTGTTGTTCAATGATCTAATCATGCATACTCATTTTACATATACGGCATTCCCTCTAGAATCCACAAGAATATCAACGAAGTAAATCAAATCAAGGTACTATCATCGGCAAAACTATGGATGGGATTGGAAGTAAGGGATAGCAGATCCATAATGAAAACTAGGACGAAAGACGAAGAAATAGCAGAGTTCTGGGTCCACACCGGCATTTATAGGATGAGATTTAGATGTAAACACTATCTAATATAACCCATATTAAAAACTTTCAATCCATAATAGAATAGGAGCGGAGAGAGAGTTTGACTAAAAAGCATGTTGAACTAAATGTAGCTTTAAGGCAGAAGTTTGTTATGTTATTTATAATTCCTTATTGATTCGTTCATTTTAATTTAATTTAACTTAAGCGATGCTGTTATTTTTTAAAAAAAACTCAATTTGAATTGAATAAGTTTTAATCTGCAGAATGTTTTGCTACTGTGAAATTTATCATTCCTTTTTATTTTTTAATGGCATTTCAAATCAGAACTAAGGAAAGAATTAATAAAGTCGTATCTTTCAAAATTACAATTATATAACAACCGCTTTATAAAAGCAGTTTTTCTAACCTTTTTTTAGTCTGGACGCAAATTAGCCCCTTGATATATGCAAAGTGGCTTAGACTGGACGGAAACTTATGATTTCCGAATACACTGACATTTTTAATTATTATGCATACACGATAATTGTTTTGAAATTTTAATTTGAACCAAAAGATAAATTGACCCGCTTACTACATTGTACTACAAAAGTTAAACGCCAACATTAAGTAAATTCTACTATAGTCACGAAAAATGAGCTTTCAAGGTCACCGGAGGGAAATTTGTACCATTGTGTATATTCCCAATGGTAAAAAAGGTTTCAGAGGGCATTGCTAGTGAAAAACCATTAAGTTTTGATCTTTTTGAACTACCAATATTATTTTTTTGTACTTTTAATAAATATTTATAGCTTCACAATATCGCAAAAATGCTTGAAATTAATCTTGTGGACAGTCTCTCATATTCCAATAGCTTAGAAGCATGTAGAAGCATATATTCTATGCAAGACGACTACTCACGAGTTTTTTGTTTTTTGACGTAGGAGACAACAAAAAAACAAGAGCGTGTCATATTTGAGTAGACTTTATTAATTTGTCGCAGTGACTAAATGTGAGATTCCCAGTCTTGTTTTGTTACCATACAAAAAATAATACCTCAGCAGCCGTATTCTAAATACAATTTTTTTTCTTCTTTCAACAAATAGATTCGAAATCATAAATTTCTTTTAGAATAACTTCCGCAGAAACTCAAGCACTAGATTTAAAAAAAAAGTGGTTTACATGATTCTGTTCTACGCAAGAAAAGTGATCGCACTTTGAGGTATTTGTGATTTACTCCGTCTAAGACATCATGACTCTCTCGCCTATTTTTAAATTAGCAAATCAAGTCCAGACGAGTGGGTGAAATAACGTAAGCATTTTCAGAATTATTATTAAGTAACGTGGAAAGCTTTTAGTTGAAATTTGTTGTATAGGGGCGTATACAATGTTCTTGAAATACAAACCATATTTTATAATTTATAGGAATGGCTAAAGTAAATATTTATAAAGAATTTTAAATAAACCACTTTCAAACCTATACACAATCCTAAAAAATATAAACTAATTTGGACTCAATATTCCTACATTCGATTTTATCCTCACTGTAGTATTTTAACTAAATAGTAATTGAAATCGGCAGCAATTTTTTTTTTATACATACACACGTTTCGCGAAGACTAAAAATAGTTTTCTTTAAGTATTCCACTGATTAATTGGCTAAATAATCGTTTTGTTTGACATCACATTGTATGTTGCCTACAAGTATGTACAGTGCCCAGCCGAAATACATAGCGAGAGCATACAACGCCTAGTCGAGAATCGTCCAGAACAGAACAAAACTACTGGTATCAAGTCGCTGGCTAATAGATAAATTGCATTAGAAGATAAAAATCCAAATAGTGGGAACAGATCCAACAATATCAACTCATGCCCTTGAAATAATCCTTGACAAGAGTATCCTAGTTAAAATTCCTAAGCAAGCTGGGTTCAGAAAAAAAACACGTTGATGCGTTGATCATAGCACCACCTTGTGGATAATCGTAATAAAGGCACCTACCTGTATAATTTTGGTCAAGCTTTTATCTAGCTTTTATGTAGTTTACTAAAGAATATAAAATTAACCTAAAGATTATCAAATTAATAAAGGGTCCTTATAAAATCTCTATGTAAAAGTACAAAGTTCTTCACCATGGAAGAGAATCCGACAACGTTAGTATGAATTTTAGATTTCGACAAGGATGTAATATAAGAACGGAAGAAATGAAGAAATGCGGATAAGTACAAGTTCCATCTTCAAACTGTGAACTTGAACTTTCCAACTGTGATCAGCTTCTGTTAACTGGTTAACTTTGTAGCATGACTATTTAGTCTAGCTAGTTTAACGATATATAAAGCGTATCGATTGCCGAATAAAAAAATTATATTTTCTGTAGTTCTCAGTAGAACCAAAATTTCGACTGTTTAGCTCTAATGGGAAATCAGTTCTTCTATGTAGTTGTGAGACATTGAAGCTTATTCAGTTCAAAACGCTTTGTTTGAAATTTTTTTTAAAATGTAAATAGGTGTGTCTATGTATCCTAAAAATCCACAATCAACTCCGAATCTCAAGTGAATATCTGTGGAGATGCTCTGACCACGATAATGAAATAAAATTAAGAAAATAGATAAGGATGGGCCCCAGCGCTGCCACGACACTGCGACGTAACATTAACAATATTTCGAAGTACACCTTTGACTAGAACCCGGAAAGAGCACGTCCAACAGAAAACCGAAAAATAATTTCTGGAGAACTAATTTGACTGAAGCTGTACGAACTGAATAATCCGGGAGTAAACTGCATGCTATTATATATAATCGAGTCCAATAGAATACTACTGTTTTATCGTCCTATATCACTCGAGGGATTAGAAGCGATTAGTGATACAAAAATATTACATTTTTCTCAGAATTCAATTTAATATTTACATCTTGTTTACTTAAGTATTTTTAAAGGTTGACCTGTATACTATTTTGAGCATTGTATTGTAGAAAATTCCACAAATTAAAGAAGTTAATCATAAGTAAAATTTAAAATTGTATTTTATTTCCAACTCCATAGAATCCCATATAATTCGATCCCATATTGAAACAGAAATCTACACGAGATAAATTTTGAGAAGCATTTAAATAATTAAAAAGGAATCCAGTTGAAATGCGTTCCGACATGACCCTTCCATAGTACAGAAAATTTGCATAATATTTCGATTATGGAAAACTGCGGATACCTGAACTGTCCATTTAATTCTATGAACATTTTAGTAATCTACCGTACAAATTACCATAAACCTTTTGAATTTTGATTGAGTAGTGTTCGTGTATTTTATCTATGCAAATTACTAAATATTTCATAAAATCGTTTTCTAAATGGTTTAACTCATATCGGTGATTAGGATTACAAATTGGTATCTGCTGAAAGATTAGTTGGAATGTTTTTGTAAACTTTTGGAATACTCTGTTATAAAAAATTCCATCCCGAAAATACAAGATAAAAGAATTTTATTATTTACTAAAGAATAGAGATCTAACATCATCAGCCCCGAATGGTCTGACCTGCTGTACTACTACATCGACTGATGTGTTGAGAGCATTCCATTGTTGTCAGTTGTAAAAGTACATAAACTAAATAAATCTAAAAATTTTTATTGATAATCATATCACAAGATATAAAAGGTAGAGACGCTGACAACAGAATCAAATTAAGCGAACTACTTAAGTATCGTAGACTTTGCATGCAACAAAATCTAAAGAGTAAGGCACTGATGAGTGCAATTAAATAATCAATTAACTATTTCCTTAATTTGTTTGAAATGCAAATGAAAGGATTTGCCTATAATAAGCTGCAGGCAATATTTTAATATTTTACCTTCGCATTTTATGAACCACTTTTTAACTTCTGATCTGAACAATACACGCAATGTGGATGATTTAAAAAAATTTTATGTAGAAAATTGTAGAGTTGTTCAATGGTCTAAATCAGGCGTGTCTAAGTCGCGGCCCGCGGACCGCATGTGGCCCAGAACGGCTTTGAATGCGGCCCAACAAAACTCATATACTTAAATATTTTCCCAATTAATTTTACAAAACATTTTTTTTATCTACATAGGTATATAACATTTCCATGGGAGTAGTTACTTTTCGACATAATAAATGTACAATTGCGCAATGTGGCAAAAGAAAGTTTTCAATGTGCAATTGTACTTAGTCAAATTGACACTGAAGACATTGGGGACATTATTTATTTTTCGGAAGTAAAAAGGTTAAGTTGGGGTAAAATGTTGAAAAGATATTATGATTTGCGAAATGTAATCAAGTCATTTATGGAATCAAGAATAAAATCTGTGCCAGAACTTGGCGATGAAAACAGGCTCACAGATTTTGCTTTTTTAGTAGACTTGACAGCTCATTTAAATGAGTTAAATTTGCGTATTCAAAGTGAAAAATAACTCATAATACTATGCCTGAAACTAATATAACGGCTTTCGAAATGAAACTGAAACTGTGGTAGTCACAAATTCATGCAAATAATTGTATGTATTTTGAAAAGTTGGCTAAACACTGTCCTGAGAGTAACGAATAATATCCAAACTTGATTTTCGAGCTGAGAAAAGATTTCAAGATTTCCAAAAAAAAATCAACAATTTTTTGTTACGACTGCATTTTTAGTCCACATAAACTTGCCAGCAAATTTTCAAATGAAATGGGTAGAGCTGTAATCTGATGTTCAACCTTAAAAAAAAATTTAATGGTTTCTCTTTACTGAACTTTTATAAGAATTATCTTCCCAGAGAAAAATATCTCTTGCTTCACAATTCATGCCATCGCTATTTGGCAGCACCTACATTTGTGAGCAGCTATGAAGCAAACAAAGAATAAAAATAGGAGCAAAATAACTTATGAGCACTTTGAGAACTTACTGAGAGTTTCAACAACTTCGATCTCAAAATATCGAAGCAACAATGTCAAATATTACATCAATTTCATGTTGCTATTTCTTTAATTCTATAATAAAAAATTTATGAATTAATAAAGCTAAAATTACTTAAAATTTTTAACTAAGTATGTATATTCTTCGTTTTTGTTCATTATCTATCTTTAGGGTTCGCATATTTTATGTGTGGCCCAATATAACTCGTCTACTTCCAATGTGGCCCAGGGAAGCCGAAAGGTTGGTCACCCCTGGTCTACATTTACCTTCCGTTGCAAAGTTAAAGCTCAACAAATTTAACGTATTTAGATTTAAAAAAATAGTCACGACGTTTTCGGGTATTTTGCACTTTTAATTAAGTATTTAGTGTAAAATTTCAGTAGAGTAGACAATTTTTCGCAACTGAGTTTTTCAAGCATAACCCTTTCAATACGATTTTTTTTTATTTTAATAATTCATGTAATATTTATAGCACAAAATATTTATTGCTAATTTAGTTTGACGGGAAAAACAAATATTTAAATAAATGATCATATTATTTATTGATTATTGAAAATAATAATTGGGACATATTGTCCCAATAGTATTGGTGAGTAGGTTGTATGTGTCCCAACAGTATTTTATGATAGTAAAATAGTGGTGCATATAAAATATATGTTGCACTAAAAATAAAAAAAAATAAAAGAAAAACATCATTGGAATTCAACATTTTTTTTTTATTGCATATAAACAAGGTAATCAAGAACGATACTTAGCAAAACAATCATTGCAGAGCGCTACTGTACACATTTGGCAAGTGATCTTTGTCCTCTTTTCTTTTTTGTAACCAGCACATCGTACACATGGTTTACCGGAATAGGCAGATGATCCCCAATCCATGAATTTGGTTCTATTTGAGGGACGTCCTCTCTTCCTTATTTTCGTCTTGCCCAGCTCGGATTTGCCAATGGCTATCATATTTTCTGCTACTGGTATAATAAAGTTTATAAACGTCTTGTTTCATTGTATATTATATATGCATTATATATTGCAGCCCTGAATAGCTTGTAGAAAACCTTTCGCCACCATTTGGAGCTTTTTCGATCCGAATCGTACTGCGATATCATTTGATCGACGTGATCGACGCCTCCCATAAATTCATTATAAAACATAATTGAATAATTATATAATTGCTTACTACCAAGAAACTCTTTCACCAAGTGTGCCTTCTTGTGTGGAATTTTCTTTCCCGGAGTAAATATTTGTATCGTATACATACCCAGTTTTGGAATCACATCTTGTCCATAGTTTTATACCTCGTTTGATTCGTTTTAGAGGAACATATTGTTTCATTGATGATCTTCCTTTGAATTTTGTCATCGTCTCGTCAATTGATTAATACGTACTATCACTTCTGGCAGACAAAAAAGTTTTTTTTTTGGACAGGATAATACTTGTTCTATGTAATACTCATTGGAAACGTCTTTTGGTTTTTCGGGGTTATTGAAGTACAGTTTTGATAGAAGTAACTGACATCTATCCCTAGATATGGCACTTTTAATTTCATCATTACCTAAAGATTTTCTGTTGGACCAATACATGTGATATGCTGGTAAACGATTGTAACTCATTATGAGAGAAAAACCAAGCACGATCATTATTTCTGCACTCGATGTCTTTTGAATATGTCTTTTAGATGTTTTTTTCTACAATTTCTAATCGTTCATTGGTGCATTGGGCAATCCATACAAATAAGCTTTTAGGAAATAATTTGAACACAGCATCCATTTCTGAAGACTTGTTTGTTATGTTACACAGTACAATTGTTTGTTTTTCTTATGGAATATTATGTTTCGGTATAAAATTTTCAGTTTTTCTAGTCCAGTCAAACGCATCACCTAAATTACTATTCGGAACTTCGTTTTCCCTTTCATTTTTGCCGTTGAATTCTTCATCTTCAGAAGTAAACGCATCATCCAACGCAGTATCTTCAACTTCACTTGAAGAATCACCGTCGCTAGATGGTTGTATATAGTTTTATCTAAATTACTATCATCACTGTCTTGAAACGGGTCTAGTTTTTCTTCAAAATCAATGCTATCCGCAATATCTTGGAGCTCTTTGTCTGACAAAGGTTTATCGATTCGAAAACGAAAATTTTGAATATATAGGTGATGGGACGTAATATCCAAATAATTAACACTATTGGGACATATAAGTCCCATTTTTATTTTTGGAAATAAAAAAACTCATAAAAACTATTGCTGCACACTAAATAAGTAAAATAAAATTATAAATAGCTTACTTGGTAATTCCGAGCACAGCACATATAAAAACACAGTTAGTAATAAGTGACACGTGTCTACTGTTTGCTAGCAACATCTAGACTGACAAAATTTTATAGAAAAGAAAAAAAGCAGACAGCAAACAGCAACAAATCAGACAGGTTTGGACTTGTTTACGAGCCTATGACCGTACAGTACTAAAATAATAATAAATACCAGATCCCAATGCATTTGTAAGCATTTAAATTATTTTAGTAATTATTAGAAATTCTCTGGGACAATATGTCCCTACAGTATTGAAAGGGTTAATGTTAAGAAAAAGTGTAAAACATGCAAAAGAGCTCCATTTTGAGTACAGAATATATATATTTTTTAGATTTAATTCAAATAATTTCATTTCTACTTAACAGATTTCAGAAATATTCAACAAAATATCAACAACTTACACAAATCGATCAACAAATTTGAAAGTAAATTCAAAATTTATTTCAAATATAATTTAATGCGTTTTTCAAAATTAAATCAACAGTTAATTCAATATTTTTTCATATTATTTATTCTATTAAAATAATTCACCAATATTAGTAAGTCAAAAAATATATATTGCAGACAATGTTTGAGTTCCCAAAGAAATTGAAGCAATATCATTAACGACAGCCTCGATGTTATCACCTTTCACCAAACATACCTTCTCTTAAAATCTCTTATTCCTTTTAAATTTTCATTCTTTTCTTAAATCTTAATTTTAAAAGGTGTTACTTTTGATGAAAAACTTCTTTTCGATCCCGATTTGAACCTTATTACTACTAAAGCTAACCGTCTTCTTTCGGGTATATGTAAATTCTTCAAATTAAGCGCCGATTTTATTTCTTTATATATTTCATTGGTGAGAAACACTCTAGAATACGCTTGTCAAATTTGGAGCCCTTTTTACTCTTGCTATAATAATCAACTCGAATCTATCCAGAGAAAATTTACCAAAATAATACTGTAAAAATTGGAACACAATGACTTAGAGTATAATGCGAGATTATCCCGATTCAACATCTAATATTTGGAACATCGTCGTCTTTATCTTAATCTATCTGGAATGGCGATGTGCACTATCCTGACTTGCTTTCCACACAATTGGTATTAATAATCTGGCCCTCTGACTAACTTAAACTAATCAGCAAGTCAACACTAAGCCTGACCTTAAGATTGATCTGCTACAAGCAATTAATTAGACCCATCCTGATGTACGCATGCCCCATCTGGACAACTCCCCGCCCAAATGGAAAGGATTCGCGTACAAGAAAGCTACATACTAAAACGCTGTTCAGATTTAGATAGGAAGTCAAACTCATACCATAAACAGTAAATTTTTATACGAAAGGTCACAAATTTCTAGAATAGATAGGGAAATCATAAAGCAAACTCTAAATTTCTTCAGTAGATTTAATAATAGAAATGTACTTTACCATAATGCATATGGGCCAATTTTTAGGCCAAACAACCCAAATCTGCCATAGTCATACCAGTCAATAGATACCTACGGGTCCTTTCGGGACACTACAATACAAATATAATCTGAATTTTAAATGGCAGGAAAATCCAAATGGCTTCTTATAAGTAGCCAAAATTGGAAGTAAATTAGCGAGTTTTAATGCCTGACCCTCTTCTGGCAGATCGTACACAGTAGAGTCAAAAAATACTGTATATCCTTAGTTAAGCTGTATAGTAATAAAGTAAGTATAAATTAGGGTTATAAAAGTTCTGTCTAATTGTATAAGGAACCTTAGAGTTATCTTATGGAGTAACCTAATATTGTTATTAGAAGTAGAGTAAATACAGAAACTCCTTCGTAAAAGTAATTGTTTTGAATATTGTCAAATTGTTGAAATTATTTTAAAGACAAAGAAAAAGCTCGCCAAATAATGACTTTCGCTAAGCTAATTAAAAACCTAATACGCCATACTGGGCAGCAAAGTTATACAGATTGCAGAGTCTTATTTTTGTGGCAAACAAAAGTTAAAGTAAGCCTTTATCTATGCCATTGTTAACAATAACTCCCCAAGTGGCATGATGTCTTAATTCCGACTTTTCAGCATGAAAGCCCTGTAGCCGGATTCTGTAACACGGACAATTAGGGAATTTAGGAAAACTCTCATCTCTCATTTTTGACATTTAATTCTCCACTGGGAATTCTGTAACTCGGGGAATTCGTTTTGAGAAATTATCGTACTCTCTACTCCACTTGTTAATTCTTGGATATTTTGCAAGTGGAAAAGTAAGAAGAAGAATTCTGAACTGACGATATTGTCGGCTTTTGTTCTGTTTTTCTAAAGTACCTAGGTCCTAGGTACTTAGGCATTTTGAAATTAAATTATGAACTGACCGCATGCCGTGGCTATATTTAAAAAAAAACTACAAAGATCCATGCAATCCTTACAGAGATATCACGCGAAAAATGGATGCACCGTTAAAGGATGAAATCGCATCTACATTTTGTCCCCTCAGTAAATTAGTTTTTACGTCCGATTCATAGTTATGCAGATAAGTGAAAAAGACGTGCATGTTTAAGGTAAAAAAATCGTTTTTATGTAAATTTTTTTTGTACGTTTTTTTTTATACAAAAATGGACATTCTTGACATATTTTCAACTCATCATTGTAAAGAACTGGTAAGTCGTGGGAATTCACTTTCCATGTAAACAAAGTTACAATAGAGAGGACTATATAGATGTGAAAGAAAGACCGGATGTCCAAATAATGAAACTGGGGTGTATATGACCCAAGTGCAATAAAGCCGTTATTATTCAGTAAAAAGCCAGTTATGAAGTTTAAAGGATAAAAACAAACAACACTCCATTACCCTCTCATCCTTCTTTAATTTATTATCAAACATGAAGTACTTTGGACAATTTCATCCAGCCCCAAAAATGTGTCAACTATCTTCTTCTTAATTGCCCTTCGACCCTCTCACACATAGTTAGGTGCCCGTTAATATTGTGGGAACAAAATTTACCTCCGAGGCCCCTAAAATCTGCAGATTACCATTAATCGAAAGAAAATGGGCCCATAACACCCATACATACCCAATTCCCAAAGTAATTTGTTCGTTTTTTTATTAGACCTACAAATCCTGAGCCCCTACAACTTACTGCAACTCTTAAAAAATATTTTACTTCTTTTAATTTCCGTTAATCCGCTTCCATTTTAATTCCCGCACCCTCTCCGCCCTATCCGCACTCCCATTATCGTATTCGCCTCGATTTTGTCTAAATCCCTTAAAAACTACCCTTCTAAGAAAAAAATACAGTTTATCTGGACGTCAGGAGGAAATAGAAGAAAAATCCAATGCTCTATGAACTGTGTTGAGGTGTGGCAACAAAATGAATATGTTCCAGTTCAGCAGTTCTTTATTTATAAAAATATATATATGTATATATATATCTATATTTATATCCTAAATTCTTTGTAGGATAAAAATTGAAAATTATATTATTTTTTTTTTATTTAATGATAATTATTTTTTGTTTTAAATCTTTTTTTATATTTTTTAAAAGTGTAATAGTAAAAGTTTTTTATAATAATATTTAACACATTTGCCCTCTGGCGTCTAAATTAAAACTTTACAAGTTTGCTCTCTGACGTTTCAATTAATACTTTTATAAGTTTGCCCTCTGGCGTTTAAATTACTACTATACAAGTTTGCCCTCTGGCGTTCCGATTAATACTAAAATATCCTTGACACAAATTCTATATTTTTAAAAACAATGCATTCCAAAAAGTCTTGATGTGTATTTTCTCAAAATGTATACAGTAGTGTGTATCTGTGTTCAAAGTTTTTTCTTCAAAGTGATTTTCCTTTAAACGTCAAATTGAATATTTTATTTTGTTTACAGTTAGAGCAAATATTACTCTGACAAACAAAAAATTATATTTTATTCTATTTTCAATTACAAACAAAAATAAACATTATTTTGTAGCTTCCGCTACACTCTACACCAAAAACTGATACCCTTTATCGTCCGCGGCGATTCACACTTTTCCATACTTCTCACGGTTTCCCTAATTCTCCAAGCATGTACTGTGAATGATAAGTTAGGGAGTTTTAGTCGGAGAAAACGAAAATTGTCATCTAACAAATACTTGTCTGGGTTACAGAATCTGTCACTGGAGATGCTTCTAACGAGTCAGATATCTGAGTATCTTGAAGGATGTTTAACTGTCTGCTTGTCATTCTGGCTTTCGTCGCAAACACAGCCTTGAAACACTTGATAACTATAACGTGGGAATCCAAAGCTTTGGAAAATGACAATCACAGTAAACCATTGCAGAAATTACCTTTGAGTTTTACATCCGGACTTTCAGTTATTAACAGCTTTTAATCTAGACGAACATAACAAGTGAAAATGAATGTCTGTCTTTCTAATGCAATATCAGTAAATGCGAAAGTTGAAATCGTCAGAGCGCTTTTAGTATCCATTTTTACTATGGAAGCCAGGGCGCTTCCCCGTTGGAATCAAAGGAAGTACTGCTTCCACGGACATAATGAAAAATTCCATACATAAAGAACAAATCATTAAAATATTCTAAGAATATCTAAAAATGAAATTAGTCTAAAAAGCCGAAATTTTTGCTTTTCTTTTTGTATGAAACACCCAATTATCCCCCTACATCCTAAAAATGTATATACATATGTATACAAGTATACAATATAGTATATTCCATGGGACGCCGAACAAAACGTAACAATTTTCCTACCATCATCATACCACCAAACATAGCATCAAACCTCCGATTTGGCTCGCCCCGCAAACTACATATAATCGAATGGTATGGATAGACCAGCTTTCGTTTCAAATTTACTCTAGAACAGTCAAACCGCAAAGACGCTAACATTTTGGCAGCGTCTTTGCACCAACAAAGGCAACATAAAAAGTTAAACACATTTAACTTATCGCAGTCATATGTATGCGTATGTACATTACAATGGGACGCTGAAGGAAACGTAGCGTTGCCAAAATCTTTACCCCCCTGCGAGAAGTTTCATTGAATAATGAATGGTCTTGCACTCGATCTAAAATTATTGCGTTTTTCATCTTAGAATATAAAGAGAACAGGAAGCGTTGATACCTATAGAATTCATCTACATGAGTGTGGCTTTTCATAAATACATTTCTCCAATTTCCCCTATTCACAGATTCCAAAGTTAATAGAGGAAATTGGAGAAATATATGTTCAGCTGCCTACATTTGAATCAGCTGAGAAATTCCCTGGGTACTCTGGCGCAGTGACAGCAATTAAGAGAATGACTAAGAGCCTTTTCGGTGGAAGCAGCCCACCCACTCTCTATGTTGATTCTTCTACACGGCTATAATGTCCTCTCACCCAGCGGTAACACATTCTAACACAACCAGAACTTGACTACGCTAAATTTGGCTTATACACTTTCCTGTACTCTCTATATTCTAAGTTTTTCATACTATGCAGGAGTAATAAGATAATGTCAATCTTATAATATGATGTACCAGCTAAAGTTGCTCGATCTTAAGGTCGATGCACACTTACTGGCTCAGCACGAACCAGCACAGACTGGCAAAATATTTTTATACGAAACCAAGTTATCTAATTCACATCAACCGGCACCGGCAGATACCGGCACGTAACGGAAACTTCATTGCCGGTTGGCATTTGTCGGTTGCTGGGCTAGTTGCGAAGTTAACATGGGATCACTTTTCTCTCGATACCTGCCTTTATTGAAAGTTTCCTTTCCGTTTTATGTCGTTATATGTGCACGAAAAATACCGGTGCCGGTCGATGCCTGTCTGTGCCGGTAAGTGTGCATCGACCTTTAGAATGCGATCTCTCCTTAGTTTATAAGAAAAAGGTCATTTTTTTTTTAATTTCTTTTATTTTTTTATATATACAAAAAAATCCTAACTGGCTTCCGAACGCATTACAGACAGACAGAATCTGCGCTTTTCTTAAGTTTATGTATATCTCTTTAATTGGGAAAGAAGATTTTTGTTTGTTTGACGATTTTGGCTGACGGAGGAGTATGAATTGCATATGCATGGTAATTGGTAAGAATGAATCAGATGGTTGGCTTGGATGAAAGATAGAGAATGATTTCCAGGATTGTAGTGTATTACATGTGCATGTTTTGATGACGGTGAAAGGTAAAACCTTAAGCCAAGAGCCATAAAATAGACTCTCCCACTAATGCATAAGAACCCTAACTTAATCCTCACATTTTAAAATGTTTGATGTGTTCATATATTTAAATGACTCATACATAAAATTGGTCAACTGATATCTTAAGCTTGTTTGCATATCTTCCCTACCGTAATCAAATTTTTATAACTTTCGTAACAAAATTATTTGAAAAAAATTAAATTTAATCAAATGATTCCCCAAACAGATTCGGACTACAGCTGCATATTTCTACACACATGCTACTGTTGCTCAGGTGAGAGTTATTGAGCGTAAAATGGTAAGGTTACTTTTAAATCAAAACTATTTTATTATTTTGCTAACTAAATGTATATAGTAAGTGTAGCCTTCGTGAAGGTAAGGAGCCAAGCTTAAATTTACTGGAAGATTATTTTCATGTATGGATATTAGTTTAGGCTATAGATAGCATATATAAAATCAATGTCTACTCAATTTTCCATCAGAATCAATATAAAATATTTTAGAGACTCGGACCGGATTTTTGTTTCTTGACTTGGAAAGTATTTCTCGAGGGCTTTGTGAAAGGGGATGTTGAATTAAATTCTTGTATTCATTTCATAATTGTAGCGGGGGATGCATGCTATAAATAGATTACTCGAACGTATTGCTCTAAAAATAGAGCTTATTCAGGAGCATAATATTTTAACTCATTATTGATTAGCTCCTTCTGGAGCAAAACTACATCTGATTAGAAGTAAATGCTCCACCCTGAGACTTTATTCTGTCTGGAGTTTTTCAAGTACCACAAAAATTCTAAGCTCTATACAAGGTGTTCACGTAACGTGCTGCCTGGCCATTTTTCTCGAAAATGTGGGGAGATATCGAAATAGTCCTAATAATAAAAGTTGGGCACGTTTAATCAGGGTATCCTCTGGCATAGCCAAAGTCCTTGAAAAAGGACTTGGAAAAGGATATATTTAAAAAATGTCCTTTTCGTCCTTATTAAGGATACATTTAGATTGTATTTTTGAATTCCGCAAATAAAACTAAAACGAAAATGTTATATTGAAAATTCCAGTTTAACCCTTTATTATCGAGATATAAGACCTCAAATTGTACTCTATGCACCGTGTTCCTTTGCCATTTTTCTCGAAAATGCACACAGATATCATCGAAGTGCTAGTAACAAAAGTTACACATCATAAGCCGGGTTATATTTTGGTATGGTAAACATTTAAACAAAAGCCAAACGATAAAGGACATCTTCGGTTTGGTTCTTTTCGTCCTTTCTGAGGATGCATTTTGGCTACATTGAATAACTGCAAATCAAATTAGAAAAAAGTGGTATACCTACTGAAAAAATCTTCGCAAAAATAAGTTGAATTATTTACAGGTATGTAATATGTTGTCATAATTCCTGAGACAAAAGCGCCGGCATTTCGTCCCCATTCAATTTACAGGTAAATTATCATTATCTTATTTTTATTGTTAATGTAAACAGAAGATATAGAAGTATACTTCTTTAGAAAGCCAATTAAAATTAGGACTTATGGTGACTTAAGGAGACTTCAGGAGGCCTAGTGGACAACATGTATTGGAGCAAGAACTTATATCCGATATATAAATTTTTTTTTAATAAATCCAGAAAGCTTTAAACTAAAGATTTATTGAAAATCTGAAATTTCGCTCCGTATCTGGAGCATTCATTACGATATTTTATTCTTTATTTTATTCTTTTATCTTCAACTGGCAAAATGTTTGGCTCCAAATGAGGCCAAATTCGTTTTTCTAAGATTCCTACTTCCCTGCTCAATGCGTCACAATTTTGAAGTGATATTTTAATCCCTAACCAGGCTTTTAGTGCATTACATGTGCATGGCTTGTAACTAAAAGATCGCTGTAAATCATACAACAAAATGAATTGTTTACTTTCTTCTGGAGCCCACGAAATCGCCACTGATGGAAGCTCAGAAAATTCCCTGCCCTTGATTTTAACTGTTCGCGAAAAATTAGAGATCGCATTTAATAATTGCTTAAGATTCGTAGATATATGGATATTTTACCAGTTAAGGAACCAATATAGAAATGTAATTCTTGACTGTACGTTTTAAAATTATGTTTTGTATAAAAGCACTACCGTTCCATCAAAGGCTTAATGACACCGACATACATATATAACTTTGCAAGGGTTTAAGATTCCTGCGTGTCACTATTTTGATTCCCTGCTACCGTATAGTATTGGGCCAAACTTCCTTCTTTATTCATATACCTTACAAATTGAGCTCTCTTTCTATGTATGTACAACGCATAGGATCACTAGTCATGTTTAAGAGGCTTCTTTTCAATATTAAGTATTAACTATGTAAAACCCAATATCTCGTACTCTCAGACCCTCAGAAATAAGACAAGTGATGTAAAAATCGCAGCTTCATCTAATAATGCTAATAAAAATGGCAAAAACATTAACATGTTCAACCAAGAGTGCGAAACACTCTTCGGCATGAACCTTTTCTCATATCTTAATAAAATTGACAATTTTGTTCCCCAATATCGAAACCATCAAGACAAAAACTCTAACAGACAATCGCTTCTACAATTATTTCTCGACCTAACCCTAAATGGAAAATAGTGTGAAACTCAAAATTCACATGTTAAATATCAATTCACTAATAAGCATTGATATAAGATATTGTCTAGAGAGCTTTCTCAAAGCGCATAAATCTGACATAGTACCACTGACCGAAACAAAACTTAGTAAGAACTTTAATCCTCAATTTCAAAATTACAAAATTGTTAGAAACGACCGCAACAACCAGCCCGGAGGTGGAATAGCCATTCTAATCAAGGAAAATATTAAACACGAATGCATATTCAATCCCAACTTGGAACAAATCGAATCTATCACCATAAAAATAAGTCAAGCGAGCAGAAATATTTATCTGACATCGCTCTACAACAGAAATGGCGGAGAATTGAATACATCTGATCTTGAGAAATCATTGGACGCAACCAGCAACGGTCAGCAAATAATCGGAGGTGATTTCAATGCCTCACATCCTCTATGGAGCATCAATTCAACCCGTACCAACAAGGCAGGTAAAATTCTTCACCAATGGTTCATTGACAAACTACTAAATTATGATTTAAGGCTGGAATCAACCCACCCTCCATCCTACTTTCTAGATTTCTACTTCTTTTCTAACACCCTCACCACAAATTACTCCCCTAACTTAGGAGACAAGCTGAGAGCTCTGGATTTCAAATCGGATCATAATGCAGTAGAGCTAATCATTCAATGGACAACATCACGCAAGCGCAACCTAAAACCATTTTCAATTATTCAGCCATGCATATTCCACGTTTCAACAGGATAATCAACAGCTCTCTTGGCAACATTGATCTCCCGCTCTACAGAAACATTACAACAGAAGAAGCAGATGAAATAATCACTCAACTGGATCAAGTCATGCAAACAGCCCTAACTCAAAGCGTACCAACAACCATACTCAAAGACTCGAGGAAATATAATATTACACACCGAGATAATCAACCTGATTAAACACAAGAACAGACTGCGCAGAAATTGGCAAAGACATAGATATGACCCTGACCAATACACTCTGAAAGCTCAAATTCGAGACATAACTACAACTATAAAAATAAGAATATCACTACATCACGAAGACTACTGTAAGAAGAAACTTGCAAACATCATTATGAACCATCGAACCTTCAAGCAGATAAGAAATATCGCCGGCATAAAATCCTCTATGGAACAACTACCTCAGTTAACCAATCCTGATGACCCATATAGACCGCTTATTAGTAATAATGAAAAATCTGATGCGCTAGGACTTCACTTTGAAGGAATTCATAAGCAAAACCTGAATCTGAATACGGACCTATCACGAATTGATCATGTAATTAACTCTACCGTTAAAAATAACCACACTCCTTTAACGTATTTTAATATAAACTTTCATGCTTCCAATGACAATGCAAATACTGAAAATCATAGACCAAACCTCATCTCCTCAGCGGAAGTACAGCTGATAATCAAGACAAGGCACCACAAGAAATCATCAGGCCCTGACCAAATTCCAAACTTCCTTTTAAAAAAACATGTAAAAATTTTTCGGCATTCTTAGCCATACTTTTCAACCACCTTTATAACATAAGCTATTTCCTAAGAAAATGGAAAACCGCACATATCATCCCAATTAGGAAAAGAGGGAAGCCATCCAGTGAGATCTCCTGCTATGGACACATCCTCCTCCTCTCCTCGCTAAGCAAAATTTGTGAATGTATTCTTAAAAAGAAACTGCAAGATCACATCGAAGATAATCACATAATTCCTGATTTTCAAATGGGTTTTAGACAACTTCACTCCACTACTCATGGATTATCCATCCTCATGAGCCACATAACCTCGAATCTCAATATTAAGAAAGCAACGCTGGCGTGCAGTATTGATACTGAAGAAGCATTCGACACTGCTTGAATACAAGGATTCATATTTAAAATGAAAAACATCCACAATTTCAACGAACACCTATGTAGAAACATCTACTACTCTTTGATCAATAGGAATTTTAGAGTAAACATTAATAAGGAACTATCCGACATTTTTGGAATAGCAGCAGCAGTTCCCCAAGGCTCTGTACTTGGCCCAGTCCTATATAATATATTTACTGCTGACATTCCGCAGCCAGCGATACCAATTAAAATCCTCACATATGCTGACGACATTATTTTATTCACCTCAAATTTCAAATTCCTTCCCATGCAAAAACAAATGAACCAATATTTAGACACACTACAGAAATTTTCTTGTCAAATGGAAGCTAAAAATGAACACCGATAAATGTCAAACCATGCTGATCAAAAGAATAAAGGGCACCTGCCCAAACATTGCAAGACACATTAACAAACGGAACGCCGATATCCGTATAAACCAGCAAAAAAAAAGCACACTAAGTAGCTCAAATACCTTGGGGTACTGTTCACAGAGAATCTACAGTTCAATTCGCACATAAAATAAAAAAATCCAAAAAGCAACATAAGCCTTATCATCATTCGCCAAAATATTAAAACCTAGAACTTCTATACAAAACAGAATCAAGGTAATGTGTTACAAACAGCTGATAAGACCAATTATATCTTACGCTTTTCCAATATGGTTTAATATTTCTTCAGGACAGATGGAGAAAATCAGAAAGTTCGAGAGGAAATGCTTAGCTGATTGTACTGACTTCCGGAGAAACCCAATAAACTACAAAAGGATTAAAAATACTAAACTCTGCTCACTTTGTAACAGACACTCACCTCATTATTAATGCGCTCAAATTTCTCAACAGACTAACTGAAATAGACAACCCAATACTTGAACTGGAACATAATAACAGAGATGTGCCAAAGTACAAAGCCTCCCATATTATAAAATGGTTAGAAGACAAAAACATGCTATATATGATACCAACTCAAAATTAATGTGTTATCACAAATCCTATAGAGGCAATAGAATGGTCTAAAATATAGACCAATTAACCTAACTAAGCTAAATCGTAAGCGACTCAGTGCATCAACTGGTTGTACCTACATATATTAGTAGAGTATAATTATTTTTATAACTAATTACACTATAGTATAGCATTAATAAATGAAATATTTCCTTAGTCTTAGGTATTAGTCGTCACTCACCTATTTGGAATAATGTTGTCTGCAACTAATTACAATATTGTGTAACCCTAATAAATTTTAACTGACAAACTCTTAGTTCCTACCAATTATTCTTAGAATATAATTATTCATAATTATTTGTAATATAAAACAACATTAATAAATGTTTTCATAGTTTTAAGTTTTAAACATAAGCAAACATAAGATATCCTAGTTTTTAATTTTGTGCCATTTTCTAGGAATGATAAAACACTCATATTTTAAGATTCCATTAAATAAGCCAGAAATAGAAAAATCAAACTAGGTACTATAAATTGCTGGTAAAGGCACTTACCTAACTAAGACATTCTACCTATAAAAAAAAGTGTTAATCTAAGGCCAATAAAAGGATTGTTTGAAAAAAAAATATTAAGTATTGAATGAGAATTAATTATACCTACGTTCAATAATAGGTTGATAAATCTCTAGTGTATTTTGGCCTGTTTATCAGTATAGCCGTATTTATTAGGTTAGTATCAATATTTTACTTACATAAATTTCTTAGTTTTGTATTGAGCCCTTACAGTTTTAGAAATTCCTTTTTATTTTATTTTATTTTCGATACATCTTCTTAGTAGCAATTTCTAGAAGTACATATACAGCTTCGTGTGACTAAATTGAATTGAAATTAAAATAACCCCCCCCCCCCCCCCCCCACCCATTGAATCTCCTATGGCCCGAGCCGTAATTATAGAATAATTCTCAGTTGTCGACCTACCCAATATCTATGTATGTATACATCCCCACCGTCAGAACTACAATTTTGCAATCTCATATCATTATATAGACCAGACAGACTATACATCCAGTTTACTGAACTTATCAATATCGCCCGATTTTGAAAATCTAGTTTTCTCTGTTCTCCTTAAGTTCTCCTTAAAATATAAAATGAATAATTATAATAAAATGAAAAAAAAAATCATAATTATTAGAATGAATTTATTCTATTTATTATAAAATTCTCAAACTAAAATCTATTTGTAAGAAACATATTTAGATCTCTCATCGTTGCCAAATATCCTAGTTTTGTTTCGCATGAATCATTTATGATAGACTAAGATCACTTAAGTTCTCATAATTTGTATGAACGCATTACAAAATATTTCAATTTATGATTGTAACAATTTTGATAAACTTCCAAATGCTGCGAATGAGTGTTAATAGTTCATAAGCCGCCACTAAAAGTCAATCGATCGTTGATTGATCTTTTCCGTAGCTTATTAGCATCATTTTCATTTGTCTTGAATCTAACGCGATCTCATCGCACTGTTGAATATTCACTAATTTATCCCCAACAGCAAAACTATTAAAACTGATCAATTTTGAATAAGATTGTGTACAAGGTTAAATCAGACGGCATCCATGGGAATTGAATTTAAGATGATCATGAAACATTGAAAATATGACTGTAGCCAAAAAGTTATCATGGACGATGGTTCGATTTTAGGTGAATTTGAAATAGTCTAGAAATGTAGACAAATTTTATTTGCTGACGTTCAACATATATGTATTTACATATGTACATATATGTATGTATATACATTTACATAATGCTGTGATAATTATGACTCCATTTGTTCGCACGCATGTTTGTTTTTGCAAGATTCCTTGCAACTTCTGCAGCTTTAGTATATTTTTACTAATCGGTTGTAAATAAACTTTAAATAAACACACAGAATCGCTCCCGGTGTTTTCTTTTTCCGTAATGTTGAACTACTAAAGAAACGAAACTCTGATATTATTGGCTTGCGGTTTTAACCAGGCAGACATGATTAACGCGTTCATCAAAAATAGATCTCTTGATTTTGTAACTTGAAGTTAGCAATAAACAAAGATTTAAGTTATCTGGAAATAGGATGTTGGCAGGGGTAAAAATAAAAGGTTTCATCAAACAATGACAAGCTTAAAATAATCTGGCCAAGAAAAGATCATACGATAAACAATTGAAGACTGTAATTAAGCATATTTTTTTTTTCAGAAAACGTTTTGTTTTGTGTTAAATATTTATTTTAAAAACTACTATATAGTTGTGTCAATATAAACTGTAGGTATATATATATTTACATAGAAGCTGAATATGGTACATATGTAGTTGTGAACCTATGTCAACCAATTCCTTATAGGGCAGAGGAGATTCAAAAGAAAAAAAAGTGTAATTGCTACAAGCTCTTTTGTAAGTAAAGTGGCTTAATTTGATGGATATGTGCAAATTTACTGTTCATAATTAAATATTATCTAATGATTAGCTTTAGTTACTAATAAATGAATACATTGGAAAAATTTCTTGTTGTAGGTTAGTCAGAGGTTGCCAACTTTATCATGTGTATGATCGATTTTTATCTGAAAAATGTCTCCCGATCTAGATACATGCATCTTGAGATTAAATAATTCAAATGTGGGTCTTGTTTAATAATAAGTAATAACGGGGAGTGTATAAAAACACATAGTTAATTAATTGAAAATTCGGTGAAGAAAAATGCTTGAAAAAATCCTTTATTTTTTTTTAAACTATTATTAATGAGAAGTCTGTTTTATTTTATTAATATTAAGTCAAACTAAGGGGATAGATACCCTATGATGCAAAATACAGCATGGCAGGAAGAAAAAACGGAAAGGAATTACGGATCATGAGAAAAGACAGAAGATGGTTGACTGTTCCACATTCGCACAGTTCGGGATACAAAGCATCACGGAATTTTACTGTACGGCCAAAATTACTTTTGAAGCGTTAAATAATGTGCGCGTTTTATTTGCAGTGTGAGTATTGCATGTAGGAATCATTCTACAAGGAATCAGACTAAATATTTCATCAGAACATTTGCCATGCGTATAACGATAAAGGAGCTAAACGCATCCAACATTGCGACGGTGCTCGAGTGAGCCCATATGAGAAGAGCAGTTATTGGTACATCTCCAATGAGGTTGAAGGCTCCCTTTTGGACAATATCCATTGAATCTAAGGCCTTCCGAGCAGCCCAGATATGGGATTTGTATTCCATTCCAGGTCTGATGTAAGACTTGCAGAGGAGCGCTAGATTCAATGGTTTGAAATATTTTTTACACCTTTTCAGATATACAAGAAATTTTTAAGCTTCTTTGGCAACAGAGAAGATGTCATCTGACCAGCTTAATATACTGGAAATATTAATACCAAGTATGTACAAAGACAGTGTATCATAAATCAGTGATCCATCAAAAGAAACGGGAGTATCTAACCAGGTGTTCATAATTTGGTGTGTATCTACATAAATATAATAAATGTTTAGTTTAGATATCAGTAAGTAGAAAACGATGTTTAGTCCTTATTAACTTTAAATATGAAAATGCAGATTCAAATAAATAGTACTATGTATGTAGATAGGAAAGAAGAATAAATATATTCAGTACATTGAGTGATATTCGGATGCTTTTCTCGAATAAGGTATTTCCAAAAATAATCCGCAAGATTTCTGACTTGAAATTTCATATATATTTTCAGAGTTATAATTTCCTTATATAATAAATTTCACGTTAAATGTTTCAGATATTTTACCTGCAATATGTTTTCATTTAAGTCCTTTTTCAACGGAAAAGACAGATATAAAGTCATCAATCAAATTTCAAATTTCAATTTCAAAAATTTATTACTTAATGTTGTAATTAAAATTACCATATTTTTGTAAATAAGCACACATATTTTATTTTTCATATCATTTACACTAGGGGGAGTCCGTCGGCATTGCCTGGCGATAATATAGATACTTCGATGAGTGGGGGTAGGGTGGGGTGGTTAGGGATCATCGCACGATTCCGTACTCTTGGGTTTCACTCTGTATCTGCATGTGTGTGTGTGTGTGTGTGTGTGTGCATAAATTCTTCTAAATATAAAGTTAAACACGAAATTTTGGTGTCGCAACCCTACAAAGGAGTTGCCCAATTGATCTCATTTTCGAACTGTATTTGCAATTTTTGTGAAAATGCCGCGTACAAAATATGAGCGCTTTACATCGAAGCCTTCTCAAGCAGCTACCAAGTGTATAGTGAAAAACAAAAGTTTTGTATGGCATCACTAAAAAGCGATAACCCAATGTAGTCCATTTTTGAAATTATATTTACCAATGCTATGAAAACACCAAGAAGCAAATTTTTTGTATGGCAACTCTAAAGAGGATTGCCAGATTGGCCCCAGTTCTGAGCACAATTTAAATATTTTAAAAAATTCTCGTGTACACAATTTTAGCTCTCGACGTCGAAAGGTGAAGCAGTGTCCAAATATATAGTGAAAACATAAAGTTTTGTATGGCAACACCAAAAAGTGTTCGCCCGATTTGGTCCAGTTTTGAACTTGCATTTGCACTTTTCATGAAAACGTCGTGTACAAAATTTGAGCTCCCGACGTCGACGCGTTCTCGGACAGTTTCTAAATATATAGTGAAAACCCAAAGTTTTGTATGGCAAGAAGGTGTTGCCCGATTCGGACCGTTTTTGCAATTTTATTTACTATTGCTATGAAAACACAAAATACCAAATTTTAGTTCTCTACGTCGACGAGTTCTCATGCAGTGGCAACACCGAGAGTTAAAACGAAGTTTTTGTATGGCAACCCTGCGAAGGTGTTGCCTGATTTAAACCATTTTTGGTCTTAAAGTTACATTAATTTTAAAAAACCCGTGTACAAAATGTGAGCTGTCGACATAGACGCGTTCTTACAGCTGTTTCCAAATATATAGTGAAAATACAAAATTATGTATAGCAACACCAAGAAGAGGTTACCTGATTTAGACCATTTTTTAAAATTTTATTTACTGTTGCTATGAAAACACCATGTACGAAATTTTAGCTCTCTACGTGTACTCGTTGTCAGACAGTGTCCAAATATATACTAAAAATCGAAATATTTGTATGGCAACCTTACGAAGGAGTTGCCCGATTTAAACCATTTTTGAACTTATATTTGCAATTTTAAGAAAACACCGTGTACAAAACTTCAGCTTTCCAGGTCGAATCGTTCTAGGGATGGACAATAGCGCCATCTTTCGTGTCCAAAACTATCCTATCTTTCAAGCTGGAACCAACCATTCACAAAATTTCATTGAATTCGGTTGCGGTTACTGAGATTTGCATTATAAATTCTGTCTCATATGCACTAATACTACTGATCATGTCCTTGATTATTCTTTCCTTGCAGTTCTAAATACAAATCACTTTAAATTTGACGTAGAATTTGTTAGAAACGCCAAACCCCTAAATAAAGTTAAATCGTTGAAATTCGCGCATTCTTGATCTTGCGCTTCAAGAGAATCAATTAATTACCTCGAAATTTTTCCAGAAATTTATTTCTACTTAACCACCTTTATATCAATATGTAGTAATAATTTTGGCTGCCTGGAGTAGTGTTTACAATTTTAAATGCTAGATCCATTACTTTTTTATATTAAATTTGTTGTTGAATATTGCTTGTTGGTGAATTATGCACTAACAACTTGAAATACTTGGAAATCTGATATCATCATTATATGTAGCATAGAGCTATAAATGCATTTATACAGCTTATCATCCCGCAATTCTTGTCGTAGACAGTTGATGTAACTTAGTACTTCATGAAAAGTGTAGCCATTTCAAGAAGTGTTGAAAGATAGTGTAACACTTTGCACTCAATGACTTATTTACACTAAGTGTCTGAAATTGTTGGTCTCTTCATAATGTGCTACGAGCCTTTATGCTGATAATGTAATACCAACCGATATAACCGAATACTAGGAGAGGGGGATGAGCGGTAAAGGGGGAGGTCGCGCACAGATCTGCGACATACATCCAAACACGCACACACACGAATCGAATACACAGGCTAAGCTTTTCAGAAGCTCTCAATTGCATCAAGTGTCTACGACATATACATAAACCTGTCAAATCAGCAAATTGAAGAGAAAAACAAAAACTTCTATTAATTTTATTAGCTCTTACCTTGGAAAAATTGAAGATCTTTAATGGCGTTGATGATTTAGCTCATGTTCTAAAAAAACCTAGTCAAAAAATGAATCTGACATTTTCCAAAATTTCTCATTTTTAAATTCCCGTTCAAAATGGTTTGCAATTTTTTGATTTAATTTGGCTTGCCTTGAATGAGGCGATGGTCACTGCTAGTGAGTTAAACAAGAATTTTTCAATGGAAAAAATTCTTTTACAAACGAAAAATCTATCTTTAAAAAAAAGGAATTTCTATGTAAAAGCTGGCGTTTCGTATTAGTAGGAAACGTATACTCATCAGTACGTTTTAGTACCTGCCTGCCTTATACGCCAAATTGAACAGCCAAGCTGACCTCATATTTACACTTAAAAGAATTTTTAAATGTGAATTTTATACAAGCCGAAATACCACGTATTTACTTGAATGACTAACAAGATTAGCCCTATGCGGGACTAGTCTGTATGATATAGACTTTGCAGCAAACTCGGTCAATTTCATATTGACTAAATTCACTGTGAATTTATTTCATAGAAAACCTCTCTAAGAACCTTTTAAAAATATTTTGCTGAGTCTTGATTTGTGCCATGTAATTACTACATTTATTTATGCTCAATTCGCTATTTAGTAGGTAATCTGTAATACTTGCTATGCAAAGATACTTAATGTAGTTCATTCAAGATTAAAATTATGACGTACGTATGACGTACTATTAATAAATATTAATAAATACCACTTTTAATAAAACTAAGTGACGAACCCATGAATTTTAACATATGTTTTTTTATACTCAGAGTTAAAAGCGTCGCCCATAATCTACGAATTTAGTATCGACTAAAGTAGCTTGTTGCACAACGAGAGGGCTTTTTGGTCGATTAAAGGTAAATGGACAACTTAAACTGTTGATCTTAAGGGAAACACACTGTTTGTTTATATATGCTACGATTGATAGTTGAAATTTTTTCATATCTACTATGATTGACCAAAGTTTGCCACCTGTCTACTATGTTCGACCAAAAATTGTTTCTCCAACCAAAAATATTTTCGCGATCGACCGAAAATCCCTTCGCGATCAACTTCTAGATTGCGATCGACGTGATGGCCACCTCTATGTTAGATGAAATTATTGGCTTTATGTATTTATTATGTACGTACAGATGGGCATGTTTCAGTAAATTAAGATCATATAATTTAAGAATATAAAATTTCCATTATAACGGTACTTTAATTGTGCTTCTTTTTAAAAAGAAGCGTTAATTTAAAAATAAATGAAACCCAAAAATCAAAATTTTGACAATTTTAATTCTTCGACAAGTGGAGTTAGAGGCACTCAGTAAAAATGGTATACTTTGTTTGAGCCTGCATGTCCGTCTGCCCGTCTGTCTGTCCATCCGCTTATCTGTCCCATTATATCATCCTCTTAGTAGTCTAAGTAAGTAAGTATAAGCAAGCATTGTTGATTAAAATTCCTAAATTCTAGCTAACACATTTCTTATATTCTCATTATAAATTCAATTCAATCTGGTACATAGAGAAAATAATAATATGTATATTGGTAACAAATGTAAACGAATAATTGAATATACTATAGACATAATATAAATATTATAATAAATAAATAAACTGCAACAAAGCCGTCTTTCGGGATTAGAAACGTATGTATCTAATATCCTTATAATAAGTCTTTAATAATGAAAGTATTAATTGGTTAATCATTAAATTAATGCACCAAGAGGGAACGATATCTTCAAGATATTGTTACACAATTTTTTTTTATACTTTCAGCTTCAGTAAGTTTATTTTTTCTAAGGGCTCTAATGCGGAATTTTGAAAGAACTGAACAAATGAAGAGAAAATTTAATAATTTATAGTTTCCTCTAAACTTCACTGTGAGCAAAGTGTTCCATCTGAGCTTCTCATTACAATATTTGTCAGCAGCTTCTTATTTAAGTAGTGCTTCTTCACTGCTGAGGTTACTTTTGCTCTTAAATAATCGTAGGATTGTTCTGATATATTCACATCTAAACTGCGGAAACTGGCTAATTGGTGCCAACTAATATACCAGAATATGTTCCTACTTACAACTTTTAAGGCCAGCTGATGAGGGAGCCTATTGGCATAAAGACGAACCAGAATTTTCAGAGAGACCAAACTCGAAATCTATCATATAGTTAGGTGGCTGGCAATTGAAGCATTCTTTTAACGAAATAGCCTTGTAGCTTTTCAACATTGTCATATTGTTGAAACCGCACCACCTGTACTCCGTAACAACAAACTTTTCTTGAAATAGAATTGAACAGAACAAATTTATCAGAAAGCTTTAGTCCTTCTTTTCCCAGAAATTTTTTCCAAGTTACATTAATAGCTGTTTTCGCGGACTGTAGATGGATTTTACTATAGGCCTTGAATGACAGCATTGGTGTTAAAGTAATATCGAGATAGGTGTATTCCTTTCCAACTTCTATATTGCCCATTTTCATTACTGTTCCTCTCTCTTGATCCTCGTTGTAAAACTAAAATTTTGTATTTGTCCAAGTTGAAAACCAGGTTCTATAAGTTACAGTATTCCTGAAGGATATTGATCATACGCTGCAGTTTATGTGGGCGATATCATCAGCATATTTTAAGACATTCAAAATAATATCCTTAAGTCTCAGTTCTACCTCCATAGAATCCAGTATGTCGTTAAAAAGAAATTGCAAATAACAGCGGGCTGAAATGCACTCTTACTTTATTCCAGATTTTGTAACAAAGCTATCTGAAAGATGCTCTCCATTCCAAACTTGAGCGCTAGTAAGTTCGTAAATTTTTATCAGCCTGCCCACAAACTTACTAGGCATTCCGACATTGTTCAATTTATAAAAAAAAAAACGCTCCTTTCTATCAATTGTGTCAAATGCGGCTTTAAAATCCACAAAAAAAGGCGTTTCTTATAGTGAATGAATGTAAGAGTTTGATAGCATTTATTAGGTTGAAAATGTTATCCATTGTGAAGTAACCACTGCGGAACCCTGTTTGACTTTCATTCAAAATATTGTGGGCCTCCTCCCAATATTGTGCGCTATTGTGTAACATGCCGACAAAATGCTTCGAGGCATGTGTTCATAAAGGAAAGTCCACGGTAGTTTTCTACTCTATTTACATCGCCTTTTTTGTGAAGAGCGAAGATAATCGACCTCATGAAAGATTCACGGACTTCACACCTTATTGTATATGTAAATGAAATAATTTAAAAATTCGCTTAAAAAACTTTCTGATGTACTCCTATAAAATTCATAAAAAATTCCATTTACATCTGGGTCTTTGTCGGCATTTTAGGATAAAATTAAGTTCATTGAAGTTACATTAACTATCAAAAGAACTGTAGTAAATTAATGGAGAAACATAAAGTATAGACTTGTACTCGAGTCTTGGATTCAGTAATTTTTCAAAATGTCCTTTTAAAGCAGTTATTTTGAATGTTAGGGCCCCCTATCCTCTTGATTACTTGAACATGCGTTGACTTAATGATTTGACACATTTCGAAAATTGTCAAAATGATCAAATCTTTCGTAGAAAATACAAAAGCTTATTTTTCCACTATATTTATTCAGACACGCTGATACGTTTACGTTTAAAGGAGCGTTTACAATAGCAGAAATGAAGTCACGCTTGCACTCTATTATAAGTTCTCCGCGCTTCCCACCAGAGTGGATTTCACAGAGTGAACGTCAGATTAGAACAATTCCTAATCTCACGTTGATACTTTCGAAAGCTTTCAACATTTCAGTTCATGCCAGTTTCTAACAGATGTCGCACTAATTATTACAAATTTTAACTAACGAAAATTAATAAACTATAGCAAAAAAACCAAAAATAAATATTTTTTGTAAGAAATTAAAAATGTATTTAGTATTTTTATTATATAACTTTAACAAAATAAAGTCAATTAAGAATTAAAATTTTTTTATGTTCAAATTGGCTTATCAATGGAATATAGATGACAGTCGTTCATTTCGAAAGTGTCCGTAATAAATGTTAATATGTATTTTGTATATAATTCAAATCGCTCATGGCTCATTCTGGTGTAATTATAGAAATATTTTCTGTAATTTAACATCATTTAGTTAACTAAATTATACGAATCGACAAACTGTGTTCTGTTTTGAAATATATTTCAAATATAAACACATGATAATCTGTCACACAATTATCATATGATCTCGAAAATTCGAATGAAGCTCACTCTGGATTGTGCATGCACGCTCAAAGATCACTCCACTCTACTCTGTCATTGTAAATGCTCCTTAAAGCTCAAATTTTGTACACACAGTTTTCATAATAATTGTAGATCAAGGTTTGAAATGGACAAAAATTCGTTCACCTACTTTGACGACATGTCTGTGAAAAGTCACACACTTCGGAATTCTTTGATACTACCCTATAAATTCGAAATTGTCATCTTCGAACACTTTCCTGATTGTAAAAAGGTCTTAACTAGATAGGATTTTGATGAATTGTAATTTATTTTAAGGAATTGTAATTGTATTCTTTTTGTGATTTTTTCAAACAATACACATGGTAGCATAGCAATAGCCGTGCACACGCATAGACATTAGTAGTTAGTTCAGTAGCGTATCTAGAGATGAAGGTGGAGGCGGTCCGCTCCGGGCGGCACATATTTTGGGGCGGCATTTTTTATATTTCTGTCTAAATTATAAAAAATTAATATCATAATAATGTTTTCATCCACAAAATCATTTATTATAATAAGTATTTAATTTAACAAATCGTGCTGACCACGCCAGTCCTTATCGACGTTGAAATTTTTAAGCTTAATCACGTATGTACATAAATACACATCATTTGTTAATACTTTCTTTACCGCTTTTGTTATTGTAAACAGAACCCCCATCGGTCATGGACATCGTCAATACGGAAGAGGAACATATTTGCTATATCATGGTGAAAGCAAAGTTAACTTAAGAACAAGTGAGGAAGTAAGAAAAGAGAATGCTTTTTAATTTCGTTAAAAAAAAATAATGTACTCAATTTCTTAGAATATGGAGACTTCGTACACATGATATTTAAACGCATTTATTAATAGTTGTATTTACCACCCCCCCCCCCCCCCCGCCCCTTCCCCTGACATATGTACGTACGTGTTATACCTATACTGTCCAATCGCAATTATTTTGACTGCTTGGGTAATGGGTAATTTAAATTAATTAAATAATTTCTATTATTGATGTTCAGTCCACCTATAGACCTAAGATCCCTCGATGATTTCCCCACTGCCAGATACATCCACAAATCTACAGTCACAATCTCCCAGTCAGATCATCAACAAAAACATAAATTCCTCGTCCAGCCTAAAACAAATAAAAACAAAACACAAAGAATCATTCTTCCAAGAATGTGAAAATATAAGAATACTTATCTAATTCTGCATTTGTGACATGATTAATGGTAATCTCCACTAACAGCATATTTAGCTGAAAGCTAATTAATTTACGTGAATAATGCACTTCCACGCTAAATGCATTATAACGCAGACTGGAGGCAATGTCTAACACGACTCATTCATTTTTTATTTTCAACAAAAGGTCAAAAAACATCACAAACTTACCTTAAACATGCATTCTTATTACATTTGTTGATGACAGCAAATGACATTACGTCAAATCATTTGAATTCGCCTCAGTCATCAAATTCAACAAACGTCGCTAGGGCAACACCGAGAGGCGAGAGCTCATAACTGGATGCGGCGGCTATAAAAGCCGACGAGCCGCAGCAGAAAATCATTCTTGGTTCAGAGCTCATCTGATTCGGAGACTAATCCGAGTAACAAGAATGAAATTCCCAAACCTCATATAGAAGATTAATTCTATATTTCAGAGATTAATCTGAAAATCCTATTAATTCCAAAAATTCCATCCCACACTTAAGCGGAAGATTAACTCTGCGCAGAGATTAATCTGCAATAATCCGTCCCACACCTAAGCAGAAGAATAATTCTGCTGCAGAGAATAATCTGTTACATCTCCTGCTCACATTTACAGAGGAATAACTCTGCTGCAGAGACTAATCTGCATTCTTCGTTATAGTAGCATATTGCTAGATTTCTGCGCACGCTCAGAATACTGTCAGAGACTAATCTGACTAGTTGTACTGACAGAAGCATTTTACTGCTCTTGTGCCCTCACGCACTAGCAGCAACAATATTTTCCCCTTTTTCTTTGTTTGATGACAGATAGTAATTCTGATCTTCTCTCCCTTTTCAGAGCGAGGAGAAAATTGGCAGCGCCTCAGCAGGAGCTCATTAACTTTTAATTTGAATTTTTTATTTTTTTTTTTATTATTTTTACTTGAAGTCTTTTATTGAATTTTATAGTAGTTTGTAGGTGAGCTTTTAGTTCTGAATTTCTTTGTGATATTAGGTTAAGCAAATGAATTTTTGAAATATTTAAATAAAATTTTATATTTGAATTTGTAAAACTGAGTTGTCCTTCACAAACCGGCACTCCCTCCCACGTCCGAGACTAGCTCTCACAATTGAATTTCGAAAAAAAAGTTATATGACTAGTCCACCCCTGTATTGCAATTTCATGAGCAATGAGACCAACAATAAACATTCATTTCTTCTTAGGAATTCACATAAAATATTGCAAAAAAAATCTTCAAATTTTGCAAGGTGTGATTTTTTTTTGCACAATTTGATAAATTTTTTTGTAAAATTTGATAATTTTTCTTTTTGCCAAATTTGATTGATTTTGGTTTTGAAAAAATTGATAGTTTCTGTCACTGGTAAAGTTACGCGCAGTGTAGAAACTCGTTGGAACACAAGAGGAGATGCTTTGGAAAAATTGATATCTTAGGATGAAGATATTAAAATGAGATCAGACGCTGGAATATTACTGAACTCAATGCAATTTTGAATGTCAAGATGACATTAACGAGGAACAATTGAAAGGAAAAGGATCCAGAATTTTATGTCTCTACCTGATGTACAAGAGCAAGCAAAAGGTTGGAAAAACGGAGAAGGCCTGTTGAACTTTTAATATTTATCCAAAAATATAGGTTGGAAAACTCTCTTCTCAACATAGTAATATTTTTAATTTTTTTTTTAATAATAGCCATCAGTGTCGCTAGTTGTGAACGGAGCTTTTCAAATTAAAATTCAAGACTTTTGTAAAAAACAAAAAGGAAAAAAAAATATAAATCAACATACGTTTTATCATTATGTTATGTGTACAATTTGTTTAAACAAAATAAATAAATGATTTTACTCATTTTTTTATTTATGTTCAATAATTGTTAATAACTACTTTCGATTTTGATTAAGTTTTAAAGGGCGCAAATTCTGGACCGCCCCTGCCAGAAAAAGCTCTAGCTACGCCACGGAGTTAGTTTAGTCTAAGTGGAATTGAATTAAAATCCATTTAGTTTGTTCAATGGGTGCGTTTTAATATTCCGCCTATGTTCCCACACATTCGTTAAACAGAACAAGAATTAACTTAAATTAAAATAAGATTTAAAAAAAACTTTATTCTGTGATTTCCCTGCCGGTTTGACAATCCTGTAGACTATTATTATTCCCTACAATTACTGTACTCAAATGTAAGTCTGCAGAGTAAGGACAATCTAGAAAAATATGTGGATCTATATACTTATAACTATACAAAGAAATTTGGACTAAATATTATAAAACTCGTGCCAGTTCGAAACTATATAAAAACTTAGAAGGATGAATTAATTCGCAAAAAAAACCTGGGCCGGTAATTGGATCGCGCTTCTCGGTTTTCATCTAATCAAGTTGGATTCCTTTTTAATTTCGCAAACCATGCAGCCAATGAAACCGGCATCTCGGATAGAGCCAGCCGCCATTTTTGAAATTCGGGCTCCCTTCTTGGAGCGGGAGCTGCACCACTATTGTTTTGAGTTAAGGATTATCCCTCCGCCCTCTGCGACATATCGTTTTATATCTTTTTACTGATCAAAACATTCGTTCAATGCCTATTATTCAGTTTTCCTTGTTTTTTTTTCGAAATATCCTAATTTACTCCAGATCACTTTACTAACAGCTTCAAAGAATGCCAGCGACTCGCCTAGGTAATCTGTTCACTAATTTCAATATATTTCGAACTTTTTCTTGGGATTTTCCTTCTAAAGAAATTTTCATTTTATTTTCTGCTATCTTTCACTTTTGTTCGTAATCAGTCAGTGATGAACTTGGGGACTCTATCCCTAGATATAAGGATAATTTTCGGTTTTAGGGATTTAGGGATAACATTTTTAAAAATGACGATATCTAGGGATATTTTTTGCACTAAAAGTTTAGGTTAATTTATTTGATCCAAGCCATAGTGAAGTTCTGCAAATTGAAGAAACAATAGCACAGAACGAGAATCACTGAATTACACTACTGATTTTGATGTCAATGTCACGTACCTACATTTGCTTTTAATACCAACCTCCACTCTACTCTTCTGTTGTGTAATGAAAATTTACAGTTTGGTGTTATGGCTAATAAAACATTCTATTTCTAGTGTTTCAAGTTCAGTACAACAACAAGATACAACAAAAAAAGAAACGTAAGATTAGAACTGATCTTTGCGAATAGCTTTGTGATCCAGAATTCAAATGTTTTTAGTATTTTTATTGTGCCTTCTTTTATTTTTTATAAAAGTCTATTTCAAGGTTGGATTGCAAAAGCGAAAAATGATTTGACATGTTTTGGTTTGGCAAGCCACATTACGTTAAATTTGTAGTAAGAGCGAATTAATTGCAGAGATACGCTGCTACTAAAAAGCATCAGATATCTATTGGTAGAATTCAGAATATTAAACCAATATCACAGAATTTTTCTAGCGCGCTTCAGCATAATGCCCAAGTAGCTGAAACTGAAATAAAATTGGCTAATGTATTTGCGCAGGATAATGTGGCAATTACAATTGTTGATCATTTGTCAGCCTTATCAAAGGAAATATTTCCTAATTCTCGTAAAAGATATGCAGCTTGGTCAGACGAAGACTTCCAACAATAACAAAAACAACAGATTTATCTCGCTAATTCGTATATTTACAGAAGATTTAAGGATGACTCATGAATGTCATTGAGAAAATATTTCTTTACTCTTCCTCTAGGTATACTGATTCTATCAAGGGGATCGGTGGTAACCTAATTCATTGGTTTACTGCAGCTACTAGATTCAGGTTAAAAGGTTACCCCAAACCACGCACTTCAGACTCACTGCTCATAGGATTGTGGATAATCAATACATACAGGGTGTTTCCTCCATGGTGGTCCATAGAGCGGAAGGTGATAGTACTCACCTAGGCGAACAAAACAGTGTATGGTAGGAGGGGGGGGGCATTCCAACTGTTTCAGAGTTACTGGGTGATTAATAAATTATGCTAGTCTTTCACAAAACACCCAGTATTTTAAAAAGTACAGGATGAACGATCGCTATTAAGACCTGATTGTATGGAAAAATACAGGATGTTTTATGAAAACCTAGCACAATTTCTTAATCACCCTGTATCTCCCACAAGGTTGGTGTCGTTTTCCCTTCCCATTGCCATACAGTTTTTTATTTGTATAGGTTTTCTATCACTTCCCGCTCTATGGACCACCATGGAGGAACCACCCTGTATGTAAAAAGGTTGCCACAAGCCACCGCTACCGGATGCATCTACACACATTTTATGCCACCTATGTCAAAAGGTTGAAAAAAGAACCCTGCTGCAACATTCATCAGAACGCATTTGGGGACAACCTATGTCAAAAGGATGTCACAAGTTCTATTTAACTAGCTTGTCGACCACGTTAGAATTATTGAAGAAACTTGTCAACATCGCTGTTTGGTACCTAGGTAAAGAAGATTACCTCAAGTTCAATCAATCCGGCAGCGTACATCAGGATCTATTGGCTGAATTACCATAAAGTTGTCGAATCTAACATGGGATATTTGCAAAAGAATTGGTAACACGCTAACGGATTACCATACAAAAGTTTCGTTTTTCATTAGATATATGTGTGTACATTTTGATACTATGTAGGTATGTATAGTTGAAAATACATTAAAGTAGACAGTTGAAATTTTATAAACGACTCTCTCTTTTAAAAATTGTACACAAAATATCAAAAATGGGCAAAATTTAACAAGTTATTCATAGGGTTGCCATATAAACATAATATATCATTTATTCCAGTCGTACACAAGATTAGACATCTTTTTTTGTACAATAAATAGTAGGTACGATACTAAATAAATTCTAGGAGAAGAAAAAAGATTATAATCTAAACTATGCAATATTCAGAAGAAAACAGAAAAAAAGAAAGAAAGATCAAACTATCAAGATTACAGAAACTTTGTAAGTGCGCTAAGAAAGGTCAAATAGAATTTACGTTCTGCTGCTAAGAAGATAAGTAGAAAAGTATAGCAAAATTTAATGAAACGATTATCAACAACTATATTATTTGCAAACTAATGAGCCTCTTGAATGCGATCAAGGAGTTGGCAGTTTGAATATTCAAAGGAAGATTATAGGCGCGAGATCTGCACAAGCTAAGAATTTTCCATAATCGTCTTATAAAAACGAGGAGTTATTGTGTTCCTATTGCGTTTATATGTTGCGGAATTGAAGAGTGCTCTGAGATACTCTGGTTTGCTTGACTTTAAAAGATTAAAGAAGAATATCAATGACCTACGCCGAAGGTAAGAGGTCAGAGGACAAGCAAGCAATCTTGTCCGAAAAGGAGAAATAAGATTAAACCTGCGCAGACCAAATACAAATCGAACGCGATCATTAAAGGCAACCTCCAATTTGCGGGCACAAAGGGAAACAAGCTTAGGGTAAATCGTACTACAATGTGTAAAGTATGGCATAGGTAGCGTCTCTACAAGCTTAAGACAAGCGGGTGTTGCTAAGATACTCGCATAGAGCCAAAGTCTCCGACGGCCGAAGTAGACTTTTCTAATCAATGCGTTAACGGTCTCACAGCACTTCATGTCTTGGCTTAAAGTAACACCAAGATTTGTAACTTTACTTGCCTTAACTAAGGAATTCTATTTCTATCAAAAGTGTTGTTGTAAAAAGCAATACACTGCTACTTTCCTGGATTCAGTATCAACCGATTGCTCTTAGCGCACAAGCCTATTCTGTCTAAATCATCGTTTATGCGTGCAAGACCGTCTTCAATAAATCCAATGGGCCTACTCAAATAGATTTGTACATCATCAGCATAAATATGCACTTTGACGTCACGAACTATACTTCAGGTAGATCATTGATGAATATGTGGTACGCCAAATAATAAAATGAGTGAGTTTGAGATATTATTATTTACCTTAACGCGTTGGTGACAAAAAATTCGTTAATGAGAGTGAGAGCTGAAGTACTGAATTTAAAAACAGCAAACAATTTATGCAGAAGGATGTTTTGATCAACACTATCAAATGCTTTAGTGAAATCTAGCAGTACTAAGGTACTAAAATTGTTTTGATCCAGGGACAATCAAATGTCAGTAGATACCCTTAACACCGCAGTCTCACAACTGTGAAAGCATCTAAGCCCTGATTTCCAAAGTGTAAGCAGCTCATTATCCTCAAAGTACTTAAGCATCTGGTTGTACATTGACTTTTCCAACACTTTAGAAAAGAAACATAAAATGCTTATAGGGCGAAAATCGGCAGGGGACTCGGGGTCGGGACATCTTTTCTTCGGTATTGGAGGTACTATCGCAGATTTCCAGTCTGAAGGAAACATTGATGTCGATCGTCATTATAAATTTGGTATTACTGGTTCAATACGCTTACCATAATACAATTTAAATGCTATCCACTGTTATTTTTTAAAACGTCTAAATTGGGCAACTTTCTTATATATATAGCACAGGCTTTTAGTTTTGATTAGCTGAGAAGATGTTGACTTGGAAAGCTAGAAATTTTTGCACGCTGGACAACTTATTCGCAGGGTTGAATCGTTATAGAAAGAAATGCGAAAATACGTTACGCGACGCAAGAGCATTTATATAAGATTTAATTGGTTTTAGACAAAATATAAAATATTTCAAATCGGTTAATGCACAAAATTTCTTAAATTGGATTGGAGTGTTTTCTAGAATGAGTACAGATGAAGAATATTTTTTTAAATACGACTGCAGATAAACAATATTCTAAAATGCAAGAAAACTGCATTTTTAATTAAACTTCTGCATTAACTTCTTTAATTCAAAAATCAAACGAAAATAATTTTTTAGCCCCTTACGCAATATACGTTTTAAACCTCAATTTTAAATTTGCTATAAATTTCCAAAAACATGGTGAAATACAAAAAAGCATTCTCAAAAAATGTATATTGATCTGCTGCAGCTAACAGATTTAAAATGAATTTTTAAATGGAAAATTTCCTCGTGTGAGCCACGGTATTCATGAGAAACACTGCCGATTTTTTTGCTCTATTTCAGTACACCACAATACTAATTTTAGTGGACGCTAAAGCATGGTTCTTTTTTTTTTTTTTTTGTATATCCGATGGCATTCAAAATCACTTATTTTCTAGTTCCTTTATTTATTAAAATATTTACTTAAAGTATGAAAGCTAGAAACTATTTTCAATGATCAAATTAAGAACAAAGTTTTCAATAACCTCCGCCGCATTTACATTTCACAAAACATTTTTAAATACATCAGCACAACTGCAATATGTGAGTATTATTATTGATTTTTAATTAGTTCTAAATGTTGTATATATGTATGTACCTATGTACGTAAGTATAAGCTTTCCGGTATCTCATATTCGTAGGTATTCTCCACAAATCGATATTGCCAGTATCCAATGCACGTGTCTAACTTTAATTTTCCATGGTATTTGCAAAAGCTATGTACATACGTATATAGATAAAAATTGATTACAAACAACCTATCTATCTACAGAAGTATCTGCTTTGACAGGTTGTCAATGAATTATTTCAGATAATGAAAGCGGCACTTGAAAGTTTCAATATATTCCGAGATAAAATCGGAACAAGAAGACAGCTTAGCCCGGAATTACTTTGAATTTTCTTATAAATTATACCTAACAGATGTAAAAGTGCTTTTTCAAATTAAAATTAATTCAGGAGCAATTGTTTATAATTGACCAAATGTTATGTGATTCTTTTAATGAATTCTTTGAGTAATTTTTACAGTTGCATTGAACATATAAAGGTGCATGAATATTGGTACAAAATGTGAACCATCTACTATGTACAAATTGCATTAAGTATCCTGTAATATGCAAAGCATACCTACAAATTTTAGATATGGCAATTTCATTTTCACAAAAAGACAGGTAAAATAATCAACTTTTGTTTGTTTCGGTAAGTGATACCTGCACATGTAAAATTTCATCAGAATCCGATTTACATTCATTTCATAATTTCGGCGTAATATCACGTGTAGATATATCAGACTCACTCGTTGAAGAATATGAAAATAGGAAATCTTGCTTTTATTTAAAACTTCTGTATTGTCAGTTTTCGGAAATTATCAAGTTCGAATTTTCCGTAGTACAGAAAACTACACACGTTATGCAAAATGTTTTTTTTATACGAATCTAGAATTTAAACATATAGGCCTCTATTGATGAGTGAATTAGAGAAGACTCTAAATGACTATGATTAAAGGCATCTCCATCCAACATAAACGAGAAACTTGGGAACACGGAACACTCAACATAGTAACCATGATTTTCTGATATAAAGATTTCTCTAGTTCTATCATAAACAAAGGGAGCAAAACAAAAGTAATCCATCGCATTTTGTCCTATGCAATCTACCCATCCCAGGAATTCTCAATAGATGCGGCTTCGGTTAGAAGGATTTTCATCAAAAAAATTTTTTTTTAACTGTTCCAGTCCGACTATTTTTGTGTGACCTCTTGTGGTTGTTTCATGGCAACGAGGAGCAGTCCATTCCCATTTTTGTCTGGTAATAAATTTACGGTTGAATATTGGATGTAGGTACAAAAAGCAGGATGGCTGCAGAGGGATTAAAATCAAATTATGCCTAATGCAAATTCCCCAAAAAGAATTTATAACATTAGAAAATGTCATTAAATTTTTAAATTCGATAATGGCTTCCCTTTCAGTATACGGAAGTTCTACAAAAGATTTTTCTTTTTTTATTTTTGTTGTATTTACGTTCAAAACGATATTTTCAACGTAAATTTGATTTGCTTAAACTGAAAATATAACAAGAAATTGAAGATTCACAAGAAAAATTTACTTCCTCCCCTAAATTTACTCAGTCAGAACAACAATGGTATCCAATATTTCAGAAGTAAATATCTCGTTTATTGTTAGTGAATAGTCGATAAGCACAGAAAGCCTTTCATCGTAGAATATGTATAAGAAATCGATAGCAATAAATGCTTACAATACCCCGTAAAGGAAAAGCTGATGACAGAGATACATAGATATGATGATAAGCGGATAATACCTTGGTTGGTTGGTTTTTAACACTTTAGCAAGCAAAGAAGTTCCTATGCTGACTATATTTGGGGAAAATGTTCAAAGAATCGCGTAAATAGATTTGCTAAAGACATAAAACATTTTTTTTTGTGCAATTTATACGCAGCATATAAAGAATTTAAAGCAATAATAGAAAAAAATAAATTAATGCATTATAAAGGAAATTAATTAAAATAAATTCCGAAGGTTGAATTTTAAAGTTTCTTAGAAATTGAATGAATGAATGAATGCGAAACTAAATTTATCGAACTGAAATTTATGACTTATGACCCAAATGCATAAAAATATGAAAAATTTCTTGTTTGTGCAACTTTCATTTTTTAAATGACTTTTCATTAAAACCTAGTCACGCACTGGACATTTAAATTTTTCTGCCTACCAACATAATCCGCATTATCCTTGAATTGGTACTAGAACCTGGATAATATATACAAAAAAGAAGTGTGTATAAAATGATAAAATAATCGACGAGGGAATATTCAGTTGAACGAAAGATAATCGGAAAAGCGAAGAAAATCTAGGAAAACGCAACGTCTTGAATATTAATTTCGAAAACAACCAGCAGGAGGCTTATCTGATCCACTTATCTATCATTCACATCTCTCAGAATTACATAATACTTTTAAAATTATATGTACCGTAATAATGTTTTTTTACTTTTTATTTTGATTAGGGCCCTATTTCTTTGATTCCACGAAACTAAATGCAAAAGAATTTATGAATTTTTTAAGATACAACTTGAAAAGTTTGTTAGAAGATATTCTGTTATGTAGTACTTGGAGTCAAATTTAATTCCAATTAGATGAAAGTCTATAAAACTTTGCACAGATAATCAGAGCAATACTTATGTATGTACATACATAGTATGTACTCAAATATTTTGATAGACCGTGATGTTTCTCTCTCATTCTGTGTGATAGATACCCTGATCCACTGTTATAGGCTTTTTCTCTGGTAACGAATTAAGGAAATTACTTTCATCTTTCTTCTGGGAAAAAATTTAAGCAAAGTTTTTTCGATATTTGTAGAACTTTAATTATAAAATTCATTAAATCCCGGTATGCGCTAAGAAGGTAAGCATTTTGATTATCTTATTTAAATAAATTCAGTAATTCATAACTCAGTATGGTTGTGTCATTGTAGATAAATAAATTGACAAAATTAGTTCCAAGTATACATACACGACACAAATCTTTCAAAACAAAAGAACTCGAGCTTTTAAAAGAAATTGGGCGATAGAAAATATGACGAATAATATACACAGATTGAATGAAAAGTACCTTTTATAGTTAAAGGAAAAGTTTTAAAATCCAATCTTTCTTTAAACATAGAAATCAGCTAATTTTCAAGACCATCCATTCAACAATTTCCATAAAAAATATAAATCCACTGAATACCACAAATATTTACAGAAATTTTTTCAAATGTCCCAATTTTCAGCTTCTGTCATTCTATTAAGTTTCTTCGCAGTAGTTTACTAATTGATTTACTACCACTATTGAATCAGGAAATCTTGTATATTTGGAAATGTTATCTTGAACACGGAACTCTGGAAACTTGAATGCAAGAGAAAAATTTTACCTGCTTGTCGAGTTTGGGATAACTCATCTAAGAGGTATTTACAAGGGAAAAACAATAACCGGTCAAGTGCGAGTCGCACCATCGTACAAAATTTAACACTACGTACTTTTATTTATTTTATCAAATGAGAGTAGATGTCATGTGACAAAATAATGCTGTCATTTGATAAAAAAAATGCCTACTTATGATAATAATAATGAATGAGAATAAATCGAGGAAAAAAATGCCGAAAAAATCAGGTTTCTTCCAGCTGGGGGCACGGGGGCTCCCAATTCAAGAAAACCACTGAAAAAAATTGCAGTAGATCATCTGAATTTTTCCTAACAAAATGATTCACATCTATTCTACTGCACCTTTTGTAAAAAACGTAACAATTTAATACATTTAGGAACGCAGGCCCTAGCTAGCACCCTGGCTTTCGGTCATGGTTGTTGAAGCCTACAGAGAAAACAGGAACCGCAGATTCCTGTACATGAGCGTCGCTTTGTTCGAGGTGTTTGAAGCAGGACACAGCCTATTCATGTTCACGCGATGGAAGGTTTGTTTTAATTGAAAACAGCGCCCAAAAGATCTTTGATAAGCCTTCATGTAATGACGGCTTCTTAGAATATTATCGCCACAACAACGGGGCAAAACAAACATTTAAAAAAAACAATTATAACTCGTAATTGGAGAAATTCAGCGAAACTACACGACGGCGAACAAGTCATTATGCATTGTTGTACGTAGTATTATTACATTTAAATAACAATAAAAATAAAAAATAATCTGCAGATTGGGAAAGTCTAATGAGTATCTTAGAGAATTTGATTGGTCGGTCTGTTTTGCTTCAAGGGATGTTGATGAATGTACATTTGAATTTATTACAATTTTAAGTCTTGGGCACGCGCGAATAGATTCAGTATTTATACAGCAGATCATAACAACAACAAAATCACTGCTAGCTTAACGATAAGTACAACCAAGCAATAAAAGCGAAATAGTCTGCTTTTCGCACCTATCAATTGCATCCATGTCCAGAACTAAAACACTATACAAAGAGAAACATTTCTTTTTGACCAGAATGGTAGAATCTTATTAAGACGCACACAGAGGTTTCTGGTCCCTGATCAAAACCATCAGGAGCAACTTCAGTAGTTCCTCTAGTCCTAAAACTAATATTTTGACTGTTAGATTCACTTTAAATTCTCTTTTTCCACCCACTTCACATCTCCCTTGTAGATGTATACCAAAGCGAATACACATCCGTATGAGAGATATGTTCTTATGTCCTTAAGGAGATCAACGTCCATATAGCTGCAGGTCCTGATAGTTTCAAGCTCCCGTTAAATAAAACCTGTGCCTCATTCTTAGCTATAGCTCTGCGAAAACTATTCTACTTGTCTTATGCGACAGGAAAATTTCCAATTGCTTAGAAACTACCTCACGTTTAGCCTATTCCCAAGAAAGGAAAGGGTAGCAAACCCTCAAATTATCGACCAATTGCAATTACTTCGATTCTTTCAAAGGTTTTTGAATCTATCATTAACTCCAAATTAATGAAGTATCTAGAAACTAATCAAACCCTCAACAATCACCAATATGCCTTTTCTTTTTCTGACCTTTCTTATGGAACGTTGAAGCCGTAGTCTTCTCAATTTTGATGATTCCAAAATAGTTGCCCTAGATATTTCAAAGTCCTATCATAGTGTCTGGAGTTCAGCCATTTTAGTCAAACTTAAAGCACTTGGCCTCTCTCTCATCCTCTTCTATTATGGATGTAAAGTGTTTTATCTGGTCACTTAATACGGATTATATTAGCTGGCGTCATATCTGAATCTCAGCCAATAAATGCCGGGGTGCCTCAGGGCTCTGCTATCTCCCATCTCTGTTCTCAATTTTCATTAATGATCTGCTTTTTCTTACATTCAATCCCATCCATTGTTTTGCCGATGACAGTACCTTTGGTTTCGCTTACTCCCTTGACACCCTTGCTGCACAGATGGAATGTCACATCTGTCAAACTAGATTGGATGATTGGATCCTTGAACAACCACCTTGGTAATATCCTCGCTTGGAGCAAACCGCATCGCATCGAAGTCAATGCATCTAAGCTCCAAGGCTGTCCCTTCTCTTTAAAACAAGGTCATAATTTTCCACTCCCATTTCTTTTGATAGAGCACTTCTTGACAATACACCGTCTTTATGCATTCTTGACATTAATATTTGCAGTAAGTTAATCTGAACAGATCACAACTTCCTTGTTACCAAATAAGCAACGCAATATCTTAGATTTCAGAAAAGGTGTAAGAAATATTTCAGCCCATCGATTCTAGCGCTCCTCTACAAGTCCTTCACATTATTGGCGATGTGGCAAGAACTTGTCATATGGACTCACTCAAGCACCGCCGGAAAGTTTGGTTGCCTTTTGCTCCTATATTGCTACATGCATGATCAATCTTCTGATGAAGTGTCTAGTCTGATCCGGGATTCCTCCATGTAAGACTCGCACTGTGCACATCCTTTTACCCTTCAACATCCAATCATCTGTCTTCTGTCCGGCATGCAATCTGCGAAAGTTTAAGGGTGATATACATCAGCACCTTCGCCACCCTCCTCACGTTCCCTAATTATTTTCTTTATCACTTTCTTGCCATGCTGTGCTGCATCATAGTTCATAGGATATCTCACGAGCTTGACTTAATAATATAAAAACAAAAGAAGTCACACACTTTCTCAACTTACGTACATGGTATGTATTGCATCTGTTCTGTGACTGCTATTTTAAATAAATGTAAATTTTTAATTCCTGTATTTTACAAAGATACATTTTATTGTAATTCGTGAATTTGAATAAAATACATTTCTCTAGTTTTACTAACTAATGGATGATTCGGAAGTTATACACTTCCACCCTTTTACAAACCAAAACAAAATCAATAATCCAACATCCGCTTTGACTTTTCGGAGTGGCTAGGAAGCTGGAGCAACTTTGCGAGTGGAAACCACTTGCTAATCTGTTCCTCGTATCTTTTAAATGATAAATTGTGTACATTTGACATTTACGAGTGGTGGCGAGTGTCTTCAAACTTTTTTTCACATTTCAGCATATACCATTTTTAAACCATAGTTGTGCCTCCCCGCTCACCAGAATCCTGGATCCGCCACTGATGGGGCCCCCTTTAATTTTTAATTTAATTTTATTTTTATTATTTGTTGTTATATGGCCAATAGAAATACATACTCTGTGAAAATTTCAACTGTCTACCTATTAGGGTTCATGAGATACAATCTGGTGACGGACGGACGGGCAGCGAAGTCTTAGTAAGAGGGTTCCCGTTGTTACCCTTTGGGTACGGTCCAAATATTTCGTTGTAAAAAAAAATGTTTCCTATATATTTTTGCATATAATCATGCTATTTTTCTCAATCTATTATGTTTTAAAATTAAAAATATTAATTAATATACATTAAAAAAAAACAAAAGTCTTAAATCTAATCGAAATCGAGGTAGCAGGTCTATTCCTACCATATCTCAACCATGCTGAGATTTAAGCATTGGAAACTGCGATACTTCGGCAGATGGCTTCGGTTCCTTTGCTGTAGTTTATTAGATATTATTCTTGTTATTATTAAATATGCATTAGAGTTTGTTATTTCACGTGATCACGGGTACATGTGATTTTTATGGATATTTCTTCTGATTTCTGACATTTATATGGGTCCAAATATAATCTGATTTGGGGGTGTGCAAGATAGTCTTCGAATTGAATAGAAGGATTATTCTTCCTACGTGAATTTTCTTTAAAAATAAATTTAACTACGGAATTTTCTGGGAGATTAAAGCGCATCATCAATTCATGTGTAACGTTTAAAAGCAGTGATCAAAGTGTCGCCCTCGCTAATTGTTTGGATGTGGTTTTCCAAAATCACACATATTACTGGTCTAACCATGGATACAGAAGATGTAGAAAAGTGTTATAACAATCTTAAGAGATCATTTTGGTTTATAATTTTCTAAAAATCGCTTTTTTTTTGCATTTTTCGAAAGTATATGTATCTAAAAAGTATTCCGTAAAAATTTTAGAATGATCGGAGCAGTCTAACTAAGTTATTCTTATAGGTTGTTATCTTTAATAGCTGAGCGTGCTCGGCCGACCCGTCTTTTGTCTAATTCGCTCTCTGTGGCTTTATTCATTCAAACAGCTGCTTGCTTTTTTTCTTAGAATTAAACCATTGCTGGTAAATTTGACAAGTGAGGAGTGACCTTGAAACGTTTGAATAGCGACAGTAACATCAGTTTTCGATTTTCATTAAAAAAAAACTTTAAACGCGTTTTTCTCAAAACAACGTTTTTTCGGTTGGTGGCGGTGATTTTTCCGGAGATTACCGGAAAATTACTCGCCTACAGTTGCTCGCCCACAATTGCTCGCCACACAATTTCTCGCCACACAATTGGTCGCCAGGAAAGAAACACGTTTATTGCATAACATAAACATATATTTTCAATTATTATTTACAAACAATTGTCGTCAACTAAAAGTATTTATAAAGACTTAATTAATTGTAATAATAGAATTATACAATTTTATTGCAACACTATTCGTCCAACATAAAAATAAAACAATACTAATAAAAAAAATTAAATAAACAAAACATTATTTTCGTTAATATTCAATACTCAATATACGAGAGAAATATGTATAAATATTCAAAAATTACAATTTTGAGCTATACCACGCAGAAATTTGATCAGTGTTCTATTTGGATAATGGTTTGACAATTATTTCTATCCTTTTCACACACTCACGATATATTTTTCTTAACATATTTAGATCACAGCCACTTATATATTGCTCTATTTTTTCCGGAATTCATGCTTTATTCAGTTTTTAATGCGGCAATTAACTTCTATATGCATGCTGTGGACCAGTTAGTTCAGTGAAAGAACGATGCCAATCTTCACAATAATTGTTGGTTTTTGGCAACCTATTTTGAATGGCACTATGACAGTTCCACAAGTCTCGAGGAAATCGAGGATTGCAACGACATCGACGACTTGGCCTGCCAATCCAAAATCAATGTTCTCGCAAAAGTCTTCGAAACTGCATTCTATATGTGCAATGGGAATGAAAGCTGAAGCTGGTATCATTCTTAGGTTTAGCGCAAAACACTATCCTCCTGATATCGATTTTGCAAACCATTTTGTTGATTGCAACGATAAAAATACTGCGTAAAATGAATACAAAAAAAAAAACCTCTAAGAGTCGCTCCTGGAAACACAGTCTTAAAACAATTTATCGCAGTTTGCTCAAAATCAACCATAATCGACTTTGGTGCTAAATTGGGTTCCAAACGTTTTAGCTCGTCGAAAAACTTTTCCTTTTTCGCTTTGCACAAATTGTATCACTGTTATTATTTAAGTAGAAAGGCAATCTTATAACACACTGAACACTTAAACGATCTGTGTACTAACAGACTGAATTTCTAATGAATATAAAATGCAATATATTTTGACCTATATTGCTTTAAAGCCGGACGCAAAGTCTTGGAAAACAAAGAAATAGACCCTTACCAAAGATAACCTAAAAAGAAGATAGGACACAGGCGAGATTTCCGAGTGTTTTACATTTAAAATGTACACGGCTAGAAAAGGAAAGAGAGAATAAGTAAAAATCTCCATTTACTTTCACCACATTTTCATAACACAAAAATTAAGTTTAAAATTGTTCACAATTAACAAAACTTTCCTCTTTTCGAAAAACTTCTTTGAATTTTATATATTCCATGTTGTCAAATCAAATTTTACTTTGCATCTGAATGATTATTGATTCAGTAAACATCTTTTACTCTTATACATTAAAGAGTTTGATTTTAAAAGAGTTTTCGCGAACTAAAGTGCAACACTATGAACATCTAAAACTACAAGTACTTCTAGAATCTGTAAAATAATTAAATTTATACAATGCAGTCTGTGTTCTCAGTAATGTTCCAACTTTTAACATAAAATTCCATAAAATATGAAATTAATATCTGTTGTTGGTGAGCATCTTTCCTGTCCAATAATTGTGGGGGAGCAATTGTGTGGCAAGCAACCTTCCTGGCGAGCAACGGTGGGCGAGGAATTGTTGGCGAGCAATTTTCCGCACACCTTCTCCGGAGCCACTGAACCGATCCTTATGAAATTTTAACCACGTATTCTGCACATAAATATCTTCAGCGCAGTGCATTCTATAACCGTATTAAAATTTTAATTTTTACTGTTTTTTTTTCTCCAAAAACAGTGAAAAAACCCACAGTCCGAAATATTTTTGATTATTTCGTTTTAGAAGAGCCGTTATGGAGTTATAGACGCCGCCAGCGACATATCTATTTTTTGAGGAGTTACGTTTTACTGTTATTTATGTTTATAAAACGTGTTTAAAATAAAAAAAATGTTTTTTTTTCTCTTTCTGTAATTTCTAGCTTTTGTGAAATAGCGCCAAGTGTCATGCTCCGATCAGAGAGAACGTTGGATATTGGATTTCTGTATTTCAGTAGTCTTTCTAGCATGAAGAAAAGAGCTCCATCTGGTTTTACAACTCTACAAGAGTGTTTCTATTGATAAACCTGGTTGGTCTTACTTAGATACGAAAGTATATTTGGCCACATTGCGAATGCTTAAAATGGCTAACAATCTTACTTCCTTTATCAATTACATTCTCTATTCTACAAATTGTCTGTAGTTAATGCTTTATTGACAATAATTGGAATGGTATGAGCTGGACATGTAACGTCGACTGGTTCAGGGACACTTTCTAATAATTTAATTGCATTGATAATATTCGGAGCATTATCCGTCACAACTGTAATAACTTGGGTGTAAATTTTTGCATTCGTGAAATATTTCAGGAATTCAATAAGTTTGTTCAAGAAGGCATTTTTTTGGATTCTCCGGTATATAGCAAAAGCTAAAAAAAATTTATTTGTTATTTCATCACACAACCCATTTGATTTCGGGTGAGAAGTTTCAAGTCATGGTTATGACTAATTAACAGATCCCAAATTGCGAAATTGAGTTACTTGAAAAACAAATGAAAAAATAGAACAAAGAAAAGTAATGAAAAAATGAAAAAAGAACCAAAAAATTGAGAAAAATAGAAGAAAAAAAAATTTTAATAATTTTTTTATTTCTTTAATAATTTTTATTCTAGGGAATTAATCGAAAATCCAGCTTCGCCTATCAATAGCCAACAGTATCGGTCCCGGCTCTTTAGGGCAGCCCCCCGCCCCGCAATCCTGAACCACCACCACCCCTCCCGACGAAAAAAACCCTCGTGACCTTTTGTAGGAAGCCATTGTAGGAGAAATTAAACGTCAGTGTAGTAAACAGGGTAAACACTGATTATGATTACCGCAGGGTTGGTAGTATTCTTTCTAAGTAATTATAAGCTGCAGACGATGAGAAAGTTTCAGTTGGTTCATAACCCGGGATAACACGAGTCAGTAGAATTGACGCGGACAGAGTCTGACACTGACTAGTCAGTACTGACTAGATTTCTGGCAAGTTAGTACTGACTAGTCAGTAAACAGTCAAACGTAAAATTAGCCGAAACTGAAATTAAAAGGTAGATGCTAGTGGAAATTTGTGTTTATATTTTTAATCTTCTCTCTTTTCAGTTCGAAACTCAATAGACTATAATCTTTAGTTTTTAATAGAAAAATGACGAAATAAAGAAGAAAATCAGTAAATTTAACAGACGAATTCAGTACTGACCGTCAGTTCTACAGACTCGTGTAATCGCTGCTTAAAAGGTAGGAGGCCCAAAAATAAAGTATGATTTGAATGTTCTCATATATTGAGTTCTCTTTCAGTTTCAAACCGGCAAATCTTTAGTTTTTTTCTTTCTCCAGTTGCAGGGAGAATTGTTTCTCATTGAAAATAAAGATAATGGTAAAACAGAAAAATATTGGCAAAACTTAAATGAAAGATTTACATAAAGCATGTAGAGCATGTATATCCATCCATTATTACAAGTATTACAACCATTGCATAGAAAAAAATTAACATTTATTCAAATAACTGATAGGTAGACTTAAATTTTGGAAATTTGTGTAGATATTTATCAACTAACCACTCAACAAAGCATATGTCTCGTTAACTCCTCAGTGGTAACAGCAGTCGCCTGGAAGGTGAAAAATCCCTGTTTCAAGCCCGGACGAAACGGCTGTTTTTCATTTGAAACTTTGGTAATATGTAAGTTCGACTTATTACATAAACCATTAGTCATCTAATGGGAATAATTGGTTGAACTGTGACTTTAGAAATATGTGTGAAAACTAACAGATTACAGTTTATTAAAAAAAAAATAAAGAAATTTCAATCTGTAACACTTCCATAAAACTTGGCTAAATAAAACCAATAGTTCGAAAAGAAAATTAAATCAAAAACAAAAACTAACAAAGGAAAATGGGACTAATAAAAAATTAATAATTTTTAACGGCAATTATGAAAATTAAAGAAAACAAAAATAAAAATATATATATTAATACGAAAAAAAAAACACTGACTTTAAAAAATTAGGTTTACTTATAACTTTAAGAACATTGAAAGCAGGTAGGATTTCCACTAACAAATAGTGCTTCTACTATTATAGTTAAATATTAAATATATGTACTATAATCGCGCTTAGCCTGCATCGCTGTTTCTGTTAGTGGTCCCACGTTATAGATTCAGAGAATTTGATACTTGCTTCGATCAATTGCTACCACGTTAATATCCAGCACATCAAATTAAAAACACAGCATACACAGTAGAACAGCTCTGTTAAAACTGTCACATGAGTAGGATGCTTCTATAATGTGACTATATTTTCTCTTTCAAAATTTTTAATTAACACACTAGTGCATTTTTAATACAAAGATTCCTATGTAAAGCTAAATTGAAGAAAGAGAACTTACAGCACGCACAAACTCGTACTAGAGGAAAAGGGGCAAAATGACAAGCAAAACTATTTCTGCAAGAAAAAATAAAACAATTTGTTCCACTTCCCATGCCATTCTGCATGGTAGAGCTGTCAAACTGTCACAACCTTTATTACAGCCATTTTGCCTATTAGACTGTCCACCACTGAACACCACTTTGCAATCAAACAGCTGTCCAGTAATGGAACAATGCATTTGCAGTGCTTTTGCCGAGATGTGTACTTACATAAAACTAATACTTCTCCCAACCATTGTGCAACTAGCAACTTTTCGCCCATTTACTTCCATATCATACTTAATAGTTCCCTCTTATGGAAGAAATTTTGAGGTATGTGTTTTGTGATTAATATTCTAAAATTATTTTTCAGTAGTTTTGTTCTATACTGGTCAACTATATGTACACTGTGTTAAAAAGGAGGAAGAAAGAGTGGAATGTGTATTGTCGTATCTTCGTTGAATTTTCACTTGTGATTAAATGTCATTTCTTGTCATTTGAGGAATAAAATTTTAAATTTTTTTTTTTTTCAGATTTCAATCTATCCTGCTTCCACATTTTCTCGTTTTCTTGCTCATCGTTGTTAGTGGAAATATTTAAAATAAGTATAAAAATTTCTAGAAAAAGTTGTCTGATGGTAATTTTTGTAATTATTTTGAGCATTTTTACGTGACGTGCGTTTTTCCTCGTGAAAGCAAAAATTTTAACAATTTTAAATTTAAAGTGTGTATCTAATCTTTATAAGCCGCTATGATTTTAAGTTCAACAACTAGTTGAATCAGATGAGTTTCTAGTTACATTGTTGTTTACATATTTTATTTCGATTTTTCCGGTCCTTTATTTAAGGTACTAGCACAAATTTTTGTAGGTGTTTCTAAATAATTACTTCTACTTAATGTTGCATATCAATCACTTCGTTCTTATTATAGCTAAATGGAAATCGCAGGGTATACTCAGCTTGTCATTCCATTTGTAACACATAGAAATAATGCTGGTATAGTAAAATAGATTGGATACCCACGTATAATATTCAAAGTAATTTTCATTTTTACATATCTGTCCATCTATCTATCCGCATGATAACTCGAGAACGGTTTCACTTAGAAAGCTGAAATTTTGTACACTAATTTAGAATTAGGGCCTGTCCGAATCCAAGTCTTCGTCTTCGTCTTGTTATTATACCTGGTATCGTAACACAACAAACTCAGGTATTATAATAGTTAGACAAAGACGAAGCTAACCCGTCCGAATTTGTGTACTTAGCTTGATATTTGACGTTTTGTCAAAAGTTTGTGGTGTTTTACTTGATGCTTGTATACCTCCCGCCGTGCATTAATCAACTGAAAATCAAGCTCTTTCGAGTTTGAAATGCTTAATTAGTTTTATATTTAGAAGGCAGTCATATATTTCTGTGGTTTTTTCAAATAACTCGTTATCTGCAAAAAGTTAGTTTTGAGAAAGCGAGGGAAAAGTTGAAAAAAGTGAGGAAAAGTTTGGGAAATCACCAATTTGTGGTTTTTTTTTCTTTTTCTCACAGGACGTTTTGAAATAAATTTTATTAACAGTATACTGATACTATTTTTCAAAAAAATTTAAATATAACGAAAAAGTTGCACATACAATGTTTTTCGCTCTCAATTATAACACTTTTTTCGATATACTGTGTGCGAATTAACGACTCAATTGAAGACGAATATTTATTTGAAATCAGTAATCGCTACAGGAGTTTTCTTATGCCGTTTATTGAAAAACAAGGAAAATCGCGAAAGCCATGAAATTTTATCAGGCAAAATGACTGGAAATGAAAATTAATGTTGTTAATACTGGTATTGATAAACGCGATCTTTTATTATCGTCGTTAATACATACACAAACAAAAATTGAAGAAAAATCAAACAAAACAATGGAAATTAAAAACATTCGGAATTTCATTTTAAAATAACAACTTATCTGCACTTGCATTGATATTTGATCAATTTTTTTTAACTTCTCGGTAGCATGTCTACTTGTGCTGTTTCTTGAAAAAATAATTTAAGATTTTTGGGTATTTAAGTGGTTATTCTTTTGTTAATAATAGTGTAATTGCTATACCAGAGTATGCAGGACTACAAAATATAAAATTTTATGTCGTATGGTATATTTAGTTTAAAATTGTAAATTTTGCAGTTAACGAGTTATTTGAAAAAACCACAGATTGACCATCATAAATGCAGTCAAATTCAACAAATAATAATAAATTTTTGGCTACACAAATTATAGCTGTTTTATCAACACTCATATTCATTAGTTTTTAAAGGAATTCAAAACATTATAATTCCTGCGCCATATGTATGCTTCATTTTGGCAGCGTTCTGCATTTTTTCATCAAGCTCAAGACGAAGCTGCACTGTCCGAATTCATTGGATAGTTTCGGTAGAGATTGTGTGATACCACATATTAAAAATCAAAACGTTATATGAGTTTATCAAATCACACATTTTTTAATCGATTGAGTGCAGACCGGTTTCTGCATATCATCAGCACACTAAAAATTTTATTGCTTCCAAACTGGCCTCTTATAGTGGCTTGCAGAGTGATGAGTAATAGAGCTCCGTTTGATCGTTTAAGCAGAGGTGGTCCTTGTCCAGTAATGCTCAAGAGATCTCTAATGATTCCAATAGATTTAATATTTTCCCTTGTTACAGATATATAAAGTCTTTGCATCTAATAAATGAGTTGCATAACCGGGTTTGTTATTCTTATTTCTGTTGGAATTGGAATGGTCATCTATTCTTCCTTTGAATGAGCGCCTTGTTTGACCAATCAAGCTGACATGTTGAACATTTCAAACTATAAGCCCCGTTCTTTTGAAACTCGAACGTCTTATATTTTACATCGGGAAGAATATTACCTAAGTTTTGTGTGGTCTTAAAGCCAATTGTAATATAATGTCTTCCTAAATTATTGGCTAAGGTTACCGAAATTTTCCCATGTGTGGTAGGCTAGCCCAAATATCGTCGTCAACTTCTATTTAGATGGCTAGTTGCTTCTTTTATTGTTTTTTTCTTTTAATTTGCGAATTAAAAATTCTATCGCCTAACCCATTATTGTGTGCTATCTTTATTATATGTGAATTATTTCTCATCTACAGCAGACTGAAATTCATTGAAAAAAAATTTAATGAATTTCTAAAATGCATTGAGAATGCAAAAAAAATAGAGCTTTTCGACCCAGCGATCAGAGAGGTCTTATCAGTATGGTTATCTCTGATCACCTATCATCGAACTTCTATGGTAGACGATCAGAGATAACCATATTGATGAGACCTCTCTGAAAGCTGGATCGATTTTTTTTATAGTTTTGATTTTTCCCTAGTATCAAATTCGTTTATTTCACTTTATCTCGACGGCTTTTTCATAAAAGTAGTAAATAAAATATCAAAAATATACTAAATCGAGTAACAACCCATTCTTAGTGTTGCCATACGAAAATTGTAGTGCTTTGCGTATACTGTGAAAACAATCAGTTCTAGATGTTTTTATTGTACTGAAAAGTTCTTCAGAATGTAAAATCCTATAAGATTACATATAACCATTTTTACTGTCCGACGAAACGTTCTAGAAATCGAAATAGAAAAACCACTTTAACATCAAACTTACACAATAAACTGGCATTCATAGTGGGTATCGCAAGAATTAGTCTAAGACCAATTCTAGCTTTTTTCTTGTTTATTATTTTAAGCCACATATTCTGGAGAACAGAGCACTTCTAATTCCACTGACGGATGAAGGCGCGTACACCTGCCTTGGTGACACAGACTCCAGTTTTGGATACATGTTATAGTTTCATTTTTTTTTCTTCTTTTTAGGTTTTAAGCCAATATACTCCGGCTGAATAGAACATCTGAAGCGCAAATAAATACTATATAGACAAATTCCTTAATTGTATAGCTTCCATTTGTAATGCTTTCTATCAAATTGAATGTCATACAAAAAGTGGCTTCAGATATCAGAATTTCTCGATACGTCTGTAACCGATAAACGATACAATAAAAGGTTTATTTGTATTGAATTTGTAGCAAAAATAGATATAACAAAGTACTGATGGAGCATCAGAGCTTTTTCAAATAAAACATCGAAAGAAACTTAATATGACATTCAATTGAGAAGTGCCTGAAAAGAATGCTAAAGCTCATTGTCCTTAATAGGGGATAAAGCTTATCCATTCAAATCCTTTATTTTATAAAGCCGTTTCAGAAATAAAAAATTTAAATAATTTGAGGCAAAATCGTTAAATGTCAGAAAGTGTTCCTTTCGCATTTTGAAAACTAAGTGGAGAGTTTTTGATTAAGCTATCTGAGTACATCTTAATAATAATTAAATGCTTGTGTGATTTGTAGATATAATTAGAAATTGAACGGAGACATAGATATAAAGACTATCGACGTGATTATTTCTCATGAAATTTATGCATCGCCGGTAGCAGAAATAGCTGGAAGTAGAAGAACTTCAATAAAGGCAGAAAAAAGGAAAGAAATATTTCCGTATTACTTTTTACATTTTTTAAAAAAAAATTATAATTCCTTAATTGTTAAATTTTGTAGACAGAAGTGCAATTGAAGTCTAAATGTTAATTTTTCTTACCTGACAAATCTAATTCGCCACCAATATGTTGCTATAGTTTGTGTGTTTGGTTGGTGATTAGTTTAATTTTCTCTCATCCCTTCTCTATTGTATAATTGCAGCAATTATAGAAATAATCATTTATGCTCATCTATACCGCTTACAACCAAAAGAATTTTGACTTTAAAATAATTGCAGAGCAATACAGATCATCACACTCTGCTCACAGTTCTTCAATTGGAAAAAAACAGTTAAAAAACATTCTTTAGACTTTGTTTCATCTTCATCGGTAGGATAGCCTGTGAGTATTCGCAAATTATCATAACACTGAAGAGGAGAATCGTGTGCATACCGTAATGGAACTACTGTATGGCCCGCCTAAAAGGATAATTGACTAGAAATAGTTTGTGGTTCTACTAAATGTTATCTCTGAGCTCCCTAAATGATCTATATTGGAATACAAGGGGGCTACAAGGACTACGCCAGTCACCAATTTTCATCAGTTACGGCGAAAAAAAATAAGAGGCCTCCTCCGTTTCAGAGTTAAAAAATATTAACTATGCTCTTCTCAGGTCACTAAGTAACATTTACAGTACCATCTAAACAAAATTGACTTAGCGGAGATTACATCTTACCACTTCTGCCCTGAAGCTCACGAAATTTCGGACCGTTTGTTCTGAAATTGCGCAGAAGGAGCGAGGCTGCTCCTATCACAAAACATTGTATGAAACTCCATTCCAAAAAGATACTAGAGTCCAAACTTAGAATGACTAAAAACGATAATTCAAAATAGATCATTCAGATTGAAGTGAATGTGAAGGTAACCTCTTAGCAACCCTCTACGAATCTGCATCTATAGCAGCTTATCGCTTATCTGTATGAAGTATGGTCCTAAGGATCAATACTAAAACAATGCAATGGCTTACAAGTCATTTTTCTTTCATTAAAGTAGATAACTCAAAAATAGTAAATATTCACATTAGTTAATTTTCCAGAGTTCTTACACTTAAATAATTTTATACTTTGACTAATGAAAACAAACTCCGCTGATATGTAGGTATGTAGTGGGCGCTTTAAGAATTTTATTTCTTCATAGTTCTTTTTATAGCTTAAGCGATATTTTTAGTAAGACTAGCACCATGTGTTTGCACAATTATTTCTACCAAATTTTTCCGTATATCAAACAGTTGTAGTAAATTGGTGACCCAGTTGTAGAAGAAATTATTCTAAGCGATATTTGATTAGAGCAACTAGACAAATTACAACTAATTAAGCTCATGACACTAATTAACGCCTCCCATATATAAATTAAAGGCTAATCTGAGAATTTGGTGGTGAGCCCTCCTTTTAATCGTATAAGTGTTATTAAATTTTAAATTCCAATTACTTTTGATAACAATTTTTCTCCAGTGCAGCATTCACTTGCAGATGCACATAGTGCAATTAAGCTCCACTAAAGTATTAAAATTTTCAATGCTCTGAAAAACTCGTACCAACAGCTTTGCCACGAGTAATGTACACAAGAAGAACAGCAAAACTACCACAGCTTAAAAGCGTTTGTTGGAAATGGACTGTTCTAAATCGAAGTTGAAATATACCAGTTAATGGCATTAAAAAGATACGCGAACTGAAGTGCAAATCTGCTTTAATGTGATAATCAATTACCAGAGGATTATCTGGATATAATTCAAACAAGCAGGGAATTTCAAAAATAAACTTTCATCCGCCACACTGATGCTGCAGATTTTTTTTTAATGCTACGAGGGTTATCTCTAAGCCATTTCGAAACAACCTGGCAAATAAAAAAAGAACTAAGTTTCCCACTTTTATCGTACAAACAATATAGACTTTTGCAGTCTGCAGTCCTCCGCATCAAACTGTAAACATCCAGCACTATTTTTCTCGGGCTTTTGTAAATACCTCTGGCAATTGTCTGTGGTTATCAGTTTAATTCTCCTTAGGGGGTATTTTAACCATCAATTACAAGACATTAATTTGTGCTTTTACCCTGATTGTTAGTTTCTCCCATATCTGAGCACTGGCATTCAACTGTCGCAAGTTCCCTTCACAGAGACCGAGCTTTTAATTAGTGTTTTGTTCGAAGGGATAATTTTAAATCTGTGGCACTAAATAAAACAAAAGAAGAAAGGAATTCAGAAAAGTTAAAAAAAAAAGTTCATTTAACTTCTCTGTTCTGATAAACCGTAAAGAGCAGTCGGATTTCGGGCCAATTTAAAATCATTTCATTCGGAATGCTTTAGAACTTTTAATTGGTGGGCGCTTCCTATTCAGATGGTTATAAGCACAAAAGTCCTTTTGATGAAAGCAACTTATAGCTTAGTATTATACAATTGTTGGTATTCATGAACATGCGTATCATTTGCTTTTGGGATCGTATGCATGACCGTTTATGACAATTATTATTTTGGGGTTTACCTATGAAACAAGCCAAACCCTCTCTTCTTCTCTTGCCTGCTTAATGAGTTCAGTTAAACCTTAAACCTTGGATACTCTTAAAATTGTTAAAAAGTAGACTATCAGCAAATGTTCCAATGACAAAAAAAAAAAAAAATCTTGAAGGATTTTAAAAACACGACAAAATACAGTGAGGCAAGTCAAGTCGGGTTTCGCAACCGGCATTCATTTAGTATACCAGTATGAAAAAAAGTATTGAAGGCTAAGGTGAATTAAGCTGTTGCAAGACCTCTTTCTGCGGAAATTAGTGAGTTCTTTAAAGTGCAATATAAAATAATAAAATAGCTACTTACAAGTAAGTGTCTACTTAAAATGTATGTAAGAACAATAAATACTATCACAGTAGTCAAAATGGCTGAGTGGTTAGTCATTAAGTTTATTAACCAAAAGATGCTGGCTTTAAATCCTGATAAAGACTTAGATAACTTTCTTCTCATGACTGAATATAATGTCGTTGTGGGGCAGTATCAAAAAATGACAAAGCTGCTCCAAAGTACTTAATATATAGAAGAAAACGAATTTTTTTAATATCCTAAGTAATTCACCTCGAAATAAAACTGATAAATTCCTCGGTAAACCAACTGTAACATAACCCAAAATAATAACACCTAAAACACCCTCAATGAAATTGCCAAATTTCAGCCACTAAGGTCACCATTAAGATCATCATTTAGACCACTGATAATACGTAATCAGTATAGTTACCCCCAGTGGCGGATCCAAGATTTTGGTGGGGGGGGGGGGGGGTTAAATGGTATATGCTGAAAACTGAACAAAAGTTTGAAAACACTCGTCACCACTCGCAAATGTCAAATGCACAAAATTTATCATTTAAAAGATACGAGTCGAACAGATTAGCAAGCGGCTTCGGCTAAGTACTGAATTCTACTGCTTATCTTTTCTCTAAAGCTAAGCTTTTACAAAAATTATTTTAGGGTTAGATTCGAATCTAATACGCTCTACAGATGGGTTAAACCAATGATCATTCATTCGTAATTAAATTTTTCGAAATTCTAACTTCCCAAGATTTTTTTAAGTAAAATGAAGTTTCTGTCAATTTTTATATGTAATTGACAGCACATTCTTAGGGTACACCATTCCCGAAGTTTTTTTAAAGGTTTTAGTTAGCCACTGTATAATGAACAAGTTGAGAGGGATTTAAACTTGTGAAATAGGTTTGCGTAATTTTTTATTTTTTATACAGGGTGTTTCAGATCAAGATGCCCTCCCGTATACCATGCAATTTCTTTAGGTGAGCTAATAGAATCGTTCTAGGTCCTTCCTTCCTTCCTGGTCTTCCTTCAAGGTGAATTTGTTTTGCTAATTTCTCACGTAAGGTATCCACGATTCTCTTGTAAAATTGCATTTCTTTATGGTTTTATGTTGTAAAATATGAAATTAGTTGTGCTTTTGTGGTGTGCTATGATTTGAATGCATGATGTTGTTGTTGCTCGTATGCTTGTATGAAAAACTGCTTGTCTTGTTGTTTTATGTTGATTTTTTTATAATTACTGTAAGTAATTGCATTTAGTTTGATTTTAATTATGTATTTAATTTCTTAATTTCAGGCTCAACGTGAAATTAATACACCTATTACTTACCTACTCCAAGTGTGGTAAGATTTGTTGATATGTGCTTTATGAGGAAATATACATTTCTTTTCTTTGTTTTTACAGGTTAGTCGACCAATTACAACTCTTTTTCTTACTTTTAATTTTACAATAAGTTTACTTCAAAAATAACTAATTTATTTTTTGGTAACATACAATATTATCTAGTGTGTAAACCGAGAAGTACAGTACCTTGCCAAATTATTAGACCCATCATTCGTTTTACTTTGGATTTGATATTTTAGAACTGCTTTTATGGATTATTTGTTTTTTTTCCCATTCTTTGTGGTGTTGGAAATAATTTAATAATAACATTGTTGCCAAGCAAATTGAATAACGTCAAAAAATGTCCTCTTAAGTGGAATATTATACCCGGTTCGGTTATTTCAAATAATTGCGTATTATAACTGTTATGAACCTAAAAACCATAAAAATATGATCAAAAATTTTTTCGTATAAGCTAATAATGCTTAAAACATGATTAACTCATCTTGCAAAAAAAAGAAAAAATTGCGTCAGCATGCCTCGTCGTATGTCTGTAGTTGTTTTTTTTTATTCTAATAATTACCTACATATTAAATAAGTTTGGTGTTGTATTTTATTTCCTAAGGGACAGGGAAAGTGTTTAATTAAAAAAGACGGGCAAATATTGCATATATTTTAAGTTATTATAACTTAAAACTGAAAATGCTTATGGGTCTAATAACCAGGCAAGAAACTATATCTACTAGTCGGGTGTGTTTGGTAATCCTGTCTGATACCGTGTAACTAACTAGCCTAATCCTATTAGGTCACTTCCATATTCAAATTGAGTGATTTATTTGGGTGAAAAATAATTGACGTGACTTAAATTTTTTCTATGTTCATTTCTTGTGTAATCTTTTGAAGACTTTATTTGCTAATACGCCAAAGAGTAATCTTATGTCTTATCTCTTGGAGCCAGTGCTTTCTAAAAATTAACAATATTGTTTACAAATGCCATAGACTTCTGACACAAGGGTATATAATTATGGAGATTTTTCTTTTTTACTGTCTAACTAACTACCTACTTTTTAGGATCTTCAGCTTCTCCAACTTAGATTAAAAATACATTAAATTACATCGTTCCTTTCGTAATTCAATTCAAAGAAAAATATTATGAGTTCGACTGATTTTTTATTGTAGAATTAAGGACAAAGAACTTAGCTTCCAATTAAAAATATAAGCATATAAACTTGTCGATTATTTTAATCAGTAAGTATTTGGATAAACTTTGGACAAAACCTTTTACGTGGGACTGAAGTTGCTGGTGTACTAAGCTTCACTTTTACCACAGATATTAAAATAGAAAACAACGCGCTTCAGTTTCACCACCAAATAAATTAAGTAAATTAAAAAACTTTTAAAATAAATAAAATATATTTATTTATTTCTCAGTGGTATACACAAGAAAAGTTTCATTGCAAAAGAGGAAATGTTACAACTCATACCAATACCTTTAAGATTTCATCTAAGTTGTAGCATTTCTTATTTTGCAATGAAACTTTTCCTATGTATATTACTGAGAAAGTTTGCTTTTTAGTGCATTCTATTATATTATATATATTTTATATATTTATTATATTTGGTTTATTTATTTTAAAAAATTTTTTAATATATTTTATTTTCTACTTTTTAATCATAAATTCTATACACTCACTCGTATCTCAACTCATATCACACACGGCCTAAATTGGACAACCCCAAGGGTGGTATTTACCACTCCTACCTCAAAACGCCCCAACAAGTAAGAAAATGTTACCCCATGTAAATCCATCCACGTTTACTACCCTAAAAATTTTTCGTCACGAACGGAACTCTCAAGCGCTCAGGCGCTCAGACACAAAGTTTTTTAGTCAGGGGTTTGTGAATTGATAATTTGAAATTTGTGATTTGGGGATAATAGATTCGATGCGCCCTTTTATGTTCCATTATGCACATAAGCTAATTTAAGTGAGACCGCACCAATATTTGTGTTGGGCTCAAATTTTCTAGTGTGAAAGCACATTGCAACTTGCAGGTATAAACAGATAGCAGAATTCACAAAGGAGCAGTCGTTTTATTCTTGGAGTGCAAATCTATCGACATTTCTACACGTTGCCATTCATTTGTCACTTAAGTTTCCAATTGTTAATGGTTTTCTTTTGCATTCATCTAATTTATATGATACACGCATTCCTATGATTCTGATTGATATCTATCTTCTGAGGGGTGTACGTGTAAAAATAAACAAATTCCTACAAAATATTAAAATATGCAATCAGAAAAAGCGAAGTATAATGTGCTCAGATCATTAAATTTTTTTGCATAAATCGGTTTAAACATAAGAACGAGTCAACGACAGCACCACTAATTATGGACCCGTTCCGTTCATTCTTTATATGGACCCGTTCGTTTCGGACCGGCACATCTCTACTTTAAAGGCCATCCTGAGCATTAACCATCTCCAATCCTTTAAAATATTTTTATTATTTTTAATATCCCACATACAATCGGAATGGATATAAATTGTTTTTTAGAACCTAATTATTATTACCGAAAATTTAAGCATCGTTCTATTTGAATGTGAATTATATTGTCATTAATAAAACGCATAACTGCTGTCAATGATTTCACATTAAAATATGTTTTTATACTTAATACAGCTATTTCCATTACGAATCTTCACTATATATCATTTTTATGTTTCTATGTTACACATTCAGGCAATTAAATACTCATTAAAACGTTAATATTTTACCCGTTTAATTTCCGAATTATAATTAATAGCCAGGTGCAATGGCAAATTTGTATTTTCCTTGCACTTGAAGTTTTCACCATGAAGAAATGCTTAAATCGTGGAACTTGTGATGAATTGCTATGGCAACCAATTCGCACCATTGATCTATCATTGGGATGAGCTCTATTTGTAATTTTCTGAAATAAATAAAATTTAATTTCGGAATCAATAAAATTTTACAGCACAAGTCATGAAATCTAAATGTGTCGGCGTCCGGCGACCAAATGTCCCATAACCGAGGAACCGAGGAAACAATACCGAAAATAAAATCATCAGAAATAAGACTGAAAGTTAGAATCTCTCTCTTTGTAAATCGATTTTATTTCGTGTAAAGCTGTCTGTGAATCATCGCGTAATTTCGCATGTTTGTCGTGCCCGTCTCTCGCATTTACGTACGTAAATACATATTTAACATTGTGGCGGGATTTTTCGAGTAAACTGGTAACTGGAGAAGGTGGCTGATTGCCAAGAAATTTTGAAGACGAAGACCATTAAATGTTTTTTTTTTGTTTTGTAAAGTCATTCAGGTATAGAATTCAAATAGTATTCTGTTCCATTTTAAAGTATAAATTAAATGTCTTCTTTTGCATCGTCTTGGATGCATACAATTCAATTTTTACGTATTTTAATTCTCGGTAAAGATTGAAATCATAAATATTGCTGCAGCCGGATTTTCTTATATACCTACACATTACATATGTATATAAAAAATCATTAATAGATAGACATACGTCTTGTCCGTAATCTTCGCACATCCATTTGCTAGAAATTAGTTTGTCATTTTTACGGTTAGATTTGAGAATTTTTTTTATCTGGCTTTATTTAAATTAAAATAATATGCTTAAACTCCCACAAGATATTTACAAGTCGTTAATAAAAATTTCCTTTGTAGAACGTTTCAATCATATCTCTCAGACTGCCATAGTTGTCTCTATCAAAACCAATAAAATTTGTGATTAATATGCTGGAAGAACCCTATCATAGAAAAACAAATTTTGTACACTTTGGAGTTAATTTTATTGTCTATCTGATTGGTGTAACTTAATTAATCAAATCATTAAGTTTTAAAAAATCTTTATATTAATTTGTGAACATATGTTTTTGTTCATTCATAGAACACCCTTAGCCTGTGGTTTTTCCATTGCACCAAAAGACCCATTAACACTCTCGTTTTAATTATCTCGTTGATATCCTTCCCAGACAGCTTTTATTTAATTTTGTAATTTTTTCTATTTAGTGCTAATTTTCATTGAGAAAACTCTTTCAAGTCCATCCATGACATTATCTCTTATGAATCTTTGGCGGGATAAGTATATAACTTCCAACCGTTTTATTATTTCATGGGCTTCTTTATTCCTCATTTAATATTTTACGCTTATCTCCTAAAAGGACTTGAAGCAAATGGATCTTGCTCCCATTCCGTAGGTTGCAAAAATGAAGACGAATTATATATCGACACTTCGCACAAAACCAACCTGCATAAAGTAATAATCGTGAAAATTAACAAGGAATATATATGCAAGGTGTTTCCTCCATGGTGGTTAGTAGAGCGGGAGGTGATAGTATTCACCTAGACAAACAAAACCTTATATGGCAGGAGGGGGGTATAAAAACCGTTTCAGAGTTACAGGGTGATTAAGAAAAAAAAACAGTTTTTCACGAGACACCCTGTATCCAAAATAGTACAGAGCGTACGGTCACATCTAAGAGCACATTGTACGCAGAACTTCATGGCCTTTCCAACGCCTTCTCAATCCAGGAGTTATTGTGATCTAAACTAAAAATTTCGGATTATCTTACCATTTTGTTTTTTTTACTTTGACCTCTATTTTTTTGCATTAAGGTCATTAACATAACTTTTTTTATTAAAACTATAAACTGTAGACTCTCCTTTTTCATTTGACTATCTGTAGCCATTTATTGTGTTATCTGTAGCTGTTAAACAGTTATTAACTCACAACCTATTCAGGTCATACCGAAATTTGGCGAACAATTTTTAAAACAACGTCATTAAGAGAACAAAATTTTCTTTAAGAATATGTTTGAGAATAAGTTAAGAGCTAATAACTTTTTAACGGCTACAAATACCACATAGGGTGTAGGCGGTCATATTAAAGAGGAGAGTGTACAGCTTACAGTTTTGTACAAAAAAAATTATGTTAATGACTTTAATGCAAAAAAATGGTAAGAAAATACAAAATTTTTAGATTAGATCACAATAACACTTGGACTGAAAGGAGTACCTGGCTGGTTGAGCAGTCGTTGAAAGGCCATGAAGTTGTGCATATAATGAGCTCTTACTTGTTACCATATGCCTTGTATTTTTTAAGATATAGGATGTTTTGTGAAAAACTAGCTTTTTTTCTTAATCTTCCTGTAACTCTGAAACGGTTGATATCTCCCCCCCCCCCCCCCCCCCACCCTTCCATACATTTTTTGGTTTGTCTAGGTGAGTAATATCACCTCCTGCTCTACGGACCAACATGGAGGAAACACCCTGTATGTATGAGATGTATTGCGTTCTTTATGTATTAAGGAATGTTCATAATTTATTAATTAAATGAGTAACACGCAACATCTAGATTAGAGCCATCAAGGAACACAGAACGTGTTGCTGTTAAAAATAAATGTCAATCACGGGAGGAACATACAACTTCTCAAATGAAATTCTTCAAAGAATCTTATTTAAAATTTCAAGAAACTCAGCATTGTCTTGATATTGATCGAACAGATATCAATAACTTCAGTAACTTTTGTGTCGCCAATGATAACAGTGATCATGTGGAAGTAACCTCTTAGCGTCCTTTACATCTTACAAGAAGCTTGCAAGATTATTCAGTAGTCAATTAAAATCCTTTAATATACTTTTTTTTTAATTGCAAAGTTTAACTGTGTCTATACTGAATCTGGAATTCATCCACCCGTTTCTTGACTTCTTAAAATAGAAAAAACGGATAGATCTTTGGAAATGATGCAATAAAAAGCAATACTAAGATAGTTCGCCAAATGTTTCTGCGATGTGAATGAAAAGAAAAGTTTATGATATAGGTTTGAGACTGTTGAACACCTATTGAATTGCTGTTCTTCCCAATCTCGTCAAGGTATCTTCTCTTGTTGCTACGCTAGTTAAAAAAGTGCTAAGAAGTAAAGAAACATCTCTCAATCGGATCATTCGCCTTAGGTATATGCAGTGGAGATGGTGACCTAATATTGAACGTGCCATAAAAAATTTCAACACAGGAACTGGCGTGAAAAATTTTAATTTTCCAAAATCTTTATTTGACATAGGCTATGCTAAAAGGATAAATTTAAGAACGTTCACAAAACTCCGACCTTACTGATTAACAAAGTCGTTGATCGCACTTTCAATTTACAAAATCGCAAGGTTGTTCAATCTAGGATCCCCCATCGTTGACCGTAGATAATGCTTTATAAGTTTCGACTTGGTGAAACTTCTTTTGCAAGTTACGACGCTGATGGTCACGGTAAGAAGGATTTGTAGCATAACGACGCTATTCGGGACTGAATCAGGTAGGCTAAACTCTTGAATAAAGCACAGAATCTTTAGGTACCTTTAACATTCAGCAAAAGCAATCCCAGCAACTTCGCAATTTTCGCCAGTCATCTTCTTCTCTCTCCGATGCGACGATATGGTTGCGTTGCAATTCCAAGTTCCCTACAATTCTCTTCAGCAAAATCTGCACTGCTTTGCAGAATGACTTCTCGACTCTCCGTCAGATAATTTTAGAGCTCTCTTAGTTTCTGAACACAATTATGCAGGGTGAATCTACGCGTTTGCAAGTACGTTTGGACGATAGTCACCTCGACTAGAATTTGTGGCCAAAATCCATGTATACTGAGGAAAGAGAAAGATAGCATGAGCACCAAAAGCAAAGCGGCATCAGTCCTGGTATTTGCGTTCAAGTTCCTTCCTGAGAGCTGCTCCAAAATATCCAAAATCTTTGATAAGTTCGTTTTGACCATTTTACTCCATCTCATCTGGCACTCCATCTCGCTTCAACCAGCCGACTCAAACTGGAATCAGTTCTGCTCCTCAAAACATTCCAGTGGTAAGTTGAGGAAGAAAAGAAAGCGAAAAGTCGATCAAGTATCACTAAGAAAATGATGAGTTAACTTCGGCATTCACGGCATGAAGGTCAGCGAGGTTGAGTGAATGGTTTGTGAAAGCAGCAAACCTAGCTTTCAGATAAATATCCAGAATAAGCTGCTGTACTCTAGTGCCCGTACAGCCGAGCAAAAAGCAGATTTAGTTATCTTTAAAGCTAAATATCGTCACTGGTCACAGTCATTTGAGCGTTGAGAACAAGAATACGTTCAGCTGTCTCCGAAGAGCTAGGAGCTCGATTATCATTTTGATCATTACTGGCACTGGCTTGTAGATTCACAGCAACGAACATTGGATACTCTTGTGCTCGCCTTCTTTGGCTTTCACTTTTTTTCGCTTTTCAGCTCCACTTTCCTGACGTCTCTTCATTATTTTAAACCCAACAGCAAAGATAAGATAAATTACTTCAAAATCAAGTTCAGATTATTTAGCTGTACCACTACTAATCCAAGCCTTCATTACCAATTTACAATTACTAGTTGTACCTTTGTAACTTCCTTACTACGAGCTCCAGAATATCCAAGGTTCGATGCCCAGATTCGTGAATCCGCAAGCCTACTATGGCTATTTGCAATTGAAACCATAGAGTCAGTTATGAAAATTGAACTACCTCGCCATTTTATTAGAACTAACAGCTACTCACAATGATGTGTATGCCAAAATTTTGAAATCATCATTTTTCCAAAAAAATGATTTCCCCCTTATTGCGGTGGCCCAGGCGGTCCGCCCCAACCGCCCCAGCCTTGCTACGCGACTGAATATATGAAATCCAGTTAAAATATGACGAATGCTATTTTCGTTGCAAATTGTTTGAAATAAGTTTAAGATTGGGCAACATGCGTAGATGCTCCAACAAAATGAAATATGTTTTTGTCAACGTCAACACTGTAAATTGACAATCTTCATTACACTCGATATAAGTAAATATTTCCTCCATTGCTGAAATATTTTCAGAATTTAGGGGACGGCCTCTACTTTCATTTGTACGTGCTTGAAGTCACGTAAACAACTCACATGATAACTGGCTTGACAGACATTGCATGTTGCATGTTGCAACGAGATCGATTTCGTTGAGTACATATCTGGGTTTTATACCTCCTTGGCTAAGTTGTCGTTATTACGTTTTGTTGTCATTGCAAATATGAAAGATTTAAGAGAAAGTGTTGAAACCTATTTAATTGTGTCCCAATATATTTTATGTTTCGATTGTTCCTTTTCGGAACTGACCTCCTGACCACAAATAAAGCAGCTCTCTTTGGATTTAAGGATTTAAGTAATAGTTTTTCCTCTGGAACTTATCTTGCTCTTAGGATGGCTCATCGATGAATTTGCAGCAGCTATCTTTTTCAAAGAGTTTATTAATGTACGTCTCATATAAACCTTACTAGACTCCACGTAAACTTTTACCGTTGTTAAAGCAGATAAGTGTTTAAAGTTTCCATGGTTCAGCTTTTTATTCGCGGTTTGTAGGGTTTTGTTTCCACGTAACATAACCACAAGGTTACTAATCATTTCTTGAAAAAGCTTCACAAATCGATTACGATAGATTCTATCAAATATTACAGGCAGTGATTTAACATACATTTCCCAAACTAAAAACTCCGAAAGATGTTATCAAGCAAAGTAAAAATTGCGTCTGTTGATAAGCGCTATGAAATTTTAATCAAATACCTCAAACTGTCACAGTTTTTCCTATAAAAATCTATAAAAAACCACCAAAAGTTATCAATTTATAGAAAAATATCTTACTGTAATTAATTTTGTTATCTACCCGGTAGTTTTATGTAGGCATCTTTCTTAATCAAATCATAACAAAATTAAACTTTTAAAAAATATTTACCAATTTTACCAAGGTTTTATTTTCGTTCGTTCATACATATAAAAACGATAAAATGCCTTTGAAAAATAACTAGGTATAAATGTTTTTAATCGAAACCTTTTTTATGATTTTGTTGTGTGATGTACAGAAATTTTGATATTGTCAGATTGGTATTTTTTTATATTTATATGATGACTCATTATTTGTCTACACGTAGATAGGCAGTAGAACAAAATTTATTGAGATAAAACAATGGAGCGGATTGCTTTGCCTTCTTGGTACAATATGTAGTTACGATAGGTAATTTTAAAATCAAAACTTTAGGTTTCTTTTGAAATAGTTATTGTAATGATATCTTTTTTTAAAAATTATTGTAGCCGCGAGAAAAACTTTAAGTTTAGATTCCGAAATTTCGAATTTGTTGAGGCCTAACTCTTTCTTTTTATTGTATATGCAATTCTGTGGGAAGGGGTAAGATGGTGTTAGAGATTAATAACTGGTTACTTTGTTCCTATTATATTTGCAATACATATTATAATGACAGTTTAATGACCTGTCCGAATCCTAGACTTGTCTTCGTCTTCGTCTTCGTCTTCGTCTTCGTCTTCGTCTTCGTCTTCGTCTTCGTCTTCGTCTTCGTCTTCGTCTTCGTCTTCGTCTTCGTCTTCGTCTTCGTCTTCGTCTTCGTCTTCGTCTTCGTCTTCGTCTTCGTCTTCGTCTTCATCTTCGTCTTCGTCTTCGTCTTCGTCTTCGTCTTCGTCATCGTCATCGTCTTCGTCATCGTCTTCGTCTTCGTCTTCGTCTTCGTCTTCGTCTTCGTCTTCGTCTTCGTCTTCGTCTTCGTCTTCGTCTTCGTCTTCGTCTTCGTCTTCGTCTTCGTTTTCGGGTTCGTCTTCGTCTTCGTCTTCGTCTTCGTCTTCATCTTCGTCTTCGTCTTCGTCTTCGTCATCGTCATCGTCATCGTCTTCGTCATCGTCTTCGTCTTCGTCTTCGTCTTCGTCTTCGTCTTCGTCTTCGTCTTCGTCTTCGTCTTCGTCTTCGTCTTCGTCTTCGTCTTCGTCTTCGTCTTCGTCTTCGTCTTCGTCATCGTCATCGTCTTCGTCATCGTCTTCGTCTTCATCTTCGTCTTCGTCTTCGTCTTCGTCTTCGTCTTCGTCTTCGTCTTCGTCTTCGTCTTCGTCTTCGTCTTCGTCTTCGTCTTCGTCTTCGTCTTCGTCTTCGTCTTCGTCTTCATCTTCGTCTTCGTCTTCGTCTTCGTCTTCGTCTTCGTCTTCGTCATCGTCATCGTCTTCGTCATCGTCTTCGTCTTCGTCTTCGTCTTCGTCTTCGTCTTCGTCTTCGTCTTCGTCTTCGTCTTCGTCTTCGTCTTCGTCTTCGTCTTCGTCTTCGTTTTCGGGTTCGTCTTCGTCTTCGTCTTCGTCTTCATCTTCGTCTTCGTCTTCGTCTTCGTCATCGTCATCGTCATCGTCTTCGTCATCGTCTTCGTCTTCGTCTTCGTCTTCGTCTTCGTCTTCGTCTTCGTCTTCGTCTTCGTCTTCGTCTTCGTCTTCGTCTTCGTCTTCGTCTTCGTCTTCGTCTTCGTCTTCGTCTTCGTCATCGTCATCGTCTTCGTCATCGTCTTCGTCTTCATCTTCGTCTTCGTCTTCGTCTTCGTCTTCGTCTTCGTCTTCGTCTTCGTCTTCGTCTTCGTCTTCGTCTTCGTCTTCGTCTTCGTCTTCGTCTTCGTCTTCGTCTTCGTCTTCGTCTTCGTCTTCGTCTTCGTCTTCGTCTTCGTCTTCGTTTTCGGGTTCGTCTTCGTCTTCGCTTTCGTCCTTGTCTTCGTCTTCGTCTTCGCCTTTGTCTTCGTCTTTGTTTTTGTCTTTGTCTTCATCTTTGTCTTCGTTCTCGTCTTCGTCTTCATCTTCGTTTTCATCTTCATCCCCGTCTTCGTCCTCGTCCTCGTCTTTGCCTTCGTTCTCGTCTTCGTCTTCATCTTCGTCTTCATCTTCATCCCCGTCTTCGTCCTCGTCCTCGTCTTTGCCTTCGTCGTCGTCTTCATCTTCATAATTTTATAACAACTTAAGACGTAACATTTATGAGCTTTGCTACATGTGTAACAGTTTAGCTTAAACGTCGAGTTAAGAGTCGAGTTGACTTTTTCAAATACATAGATAACATATTAAGAGATTATATTGATCATTGGCTGGTAAAATCAAGCACAAACAAATTCGGACAGCTTAGGCTCATATTCATAAAACAGTCATAATTTGTAACTGCATAACATTAATTGTTTATTTGCTTCATATCTAATCGTAGTACACTATAATTCATGTCGCGAAGTACTTATAATTTTTTGGTGATTTTGGCCGCGCTTATGATGTTAAAGTGTTTTAGGACGGCTTTGTGTACACAACCCTAAAACATTTTGCATTTTGTTTTCCAGTTAAAGCACGCATATCTTGTAAAGCAGCACAAGCTCTTAATAAGATATTTGGTATCAAGCTAAACCCACGAGTTCGGGCACGTAACCTACGTCTTCATCTAACTCTTATAATAGCTGAGCTAATTGTATTACATCACTGGCTATTATAACCAGACGAAAACGAAAACCCTTGATTCGGCCAGGTCCTAAGTAGTATATCAAATGATTGTAAACCTTGTAAACTCTCTGGTCTTATTTTGTCGTGTAGTTATAGGATTTAAATGCGTTAAACGTCAAAAAATTGTAAACAGTTTTCTTAACTTTTTAAAAATTTGATGCTTTTTTTCGCAAATCGCATCCTAGATGATTCTATGAAACATCCCCTAAAGACGTTTGCCAAAAGAACGCTTGCCCAAAAGATTTATTTTACAAAACGTTCATTCCACAAAAGGACATTTTACAAAAGCTACTAAGGCCACAAGAAAAAAAGTCGTTTTTTCCAAAAACTTCTTTATAAATAATAATGATTTTGTGTATACAGATCACACTCTGTCTGCCAGTCAAGATAGGTGGATTAAGTCTCACTAACTTGGTTGTAAAATCAAGGTGTCTCCAAGTGCGTGCATTCCAACGAGTGTTTTGTCAGAGAGACTCCTTGATTTCTCAACTGTGGGTGAATGTACTGGGAAGGATCGGCATAGGGGAGTATTACTACCTGCTCTCTGTTCGACCACCATATCCTCGTGACTGGCCACAGGATCAAATCTCAATGATTCAGACCTGGGGCAGAATCAGGCCAGCATTTCACCTTAAATGGAATGCTCTACGTGCACGCAATTCACGTCGATTCCAACCAGGCTTAATCCTGAATTAATAGATTCAGTGTTCAGTGATGCTCGAGGTTTTGAAGCTGCCACGCATACAACGACGGTTCTCGGAGATATTATTGATATCTCTGGAAACTGTCGAATAAACACTAACACTTCACAGCTACACGACCTGGATGCATCTGCGCAGGAGAGATTTCGCCAATTTAGGACCAGTGACCCTGGCACTAAGTTGGAAGATGCTTTCGTTCTGAACAGATCACCTCACATACCTTTCAGCACACTTACAAAACGTGTGTTTCGTGACATGCTTATGTCCACAAGATCTTCGGAGTATACAGGATACAGCAGATGGCGAACACACCTCGGGGTGAATATGGGCGTGATGGGAGGGATATCCTTCTAATTACAAAGATGCTGATGTAGCATTCAAATCGCTGCATCACAGTCTTATGCATCCTAATCAGTTGTCACATATTGGCCGGCGAGTTCAGAGGATTTGCACAGTTTGTGCTGGTGAAGGCACCCTGTTTCACAGGTTCTTCACTTGCCCGGCTTTGCAAAATCAAATGGAACTCGTGCGCGGTATGTGTCAGTTGATCCACCCGAATTCGGCATTACTAGGACATCGACCAACGGCTTGTAGTCGGATGAATTGTTTAATTAGCTTTGTGATAACACTGGCCAAATCTATAATTTACTTGTACTGCATGAGTGTCGAAGATGGAAACCAGAACACTGACCCACAACACCACGCACAAGCACTTAAGCGCCACTTCGTTGACAAATTGAAGAGACGTTTACGTCTTGAATATCTTGCAACGAACGCAGACACATTCAACTGCACATGGCAACCACTATCGTCCGTGCAGGACGAAGCTCTTGTCTGTCGCTGGTGATAGAGCAGGCTACAGCATTTGCAACTCTAGTCCACGGGGCTTCTCCCCGCTTAGGAACCGTTGCACTTGCAAGTGCTGTGGGAAGGACAAGCGCTCCGTTAGAGATGATCAGCGATGATTAGGGCAGCTTGTAGAGATCTATGATACTATAGGCTGCTCTCGCTCTATAACGGTATCGGGTAAATTTTTTCGTTCGTTCGTTCGATTTCTCATTTTAAATTCGGTTTCGGTCTCTGTGCTAAATTTTTCGTTGAAAATTCTATCGTTTAGGGACATTTTTTTTTTAAATTATTTTGGAAATTTGGAATTTTTTGGAACTGCCACTTACCCAATTGTCAAAATTGGAGCTTCTAAATTTTTTGTCTGTCGTTTAGATCCTTTTCAAAATTCTTGTATCCGTTTTTGTGAGAGAATTTTGTGTCATTTGTGTTGCATATTGTTTTTTTTTTAATTGTTTTAATTATTTTAACTGTCCCTATTGACTTTTTATAACTATTAGTTTAGCTAGCGTCTTTTTTTTACAATTTGTTGAGACTTTTGCCACCTATTTTTAATGAATTTTAAAAGAGCCAAAGAGCCACTAAATAAAAAAAATTATTATTTAGCAAAAAGATATTTGCCAAAAAAATACAAATATGTGTCTGCAATTGGCAAATATGTTGCATGAAATAAGGCGCGCGTGCGCCTCATTTCATGCAACAAATTTGCTATTTGTAGATACATAGGTACTTGCCTAAAACATATTTGACATTTGTATAAGGCAAAATCTCGTTCGGTATCTTGAAATTCAAAATATAAGCGTTTTTAAAATTCATGTAAAACTTAATTATATTTTGAAAAGTACAGAGGTAAGAACATTCTTAATAATTATAGAAATATAAATCAAGCAGATATATGAGTCATTATTACCTAAAATATGCACTTATTTTAAGTTTAAGTTTTTAGCTATGGAAAATAGAAAATCACATTCTTCATAGTGCAATTTTTTGCTTAGGACTCTTTTGACTCATTTGATTTGCTTATCTTTAAATAATTGTTTGTTTTAGCACTGGAGGTTAGTTAAAATTCTATTAAATTATATATTCTATTATGCCAAGATTCAGCATTATTTTGCGTTCTGGGCAAATTATTTTCATTAAGATAAAAATAGCTCCAAAAACTATTAGGAAAATGAGGTCTGGTGTTTTTGTGGTAAAATATACCAGTCCATTTATGTTTTGGGATATGTCCATTGGTAAAGATATTTATTTGGTAATCATCCTTTTGATAAATGACTAGTTTTGGCAAACAAACTTTGGAAAGTAAACTTTTGCACAAATTTCTGTTTGGGAAATAAAATTATTTAAAATGGGATACTCCCACTTTGACATAGGACTTTCTAGAAATATTTCGAAAATTTTCGAACCAATCAATTAGTTTTCTACATGTACGCACATACACTCAACCTTTTTCGCTTTTAAACTGCCTCCAAGATTTACAATTATTTGATACATAAATTATCTTTATAGTGTGTATAATAAAAAATACTACAAGATATTAATAGAAAAAGTACTCAAAAATACAAAACCCACCTGCAGTCGGAATCACATAATCTTAACCTTCTTTCGAAATATAATTTTTTGCATATCTCGACTCCAAATATCAATTCCTTTAATATAGTCCACGGCTTTCTAAATATTTGTTACGTACACCCAGAGTACGTTGACGCTAGCCCACGCAGATGGCGGGGTTCTTACGATTTATCTGAAATGTAATGCAAATGAACAAGGAAGGAAGGGCGCCATGTGATCTTTTCATCGAGAGGATAGATCACGAAACCTAAAATGAACACACACACTAATCTTCTTTTGTGTTTCTTTCCTTTATTTTAGTACCACGTTATAAAACGTATTCGATCATCTTGAAAAGAAGGAAAGTTTGCTTACATACTAGGTATAATATATAGAAAATTATAGAAAATGAAACCGGTATGGTTCCAATATGAAAAGCAACAGAGGGAAATTTTCCCTAATTATTAACAGGTCAACTTAGCGTACCTGGTAACGTGAACCTATATAAAAAAAATCTTACGGTATCCCTGGTAGATATATCATGATGAGCTCATCAATGAGCTCCTCATGAGCAGTCAGATGAACGTACTAATTAAATTTATTCGCGTTTGAATCAAAACCGGGGGAAAAATCATTTATTTACTTATTCACAAATCTCTTTCACTTATTTAGAAATGTATGCTGTAGTTCTAATTTATGCATTTTACAATATTATATGAGCACTTCGATGAGTACATAATGAGTGTCACATCAGCTTATAAATGAGTATGTCAATGGGGGTCTCGATAAGCTTATTAATGAGCATGTCAATGAGTGGCACAATGAATTTATTAATAAGCATAATAATGAGTGTCACGATTAGCTTATTAATGAACATGTCAATGAATGTTATGATGAGTTCATAAATGAGAATCTGATTTTACGATTGATTTCATATATTTTTCCGAAAATGGCTTATGGATATGGACATATCGTCTTGTTCAGCATATGGGCGACAGTCTTTCCGCGGAAAAACAAATCAGACAATTAATTTAAAATAAACAATTTAAAAATGTAAATAAATAAATCACAAAAATGAATGTCATCTGACACGGTGATGACAAGCATAAATATTTATTTATTGCTGGTTTAGTATATAGGAAACAGTTTCATGATATCCAATGAGCAATTCGATGAGATTTAATGAATGCTCATCAGACGGCTAATCGGACCTAAATTTTCTGTATGTTTCTTCATGAATTGCAAACACCTTGTTACTTTTTACTCAAATTAGTATTGGTTTACATAATAAATACACTTTTATATGAACGATATACGGTATGAGTAGAGTATGCAATCAGAAGGAAAATTTATCTGATCCTTAATAAAATTATGTCACACTGTATATAAATATATATGACGAAAATGCCTACGGTCTATTTACCATGTGCAGTATGAATATAGTGTGATAAAAAAAAACTACTCTTAATAAAATGATGGCTCACAGTCAGTCAGCCACGAAGGGGAGAAGGTATAAATCGAAACCTAAAATAATAATAGTGATTGAAACAGGAATAATTAACTTGGCAACATCAGCATGTCCTTTACTTGCTGGCCAGCCGTCTACCTTCCTTTTTCTAGTTTTCTTTATTTAAATTTATTGGCTTAGTTCAAGCATCTCCCGCTAAGTTTTCTCCTTCTCGAATACTGCGCCGACGACTTTTCTTTTACCAGGACTTTTCCTGCCCTTTTTCTTTTCTTGCTTATGGATACTGCCGACATTTCGAACTTTTTACTCCACTAGTGTTTATATTTATTTCAGCTAGCTATTCAAAAATTTGTTCGACGCTTTTAATAACTTTTATGCCACTCGAATAAGATGGCTCCTCCCGGCTTGAAAACTTGAATCGAAAAGAGCCCCGGACTTGTCACTTGGCTGTCTCCTGTGCCTCTTCTTCATTTCCGGATGTTCCTCATCCGTTTTAGTGTTGCCGTTCGCCAATTCACGAATCTGACCAAACATTACAACTGTCGTGTTGAAGTTGTCATTTTTTGTTTTTTTTTTGTTTTATAGAACTTTGTTAATTGTTGATTTATTGATTTTAGTAATGTCTTAGTATGTAACAATTTTTTTTCACTAGTAATTACTTTGATTATTTCTTTTTTTGTTAATACTTGTTGCATGATTAATGCTTTTCTTTATTTATGTTTGTGATTTTCAGCAAATCGTAATTATTTTGTCCATGTGCTACATAGTAGTTAGTTCTTATTAGCGTGTTTTAGGCATTTAAATTTTAATTTCTTAGGTTTAGATTATTTTAAGATGTAGCACTTTTACATATTTAATTGTTTTGCTTTTAATGTTTAAATAATTTTAGTTTCAGATACTTTAATTATTGTTTTTCTCATAATAAGATATTTCATTTTATTATTTTATCTATTATTGTTTTTGTTATTAATATTCTTTTTCTCACCTTTATTTGTATGATTGTCCTGCATGTTTCTTGTTAGGCCTCGAGAGGTCTGGACTAGCTCGACAACTGATAATATTATGGCGAATTGGTAGAATACTGGCGAACAATTTCGGCAGACTAGCAGCAAAAGAAAATTACAAGAATAATCCTTTTCCTGCTCTAGTGGCTCAGCGACTATACTTACAGAGATAACTACTTTACTTATTGCTACATTCTAATAAGCTATTAACAATATTCGCAATTCAACTGTTGTGACTAATTATACCTCTTACTTGATTCTAATTCTTTATACTAATTCTCTATTACCAATATTGTAATCTTAATTCAGGTTATCTTAATTTTAATTCAACAATTTCCGAATGTACGTTTTTGCAAATTATATATATGTAGGTACTAGTAGACGATTCTGACAGTTCTCTAATTATTGTAGTTTTCCCTTTTTTAGTATACGTCTTCGGCGCATAAAATGTCTTGCTTGACAAAAGAGGTTGGTTATTTCATTATTTCTACAAAACTGGTCACAGCAAATTTTGTCTTCTGCATTACTTCCATGACTAATATGTGGGACGAGTTACTGCTTCACACCAAGATTCGCACTGCAAAAAGGACTGAGGATGATACCACGTAGCACAGATGATTTCATCTATGAGTAGTGCCATGTTACCCTTGAGATATATTAATGATCAAGAGGTCAACCCACAACAGCGCCATGATCCTAGTTGTGGTTCTGGAAGGAAAGTTTAAAGCAGCATCAAGGCCAAAACAAAAAATTATTTACATGAGGTCACGACATCGCCAAGACAACCACCAATTTTAGAACGTAACACATTCTCGCCTGTATATTTATATATTTGATTTTTTTTTTTTTTTTAAATATCGACAGAAAGATTAAGCACCTCAAATATTCCATTATAAACTATAAAAATATTATAATGTGGGCCATTTGCCTCTCTATAAGTACCTACTTAAAAACTAAAAACGCTTTTCGGACCAAAAGTCAAATCTGAATTGTTGAATAAATTTTTTTATGTGAAATCTGCTCTAAGCTCAAAATAGAAAACGAATTTGACATATATACGAGTACACTACACATAAACATCAGCTTTAGCATTTTATCTCGTTTACAATCGTTTTTTAAGTTATTCTTAAATATATCAAATACTTACAATATTTTTCTTATATGGAAATTTCCCAAAGCGTATGAGAACTTTAAAGTGAATGAGGGCAGTGATGTATAAAAAAGAAATCAATCTTTAACGAAAACAAAAACTTCTTTAGGATATGCATCTCGAAAACATGATAGTCAAAGTCAATGCAACACAGATTTATTGCAATTCTTAAAACACCAAGATAATTGAAAAACTTGATGTAGACGTTGTTATTACTCGTAGCCATATATCTAGCTGGAAAATTTAAATTCAATTCAATTTCTCTTTAATTTCCGCTATTCGGAAATTGTTCCTTCGTTTTTATGATTAACTTACAACACATACATTGGGGAAACCTTCCTTCAATGAATGCATAAACCATGAAATTTAGCTTTGAGAATTCAAGATTAATTATCAAGGAGTGTTTCTTTAAAGTGGTGGTGCTTGCGGTGAGCTTCGATTTTTTAGTAAATTTAATCTGAGTAAAATGCACTTGCTATACCTCACAGAAATCTATTCCTGTTTATGCTTTTGTGAACCAGTTGGATCTCAATTTGTAAACTTGGTATGTAATAAATTCATTTAATCAGACCACCTGATGTTTATGATTATAAAGATAAGAAATAAAATGAAAGCAAAACTGTGTGTGTGTGTGTTTTTTTTTGTTTTGTTTTTTAATTAGACGATTTTTATAAACAACGGAAAACTCAATTCGAAAAAACTTATAATTTTCTTATCTTAAACAAACAATACGAGCTCAGAGCTTTTGGAGTAGTTTGCACTAAATTATAGTTAAGTGAAGAGAATTGATTTTTTTTCTTTTTTTTATGTATTACATTATCCAGAAGCATCATATTGATTTTTGTCCCCTGCAAGGGGGGCTTCAAATTAGTTTGATGACGTATCTGATTTGCTCTTAATATATTCGTTCTAATTTCGAATTTTATTTTTCCAGAACTAAGTAAGTGGCTTACAGCTTACACAGATTTTACATTTTAGTAAAGTCATCATAAAATAGTAAACTTAAATAATAGAGAAATCTAAAAATTAGTTTTCAAGCAGTTGATGGTGGTTGGGTGTCAATGTCAGTATTAATAATTATCAATATAGTTACATCAAATAAAATCATTCATATGTTAGGAATAGACTATTGCTATAAACTAAATCCGGTTTAACCAATTCTTCCAAGAAGCTTACTAAAAATTGAAATTAAGGTTCTTCAAATCATTTGCATTCAGTTCAAAATTGTTAAATTCGAAACAGTTTTAGCCAGGAAGAAAGCGAATAGCCAGGTCGACCTTAGGTTGTAGGTTGGTATCAAATATTTCAGTACTGCAATAAAAGCTAACCGATATATGTATATGTCGTAGACATTTAATGTATTTTAGCACCTCATGAAAAGTCTAGGCACTTCATGAAGTGTAGACAGATAGTGTAATAATTTGTGCTTAACGACTTTTTATACACTAAGTGACTGAAATTTTTAGTCTCTTCATGAAGTGCTACGAGCCTTTACGCCAATAGTGTAACCAAATATTAGGAGATGAACAGTGAAGGGTAGAGGTTGTGCACAGATCTGAGACACATTCCTACTTCCCACACACACATACACAAGCGCGACTCGAACACATATCCTCTAAAAAAATAGGGATCTAAAGTCACATCCTATGCCTATCTGAGCACTTAAGAACTGCTCCTTTTGGAGATCTTGACTTTGAAGTTTTATATGCTAAAATCTCGACATGGATCATAAAGCCACTGCTTTCTTTATATTATAAAAATGTATCTTTGTTTTCATAAAAATTTTAAAAAGATAACTAAGAACATACAAATTTATAATTGGTGGCAATTAAAAATTTCGACTGAATCTGATAAATAAATTTACAAAATGACCCATTTTTTCTGCTTGTAAATTTTAATGTAAGTAGTTTCAATGAAATTTTTATCTCAATAAATACTTTATTATCTTAAAAACATTTGTGATTTAGGAAACTACATATATGAATCTTCAAAGTCCATATTTTGCTAAAATTTGAAATTTTTCTTAAATATGGAATCCATCCAAAAAATCCAAAATCAGTGATTTTTCCTAGGTGTGTGATTAGCATCCATGCCACTAAATTACTCTATATTTTGTAAATTTTGTATGATTATCCAACTATGCAAATAAGTAAATTTGCTTTTTGTCACATAATATAAAAGATAGTCATCGTGGTGTGTAAAAAGTTAAGGAATAACTAACAGAAGAGATATGAAACAGTACAACTTTTATATTTTACGGCCGTTCTCTGCAACAAAAATGGGAACGTAACATTTGGAACCAAAAATGCGTTATTTGGAACGTTCTAATGAAATAGAAAAATTTGAGATGAACTAATACGAAACTGACACTAAGTGCGGCAACTACCTATACTTTTCGCCGATTTCCTTCCGTATCATACTCAATAGTTCCCCTCATACGGGAGAAATTATGATATTTTTTTGTTTTTTTTTTTTGTAATTTGTAAAATTAACTTTTCAGTCATTTATTCTAAGCTGTTCTACTGTACGAAATATACTGCTCGCCTTTATCACCCGATCATGCTCTCCACGCCCGTCTCCATATTGCTGAATCTTGATTGTTAATCATTTTTTTATCTTATTTTATCGGACTTTGTAAAAATATTCAGATTACATTTAAACCTGATTTTTAAATACCGTTGAGAAAGACTGATCTTCTGTGGGGAGCAGTCCCGTTCGACGACCCCCCCCCCCCCTCTACCGTTGGTGCGCCACTGCTCTCTAATTTCAAAATAAACATACGAGGCAGAGTCCACAAGTTGTATTTGCCCTGAAATTTTTGATCAAAAGATACATTTTGATGGAAGTTGTTAGCAAAACTGGTTATACCTCTTTTACAAGGTATTATTTATAATGTGGAATATGTCGTACCCATTACATGTACCGGTCGAAATTGCAAATCCTCCTTGTTGGAAAACAAAATGTAACCATATAAAAATTTATCGACAATTAAAAGAAGTGCACGGTGACAAGGCAATTTCAAACTAGCCGATCGCGAAAGGGTCGAGATGTTAGAGAATAGGAAATGGACGAGATCGCAAAGATATTTACCGGCAGGAGAGAGGGCAATCAATTTTAACGATAGACTATATCGCATGAAAGTGAAACGAAACAAAGATCACTTAAGAGGAAACATCCCTATTCTGCATCCGAAAAAGTACCAGAAAGATCTCTCTGTCGGAAAAGTGATGCTGATCCTTTTCTTCGACTATTAATTTATTTTTATAGCTCACCACGAACTTGCACAGTTTTAATTTTAATTCATTCGAATTAATCTGATTTTTAAAACTTTTTCCAATTTTTTTTTCTATTTTCTCAATTTTTCCAATATTTTTTCTCATTTCTTTCCATTTTTCTATTTTTGTTCGTTTTATCGAATGATTCAATTTCGCTATTTTCGAGTTATTGATGAATCAATCCCAGACTTATAATTTGCTGTCCAAAATAAATAAATTGTGTGATGGAATAACGAACAAAAATTGTTTTTCACTTTTACAGTACAAATATCATTTTATTATGCACACTGAATTCATGCCGAAGGGTACCTACTAAAATAATTAGTAGGATATTGTGAAACAGTCAAGAGGCCTAGAAGAATGATTTAAGATCGACGGATAGAATAACTGACGAAAAGAATTATGATTCTGAGCGACAATGCCACACCTCACTTGGAACGTGACAAGAAACAGTAAAGACCTAGTTAAGGCAATTAAAACACGCAAATCATCAGCTTCGATCTCATACAATAGCTTTTAACTTAGAATATTTATAAATTTCGTTGAAACACCATTGTTTCATAATTAAGAAATTTTGCATTTTTAAACCATCAATATCTCCAATAAAACTGACTTAATTTAAATCTCTTAAAGGGTGCCAGACTACTGTTCTTGACTTAATGCTGAAGAGCTTTAAAGGAATTAGAGTGGATCAGTTATCTGGGAGAATATTGATGTTTGAACCATTTATAACCCTTTCTGCCTTAGTATTTCATCGATATTTCACGTTTCGTTTCCCTTTATGGTTAAATCTAGTTAAAAATTGTTTCCATAAAATTCCATTTGACAACATCCTCATACCACAAGTAGTGAGGTGTGCAGAAGAATATACAAAACTTGTTTTGATTGCACATTTCATACACTTATTTACCATTAAGTAAATTATAACGAGCACAAATACTTAATTTAACAAACTAATCTGAATATGTACAGAGACCTTAATGGCATGGAAAGAACTCTTGCATTGCATATATTATGCCGACTACGATTCTTGTTACATAGTGCCTTTTTCCCCAGTACTTTGAAAGTACTTTAAAAAGTTGCCTCAAATCTGTCTTCCCTTTGTAGATTTCTTCTTGGCAGCAATCAGCAAATAATAAAGTCACTCCTACCTGCAAATGTAAAAGTCATTTAGAGTTTTGCAAAGAAACGTAAATTTGTTTCAATACACATGGATGGAAAGTATGTAAATCCCTAGTGTGCGAAAGGTAAACCAAATAAAATCGTGATGACTAGAAAATTCTTTTGTAAACTCATTAGAGAAACGACTCAGACACATACATATATCTAATACATTCTTGCAGGATTCATTCTCCCTTTTTGAAAGCGAAAGATTTTCCTTGACATGAATTTAAGGGAAAAGGCATAGCAATCTCAAGAAGTCTGAGCTAGCCTGAGCCTTCCGAGGTAAACTCAATTTACCAAGAGACTATACAGAGTATCAATAAATAGGCTTTCTACATGCACACAAAACTGTATGTGCGTCCCTTTTGTGTTCTCAGAATAGAAGATTAACCTGGAGCTTTATTTCTCATTTTTCAAACATATTCCTAAGGCACCGGACGTAAGCTTTTTTCTGAGGCTTACTATGAAACAGGATGGGACTCACTTCGTTCTTGTGTTTGGCACGTTTTCTGGTCATATACATTGGATACAAAAGTAGCAGAAAATTCTGGCTGGGTAATCGCTTAAGGCAATACTGCAGGAAGAACGCATTTAGACAATCTTGCGTTTACGGTTATTTTGTTCTGGGTCAAGGAAAAATGATATTTAAATATTCTTATATTATCGCAGTAAGAATTTATAGCAAAACTTCGTATAAAATTATCCTAATTTTTTTTTTTTATTTTGTTTGACTTGTGCACTTTCTTCAAGACCTCCAGGGCTTTGTGATATAAAATACGCTAATCTTACGAATACTATTTACGTACATCTTTTGAAAATACTTAAATTGGCTGAGTGTTATTTGTATTTAGTGGTGCAGCAAATCATCCGAGAGCCTTAGAATGAAATAGAAAATTTAGGTACAAACTCTTCAGATTGCAGAATATTTCCCAAAAAGTTTAATACTAAATTAATCCCCTCTCCGTAGCACCCGAAGATGGCTTCCGCTTCTCCTTCGCTTCAAAAAAGATGCTCTACTCGACATTAAGTAGTTCAGAAAGTTTTTTTTAATTTGTACTGATTTTAACGCTCTAATGCTTAGTTTTCATCCTTAAGTTAATTTTTACAGGTAATTTTCCAGTTAATTTTGTCATTCTAAATACATGATCAGTGACTCGGGTGCCGGAAAAGACTGTCGTTTTTTTCGTTGACCGATTTCGGAGATTAGTTGCATTTTGACTGGCTACTACCGATCGATTGAAAAAATTGCGAACAATCTCGGATACTCATGATCGAGTATCTTAGGAGAATTTTAAAAAAATTGGCAAGGAGTGGAGAGAGAGCAGAGGCAGATGAATACCGTACGAGACCCAAACCCGGTTTTATAACAAACACAAAAATACCTTTTGTATGTTTCATGGTACTGTAAGAGCATTGTTCCCTTAGAAATTCTAAAACCGATATTGTGATCAATCGTTTGGCAGCTGGAAAAAACGGCCGTCCCTCTATATCAAAGACAAGTGTTCCTACTGCACGCAAACGCCGAAAATAGGCAGTGACAAATTAGATGACCTCGGATGGAAAAGAAATCGTCACTCTCCATATAGTCCAGACATTGCATCATCTGATTACCATCTTTTAACGTCAATGCAGCATTATTTGGACAAAAAATAATGTCGAACAAAAACCGACGTGAAAAAGGGACTCTTTGAATATTTTCAATCAAAACTCAAAGAATTTTATGATCGGGGTATTAAAACTTTGCCCGATCGATGGAGAAACATTATATCAAACCGTGAAAATTTTATTTTAGATTAATATTTGTAAATTAAATTCTTATAAATGTTCACGGAGTTACTGCCGCGTCTCTATAATATCGCTACCGTTGCCGTCCTACATTTTCATATAGAACGGCTTTATTGATTTTGACTTACATTAATGTGGTTTGAGTGCTATTTCTGGTATTGTAAGTTAGCTCAGTTTTATTTAATATACATCTATGTATGTATACGAGCAAAAACACGTATTTTACCTATCGCCCAACATCCACTACCCGCCCAGAGCTAGGCAATACTTAAGTAAAAAAAGACTTAAGTACTACTTAAAGTACATTTTCGTTACTTAAGACTTATTACTCAATACTTTTGAAATGTCCCTACTTAGTACTTGAACATAAGTACTTGCTTCTATTTACTTGTACTTAAAACTTAATTTTGTACTTAAGTACCAAGATTTTTACTTAAGTATTTCTAAGTCTATTAAGTACCTACAAATATCGAACTCTTCGTAGAAAATCAAACACAATCTCTAGCACAACTCCTTTATTGTTGAGTTTTAAAGCACGCAAAGAACTCTCAAAGCGTGTGCCGCACTCACGCGTCAAGGTAGAACCTTAGACAAACTAATAACATACAAGTAGAATAAAAACCAGTAACGTCTCGCTCAAATATATAATCGACGATACCCCGACTTGATGACATAACCACTGACATGTATAATATGTACTGACTACGTTCATAGAAATAAACAGCAAAAAGTGGGCTCACTTCTATATTGCATCGGTCTAAGCACAAAGTACCAACTGAAAGACAACTGAAAACAACAAATAAATTAGTGGATTCGTCGAAATACATGATTTCAAATTAATCATTTAGGGTTATTACTGCGAAAAAACTGTTTTACCAAAGACAATATATTCATTAGATATACTGGAAAAATTCTAAATGTTTTGTTAAAATCACGCCAGTGATTTTTTCAATGTTGGCACCAACGTCAGAACTCTTTTTGACACAAGCAATTGTGCTCAGGTGAAATAGAAGAGTAAGCAGTCCATATTATATACGTCAGTGAACATAACCAAAGGTAAGCAAGCAATGCCTCGCTCCAATATAAAATCAACGATGCCTCGACCTGATGTAGGGAAGGCCTCAATTTTTCTTAGAAATTTACTGGAGATTTTTTCCTTATAATTGTTATGCATTATTGGAGACGATAATGCGTGCTTGGGCGGACCTCTAATAGTTTTTAAAAACGTATTTATTTATAAATATCTATTAACTGAATTCGATAAACTTTATTATATTACTGCCAAAGTACTAAGTTACAAGTACTTTTCATATATGGGGTACTTGCACTTACGCTGAAGAACTCAGGCCTTCGGTACTTGTACTTGAAGTTAAGTATTTTTTCTTTGGTACTTGCCCAGCTCTGAACCCGCCCTTGACTTACCAGCCAACTCCGAGCCGTGTACTATCACTACCCACAACGCGCCTACCGTCCATATGCGTCTAAGAACGATCAGAATAAATTGACATCAATTTATATTTTTATCCACTTCAATTTCATTTGAAAACGGGAGCCGAACAATTTCCAAAAACTCTAAAACTAAGGTGCAATTTTTAAATATCTATGTACACTCCCTGTACATTCATAACATGAAATAATACATGCTTCAAATTAAATTTTACCGAATGATTTCAACCTAAAACACTTTTATGACTGATTTCACAGTCAAATCTTAAGTGACATCACTGGCTTAAGCCAAGCTTAATTTAGACTGTCATTTGGAAGACTTAGTGAAACTAATATGGAGATTTTATTTCTATATATACATTTTTCTTACATATTATAATTTCTATTATTAAACGAACTTATGTATTTCAAAACTAGATATCTGGTTACCAGTTTTGAGTGCTGTCAGGTAGCTAGTGTCAGCATTCCATTTGACGTTTTCAGCAAGAAACTAAACAGTTTGAGACAAAAATGAATTATTCATCAAATGGATAGGATATAAGCGACGTAGAAATGTATAATACTTATAATAAAGCCAAGTGTGATCCATGAAAAAATGATTAGAAGACGCCCGCATCATTTCGAGAAATTGTATATGACATTAATTTTTATTCTCAATTCCGACTGTCGAAAGATTCGGCTTGATGATTGTGGATCTTCATCGTAATTCATAATGGCAATTTTTCTTTCAAAATTTCATAATTACCACAGTGCTAATAACTTAAAATTTTTCATCTGCGGTTTAACTAAGCCTCAGCTTACTGTGAAATGGAGTAGACTTAAGTTATGGGCTTAAGCCACACCCATGGCTTAGCTAAGCTCTGGTTTAAGCCTGAACTGTAAAGCCGGCCATTAATCACAAAGGCTTCACAGGTCGTTCTGGTTCCTCATTAGAAGAATTTCTATCTTCCTACGACATATACCTTGGGTCATAGCTATATGTGGTTAGTTCTCCCCATCTACAATGAGTAGCATATAGTAATAGAGTCCTCCTTAATGACTCTATCCTGGTAGGCTGTACGATTTTTGTAATTGAAAGGATGTTGAGTATATCCCGCCTGCCAGAATAAGACCTAACGAAACAAGATAACTCGCCAGGACTCTCTAAAGGAAAATATAAACGGCATCAATTTAAGTGTATCTGCATCTTCACACCCAGCTAAAACTACAGCGAAGTAGGCATATAGGCTGCTGCTGTCGTTGTTTTTCCCTATTGAAACAAAACTAACTGACGGTATTAAAAGCAGCACTATAGAACTAAGTTATTCACACAATACGACGCTATAATCAAAACTCTGCAAGATAGAAGCTCAATTGAAACTATTTCGGAGATTGTCATTTAGAAAGAAACAATAGCTACGAATTGAAAGAAAACTGTTATGATTGGGTGGGAAAACTACTATTTCGGTAGAATTACGAAAGTGAGTAAAAAGTCCTAGGAATAATTTTTCATTTTTCAATTCAAATGTATTACGAGAAATCTTCGAACAAATGATTAAACTGGCCATCAGTTTTGATCTAATTACATAAACAAATCGATTGATTTCAAAACAAACAAAACATCATTCATTAAAATTCTTCGATCTATAAAGAAACATTGAAAAAAATTAAGTGAAGAAAGCGATTTACCTAACAATTTATGAAAAATTCCATGCATAAACTTCTTTCACTTTATGAGTACAATCAAGCTAAAAATAGAACACGTGTCGAATGATTCACTGCCAATTAATGTAAGAAAAGTTAGTTAAATAGTAAAAAAAAAAAAAAAAAAAAAAAAACTCTAGCTCACGGCTTTATGAAGATCCTCATTTTAAGACGCGCAGCTATGATACCACCATGTTAAGTCATTTATTTAGCTTAGCATGTCGTCACTGTAATAAGTGTAATCCACTAGGAATTCCATGTGTGATTTAATCACAGCTCCTACATATACATCTGGTAATTAATCAGTACAAACGGAAGTAATCCATGCAGTGACTAACTAACAACACTTAAGGCATAACTTTGTCAACACCTTTCATATGAGTGGGCGGTATTAGTTCTGTTTTTGTTATATTTTGGAGTTATTCAGAAAAAAACTTTGAAAACTAAAAGATTTTTTATTTTTCGAACTGTTCACGGTTCATGGTATAACTTAATTTCTAATTAAGTACGTGGAAAACTTTCAATCACTAAGTCAGATTGATTTCTGGGTAGAGCACATGTGCTTCATGCTTTCATGTTGACAGAATTTCATCAAGATTGCATATGCACGTACGTATGTATAGATATTGCCGAAAGTGCCTATTAATTATGAACTTCTTTCAAGGAGACCAGAAATTATTTTTAAAGAACTGACTATAAAAAATAGTTTCTCATGCACGTTTTGGGATTTTCACATACTTCCGTATTCCACGAATCCACCATTTTTTATTTATACAGATAAAAATAGGCTTGTATTGCAGAATTCCTTCGATCACATTTGATTGTCCTTTTATTTGAAAAGTTTTCTTTTTTCTTTCTTGTTGAAGGGGAAAAGACCAATGGTGCTTTATAAATACAAAAATAATTGCCAAATGACAGTAACCCGTAGTAATCTATCATCTAGCTGAGCTTATTTAGAAAAATTCAATTACACAAATGTGTCGCATAAATACAAAACGCTGCGCCCCTATTCCAAAGTGATTTTGAGGTCCTTGTGTTTCTATTCCTTGGAGGGTTTTAATAACTTTTCTCTATATTACAAAAAAAAAAAAAACACACACATTGTATAATGAGGAATTAGCCCACTGTTTTAAGAGATATAAAAAAAACGGAATTTGGATTAGGGTCACTTTTCAGGTGGCCATACACGATCAAACATATTTGATCAAACAAATTCGACTTCAAATGCTTACAATTTCAAAAAGTGATTCAAATTTAGTCAGAGAAAAATTTCCAACAGAGAAGACATGCCATATTTATACGCGAAGGAAATAACATGCGTAGACATTACTTTGGAACTTGCGACAGAAGATGATATGAAGCGATAGTGGAGTAAAAATGGTAGTTAAGACTTTCAGAGTTCACAAATGAACATCACTAACTAAGAATGTAGTTTGATAGTTTTAAATGAATTATTCGCATTAATGGAAGAACGTATTAGAAAACAGTATTCGCAACAGAGAAAACGAATTTTTCTTACACTCATCAAAAATGAATTGAGGCTCATACCGACGATGAGACTGCTGAACACTTCCTGTGTGATTATGAAGCTCTGGACCGCATAAGTCTGAAACTTATGTAGAAAAGGCCTTCCCACTGCCAGAGGATGTTGCAAGGATGCAATAGTGGCATAACTCCAAATTCAAGAAATTTGAGCCAATGGTTGAACTTGATTTAGAATTTGATGCTCTATGTTCCTACAAAATCGGTGTAATACTAGTAATGCTTAAATTCCGTTAAACATCAGAAGTGTCAGTCTTTTCTGTCTATAATTGCCTGTAGTAAACCGACACTTCTGACTTGTGCCATTACATTCGGGGCATTTATATCAGCAATAGTGACACATTTAGAGTTTTAAGTAGGTATATAGAGTTAGTACTGAATAGAAATAATATTTTTATTAAAACTATTGGATTTCGTTTCTCCAATAATGACACATTTCAAAAAGGTTGGAAAATATCTGATGAATATAGTCAAAAGGTACCATATCATTATAATTTAGATCACTAAAGCCAAACAATAGCCATTATTAAAAACCCACTTCATTACTCATCTTATCTAATTAGTGTCCCTTAAAGGGAATGGCCATTTTAGGGCCCACACCTCGAGTTATGAGAGACGTCTTGAACGATGCATTATGAATTTTTTTGTTTTTTTTTATTAGGCAGGGGAACAGGAGAAACCCATCCCAAGCACGAAAGCCATAGCGGCCTATAGTGCTGTCCTGCTAGAATCCCATTCAACAAAACCTTCCTGTCCCCTTAATGAAGCGCATCAGGTCTTGGTGAGGAAGGTTTTTCAGCTCACCTATAAATAGAAGGGCAGACCCTAGAGTATCCAGTCTGCTCCGGGCGAAGGCCGGACACTCACACAAAAAGTGTTCGGTTGTCTCTGGCGCTCTCTTCAGGCAGGACATACACTCCGAGCCCTATGAGAAAATTGGAGATATTCCCATTGGACCCATCAAGAAACAGTTTTATACACCTACTCAGGTTCTCCCATTATAATACTATGTACATATTTTATTAACAATGTTTATTTCAAGGGGAGGTTACCGTCGAGAGGCATGAAAGATGCATGCAATTTGTACATTTTTTTTACATAAAATAAACACTTTTCGAAAAGGGTTTTAACGTATTTTATTCTTCTATCAATGGAAAGTAAATTCTGATTTTATTTATAAAAAAAAATCTAAAATGGCGGCTCCAGCACCCATCAAACAAAACCGTGCACGGCGGGGCGCTCCACAATTCTGCCAATTCATTCGAAACAAATGGGGTTGAAAATGATTAAACTAGATCGAATTTGGGGGCTTTACCGGTTTTCGTTTTCAAAAAAACCTCTGAATAAAAACATCCTAGTCGTTTGAAAAAAAGAACATTTTTTGCCCTGTGTTTTTTTTTTCTTCAACGGATGTAAAAACTATTTGTAAATATATTTTTGACAAAAATCGCTTCCTAATGGCCCTCTAATTGAATTTCCTTTCAATTGCGTAATGATTCATGTGAATCGGCTCAACCGTTGAAGCTGTAGGGGCGCCCCGCGCGCTGAAAAATGTTGTTCCCAGAAAAACTCATATAAAGTTTAATGTTATAAAATATCTTTGACAGCTTACTCCAGCTATTGCAGCACCATACAGTGGCCCTTCTTCTTCCTTCAAGAACTGGTTATGCTGAATCTGAATGTTAACCGTTTCCCGAAATTTGTGAGGGTACATCAGGTAGCGAGAAAAGATCTCCCCAGCAAGTGCGCTCCAAGCGCCTCAGCTACCTGTTTTCTAGCCGACACGGACGGTTCCGCTCTCAACAGGCTGTGAATTCTAAAATAGTTTAGATATGTAAATAGCTTTTTATGCACGTGTTCTAAACACTTAAGGATGATAATTATGATAATTATGTAAAAAAAAATCGAATTTTTCATCACCATGAACAGTAACCACCCCTAAAGCGGGGAAGGTCATGTGGGCGGGTGGGGGTGGCGATCAATTCTACATTTATTTATTGTACTGAAATTTCTACAAAATATGAAATCCTATGAAATTAGTCACACACAATCATTTTTAGGGTTCCGTACCCAAAGGGCAACAACGGGAACCCTATTACTAAGACTTCGCTGTCCGTCCGTCACCCGTCATGAGGTACAAATGAACCGTAATAGGTAGACACTTGACATTTTCACAGACTGTGTATTTCTATTGGCGATATAACAACAAATAATTAACATAAAATTAAATTAAAAATTAAGGGGGCCCCCATTCAAGAAACATGATTTTTTCGGCATTTTTTCCCCGTTTTATTCTCATTCATTATTATTATCATAAGTAGGCATTTTTTTTTCAAATGACAGCATTATTATTATTTTTTCTCATGACAGCATTATTTTTTCACATGACGCCTACTCTCAATTGAAAAAATAAATATATAGTACATAGTGTTAAATTTTGTACGATGGTACCACTGACATGTATATAAATGCACTGCGCGATGAACCAAAAATGCATGAAAACAAATGGCACCACTTTCATATTCCTGTCTCTTTCCGTGAAAGCATACTTTCCCACTGAACTGTAACGATTGGGAACGAGAAATTGCTTGAAGTTCAGCGGTATTTCCATAATTGGCAACTTGGTAATCAAAACTTTCCTATCAAAAAGCCGTGGAAAAATTACTTCCTTCGGCTCATGATTAAAATTTAACAATATAAATAGTCCCAAATACTTTTGTGGTAAATTCAGTAAATCCCACTGACATGCATATAGTAAACTCCCAAATAATTTAAATATAGCGTGAGTTGGTTGCATTGAGAGTGAGAGATACTTTGTGAAATCAAAACTGGTGCCACATGAAACAGGAGATCAGTCAGTCGATTTATATACTATATATCAGTGGATGGTACGGAGCCCTTCGTGCGCGAGTCCGACTCGCACTTGGCCGTTTTTACTGTCCGATGAACCTTTCTAGAAATATATGCGAAAAACCAGTTCAACAATCAAATTTGAACAGAGGGGTATTCATCTAGGGTATCGTAAGAATGGGTTTTATACCAATTTAATTTTTTGTTTGTGTTATTTTCTTATTATTTCAGATGCCCACTAATGAGGAAGAATGGAAAAAAGTTCCGGTTGAGTTTGAAAAAAACTGTCATTTCCCAAACTGCCTTGGTGCAGTGGCCGGAAAACAAATGAAAAATCCTGCCTGGATCATTTTACTACAAATATAAGGACACATTTAGTATCGTTCTGATGGTAGTGGTAAATATGTAGTAATTACAATTTTTTCATGGCTGATGTCAGCGCTAATAAGCGAATAACATTTTGGACAGATGTTTCAAATAAAAGCAAATGAACTGAAAGTTGCATGAAACCATATCCTGCAGACAACTTGATAAAAGAAACAGGCTACCATCAGCACGACGTATGGCACAAAACGTCTTCGGGATTCTTTTCAAGTCACAAATAAATAATTGTGATTATAGCCCAGCCAAAAATTCTAAACAGGTTCTTTGCGACTCCCCCTAATGGTACACAGATAGGGGTAATCCGTGTGCTACAATAATCTTGGATATAACTCACCAACTCATTATACCTGGGCGAGGCGTTTAGCTTTCGGAGAGTATCTCTGGATGAAGTTTGGTTAGTGGTTTGCTTAGTCAAATCGGAAGTTTTTAGTGGTGACAATATATTTCTCCGTTTAGTCAATTTACTACTTCCATCCAATCAGTAAATTCAGCACATCTTTCCCTAGAATACTAAACATGTGCAAAAAAACGGTAATAGGTACTAAGCATACGTCAATTTGACTCCCTTTAATTCGAAGCATGTTTATAGTAATATAAACGACAATATGCTTCATTTTATTAATTAAAATTAATAATGCATAGAAAACAGTAAATTATATAAAAAATTTGTATTTCTGGGAACAAATTTTAATAGCACATTCCCCACATATTTTCTTAGAGCACTTTGAACAGACCGTTGCTGTATTTTTCTGAATTTTCGAAGGGCAGTATAAACAATATATAGTCTGATGCAGTTTTTATTATGGTTCCGGATCCTGTGGAGATAATCCAATTGCTTTCTAAATTATTTATCGCAATAAATACTCCACATGAGAAAATTTAATACCCGCATAAAAGTAACACTATTGTTAAACATACGTCATTTTGACTCCTACTCCTATACCTACCCGTTAGAGCTAAGAGCTTCAACATTCCAACCACAGTCACAGCAGACTCATTAATGAAGGTATTGAAATTGTGGCTACTTCGATATGTAGACAATGAAATAACGGCAATAATATTTGGCGAGGAGTCAATTTCACTCACGTTTAGCATTTAGGGTTAACTCAAGTCGTACATACTCTACTTTCTCTCGAGCTGTCTTCCAAGCTCGACAATAATTCCTCTCAGAAAAACGCTTCACCCATGGATAGTTTCCGTCAATCGGCATACTCCCCTTTCTGTCTAAAGCTTTAGAATAAATTACGCATGCTCAAATGATAATCTTCGTCAATACACATAAACTAATATCAAAGACTCTATAATACAAGGATGTTGCAGGCATATATTTTATCCTGTCTATAGAGCTCAATTTTCTAAAATAGAATTAAATATTTGAAACTCCACAGTGTTTCACACCCAACAAATCTTCTTAGGGAAGCCCTCAATTTTTTCTTAGAAATTTACTACATATTTTTTCATTAGAATTTGTATGCAATTTTGGCGGCCGACAAGGGCACACATGAAAGTGTGATATTTAAATATAACTCTATTTTCGGCCACTAAATGAATAAAAATTCTGCCGAAACATTTTCTGTAAATTTCTAAGAAGAAATGAATGCTTAATGCAACTAGCGTCTACGCTCATAAAAACTATTGACCGCCCACCAAGAACCCGTTGTCGTCCAAAGGCATAAAAATTTTGAAGAAAAAATAAACAATAGATTTCAACGAAAAAATAGAGGCCTTCACAAACAGGTCAGGCCATCGTTGATTTTATATTGGAGCCAGGAATTGCTGTTGGTCTCCAATACTGCAACAAATTCTAAAGAAAGTATTTCCAGTAAATTTCTAAGAAAAAATTGAGGGCTTCTCTCCATCAGGGGCCGGATTCACTAACTCGAAGAGTTTGGGAGATGAGAATTTTCGTTTTCCCCGGTTAAAACTCCCTAACTCTCCATTCGAGATTCTCTGACATACTTGAGGAGTTAAAGAAAACGTGAGAAGTTTCGAAATTCTGAAAGACGGATAACTCTGTGTGGAAGGGTCGTAGAGTATTGCGGTTTTTTCCTACGTATTTAAAGTCCAGAGTACAAAAATAAAGGTGAACAATTTCTGAGGGAGGGGCTTTTGGGGATGGGGGGTCATACCACCCCCCACTGGAGGTTGTCCAAAATACGTCATGTTTGGTATCAAATTAAAGAGAAAGAAGCGGGTAATCGAGTGGTGTAGTTTTTTTTTTTTGATTATTTTATCTTCATGACTGTCTTTTTACCGCCGAAAGACGGATTTTTTGGACCTGGCTCATATACACCCCAGTTCCTATATTTTGCATATATTTCTACCGTTCTTTATTTGACATCCATTAGTACTTTGTTGTGAACATTTTACTCATGGAAAGTGAATTTCCACGACTTACCAGTTCTTCAAAATGATGAGTTGAAAATATGTCTATTTGTGTACCAGAAAACGGCCATTTTTTCATCTTAAGAAGGACTGATTCACTTCTTTTGCAATTATCTCCAAAACCATTGATTGGATTGAAAAAATAATTACATATCTAATTAGGGGACAAAATGTAGATGTGATTTCATCTTACATACAAGCTTGAACGTGCTTATTTAAAGCATCTCTTCTGTACTGAAAGACGACTAAATTGACCATTTTCGCGTGAATTACAATTTTTAGCGGGTATTTTGAGACACCAAAATCCTTATTTCTCTGTAAGTATTGCAAGCATTTCCATAATTTGTTTTTGTTAAAATAGCCAGGATATGCAGTGAATACATAAATCAATTTGAAAATCCTAGGTACATTGATACCTTCACAAAGGACAATAAAAGCAGACAATACTGTCAGTTGAGAAATATTTTTCTTACTTCTCCACAACTAACACAGCCCAGAGTTTTACCGAGTTGAATAAAGAGTTTGGTAAATCTCAATACAAATTCCACGAGTTACAGAATTTCGAGTGGAGAGTTAAGTGGCAAAAGAACTCTCATCTCCACTACTCCACAACTCTCCCAGTTAGTGAATCCGGCCCCAAGTCTAGTCTGTGGTGGTCATGATTAGTGGAGGCCGTGTACATTGTGAAGTTTTAATAATTTCTCAACAGACATGGAATCTCGGAGATTCCACATTATTTTGCACTGAGGCCAAACTGCACAATGGCTGCAATGGGGTTCCTCAGGGCTCTTTTCTGTGTCCTCTTTTCTTCATGCTACAAGTACTCTTTGTTCCATTGTCCAAAAATGTTAAAATTTATATATATTCGGATGATGTTTAGCAGTATCTTAGTCTGTCCAATATCTTACCAAGAGGATCGTATTGAACATCATCAATCTGGACTTTGCCAGAATATCCATATTGTCTTCGCACGCTTTTGTGGTGAATCTGATTAAATCGCATTTTATACCTTTTTATAATACTGATCCTCCTATGTATTTTGACTCACCACATGTAAGGCTTAATACGATAAATACCCTAAATTAATAGCATGAAAAGCCTTGGAATTTTAATCCATTCCCTCACGAAGTGTTTCTGCAATATTTCTGTGTTACTCTGTCATATTTGCCACAAGTCCGGAAACATTCCGTAAAACGAAAAAAAAAAAATCACCCAAAAATTGCGCTCAAATGCGTTCTTCATGATAAACTAAATATCGCCCTACACGATAAAATTTCTCATACAATCAAATATATGTCACCAAAAATATCTAGTTCCCTCAAATATTTTATCAAATATCAAAACATAGCCCTACATCATGATACAAAGATAAAGGTACGGCCGATTCGAGAGGAACTTTTTGGGTTACTACGTCATGTGGACACAAAAGTCATTTGTCAAAGCATGTCAATTATTTTGTAAAATATCAAAATATTTGTATCTGTCAGTGAACAGAAAAAAGATTGCTTGGTTGCGTTTGGATGTTTAAAACTTCATAAATTTTTTAAAAGAGAATTCGCTATAAGAAGTTGTCCGATTGTTGACCGTTTTTTGAGGTTACACTACAACAAATTATTATATCAGCAGTGCTCCCTTAGGTAATTAGGAAATTTTAGCTTTCTCAAATAAATAATCACAACTTGAGACAATGACAGATCGCACGACTGAATGACTTTTGTCATCCTATGATGTAAGCACCCAATTGACAGAAAACTCGGCCATACCTTGTTTCTTTGTATCATGGCCCTACATGATACTTATAGATATTGAATCAAACTGAAATTGGATTAAAAATATTTTACCTATAAGATGTTTTTTTTAAATAGGTTTAGCCTAAATTTATAATATTAATGTGTGCACTATTCATTAAAATGATATTTTTTTAATTATTCATTGACATCCTTGAAGCGTACTTAATTTTTACCTTTCTTATGTTCAGATAGGCAATCCTCTCCCAATGTCCCATCGGCCAGTAGGTGAATTTCTTCATTTCTTCGTAGGTAAAATATTGGGCATTATAAAATTATAAAATGTCACTGCACTGGTGACTTAATGGTTTCGGAAACAATTTGTAAAAAATATTATATTTCATGCTTAAATGAATGATTTCTTTGTACAAACAGTAACAGTTTTGATCAATTATGGTCTTAATGTTATTTACATTTTTCTTTCAGTAATCTAAAACTATATCGAGTGTCCTGGAACTGAAAATACATATCCAACGCTATTTATATGTCCTTCAATCAATTATTGCAAATACCCATCATAATGGTTCTAAGCCCCGTATTCGTCACATATGAATCTTATACTTTTTACTGAGACTGCAAAAAAATAATATAAATAAAAGTGAAGTCGCAGGACTGTAACATTATCCGTCTCGTAAATAGCTTTATGACTAACAACTCCACAGATTCAACGAGAAGAAAATCTATCTTTTAACCCTTGTAATATGACACCTTATAAATATGTCGAACTTCAAACAAAATATAAAAAGGAAAACTTACTTCCGACAAGACTCATGAAATATTTCCATCGTGAAAACGGTGTAAAAACTTTTAAGTGAGTGATGAATCTAATGAATGTAGTTTTACTCGATCCAAAATTACATTTAGAGGCGCCTCTAAACAGAATTTAGGTCACCAAACACAATGAATCCTATTAAACTTCGCGGATAAAATGTGATGCTGCGGCTTTCTCGTATAAGGTTTTGTTTCGAATTTGATTCATTGGATTAAGAACAAAAAATTGTCTTTCAAGCTCTCTATTGCTGGATGAAGTTGTCTAGTTATAATAGGTTTTTATTTATGCAAAATAAGATAAAAACCCAATACAAACTTCTCTCAAAAATATAAAGAAAATTAACTCGATTAAATATTTTATTCTATGCAGGTGCTAACGATTGTTGCTTCAGAGAATAATTGCAAAATACTCATAATATGTCGAACAGAAATAGCTGGAAGCTTTAGAATTAAATGCAAATGATTTTAAAATGCTTGAAAATTTCACCCCTGAAGGCCGCCAGAACATTTATACATTTGATGCCAAGAGGCAAAGAGTTCCAGAGACTAATCACGTGTACATAGAGTGATCTTTGGCTCTGCAGGACAGTATGTCTGGGTACGGATAGTGATATTGACCTGTACAGTATTTAACATATTGATTCAGACTGCACCCCAAAATATTGTTGGTAAAGAAGGATACATGATCATATCGATGAAGATTAAAAATGTAGAGAGCACGCGAGTTAAACGCAATATTAAGCTTGCGCGAGCATACTATATTCAAACCAAACAGCCATGCACTACCACTCCATACATAATTAAGGGTACCAGCAAAGTTTTGTAGTATGTTGAATGAAGCAGATGGTCACAGCCTACGTAAGCCGCCATGGAATTTACCCACTACTTCATTTACATGTAGATCCTTGTGGTACCCCGCACCTCATCCTGTTCGGGCTAGCCTATTCACTTGAACACTTTGATCGCGATTAAAGGGATAACTGCAAATGAGTTTAATACTCGAAAGCTTTTGAGAAATCAAGAAGCACCAGGACGGAGACCAAGTCAGAATCCATAGCAATTCTTACATCATCTGTTATTTTGAGAAGGCAGTGTTTTTCCTCAAAGTCGAACTGCCTTAGGATCAAAATATTTTCAGCAGCTACGTAGTTCATCATTTTCCAATTCAGAAGCTTTTCAAATATTTTAGAAGATACTACATGCCCTAGTTTATTGGACGAAAATCCTTAGGCGACAGAGTACGCTTGTTTCAAGGAACAGGGACTAATAAGGCTAATTTCTGCAGAGACGGGAAATATCATCCATACACGTAGCATTAAAATTAAAACTGATTGAGTGTGCTGCATATGCAGCTTTAAGTACCTCGTCATAAGAGACACATCTAAAGTTGAATACAACAGTACTATTATCCACTCTAGGTGAGAGTACCAGGATTGATGGAGTAGGTACTTTAAAAGATAGAGCTAGGATTTGTAATAAAACAACTATTTAAATTATAAGGATCCAGCTGACATTGGTTGTAACGAGATTTTCCAGCCCCAATTTCCCGAAGATCTTTTCATAACTCTTTAGATGGAAATCTTGAGTAGAGCATAGAATTATATTACTGCACTTTGGAAAATAATCTTGTTCTGTAATTAAATTAGCAATGTGGTTGTTAAGCCATGAAACACATCGATGAAAAGACTGTGTACGAAGAGAAACATGCTTTTCGTAAAGATATTTCACCAATGTATTGATATGTCGTCAGTCCTAATGAGAAAGAAAGCTGTGTGCCATGGGAGAGATGGAATGTCATTAATGAGCCCATTTAAATTTATACGTTTGTAATCTCGATAACTAATTGACGTAATTTCATTCAACGGTGCAAACTGAAATTGAGAACGTCATGGAGTGAAATTTCAGGTAGAGTGAATTAATTCAAGAATAAGGCGGAAGGAGTTTTTTTTGGATTCTCCGGTACCCGTACCGATGAGTGTAAGGTTTTCTGCTAACACGAAAGGCTTCTTCTTCTTCCTTTCTCTTTTTTATTCTTTTTTCAGCCCATTGCAGGCATACACCGGTTCGATTCGTTTCGAATAAATTTGGTTTTAATAAAAAATCTTTTTCTATTTTTGTAAATGTTTTGGTTTTTTCATTTCTTTATTTGTTCTAGTTTTTCATTTATTTTTCAAGTTACTCAATTTCGCTATTTCGGACCTGTTGATGAGTCAAAACCAAGACTTGAAACTTGTCACCAAAAATCAAATAGGTTGTGTGATGAAATAAGAAATAAAAAAATTTTTAGCTTCTGCTATATACCGGAGAGTCCAAGAGAACGCCTTCTTGAACAAATATAACTTTGCCCAAAAATCTTAAAGAGTATTATTAAGAGTATTATTAATTTTTATTAAGATCACAAGCAATGATAATATTATAATATTGGCTGTTTCAACTCACCAGAATATTAAAAAATTGCCCAAGATCATTATTTCTATGCAGATTATAAGCACAAACTAACAAAATCTTAAGCACGAGATACTCACACATCCCAGCAGTTGACTTCTCGAAAACACGAACAGTTAGTGAATACTTAGCAAGAATAACAACACCACCATCACGACCAGTTTGGTGATCTTGTCTAAATTTTGTCAAACATTTTTAATCTTTAATACTTACTAACTCATTGGGTGTATGTGGTGCCACGTTTCACATAAACAGATGATATCTCCTGAGAAGCTCCGATCATATACTTAATTTGATGAATTTTCCTAACAACACTTTGGCAATTCATATGTACCACTCTTAGTCCTACCGAAAGCTTGCAAAAGCCATTTAAGAAGACACGATTATTCACACGATTATCTAAATAACAAATTATTACCATTATTTTATTAAAACTATATATAATATAATATAATATAAGTTTATGTCAATATCTTTCAGGAAAATGAGATGTCATTGCGATCGGTTTTTAAGTATGCACAACACCTACACAAAATACAGTTCTAATAAAACTCAAAAGTCAACAGATGCTCATCCAATGGAACACGGTAGACGTAAAAAAAGACAATTGCAAAACAATTCAAATGGCTTGGAGTGGAGATTTACCCAGGCGGCTTAAGTCTTTGAGATACTGCTACGCCGGCGCAGCATGACTACGCTTCAAAATAATGCTTGAATTTTATATAATTATTATGAAAATGAAACCTTCAATGCACCTTTTTTTACGAGCGTAGACTCAAGAATTCAGAATAAATTCCACTGGCATTTTAAAAAATCTAAATGAGCATTGACATAATGAATAAGCGAAAAGTTGCACATAATGGCTAGCTTCCAGCAAAATAAACGCTATATTAACTCGAATATCTTCCATAATTTTACAATATCAAATACTTACTACAGCTAAGTTCTTTCCGGAAATCAAACTAATATTCAACCAAACATTTCCTTCTATTAAGATGTAACTAACTTAATTAATAATAATCATTCAATAAAAATTAAATACAAAATTGGGAAAACTGGAATAGGTAATCCCCGGATAATAGCAACCCGCTTATTATCAAAACCCTTTTATTATCATATATATATTGTCGAAGCTCGCAACATTTTCCTAGTAATTTCGAATACTTTTATTCTGTTAATAGTAACCCCGCCTATTAACAATACCCCCTTTATAACCCTTAATAACGCATCGTAAATTTTTTATTTTCAATGTAAATTTCCCCGCATATTGTAACAGTCAGGTTCAATTTTTCTGTTCAGCGTATTCGTATATTAAGGTGGCCCAAAAATGTATGGATTTGCAAAAGTGATAAAATATCTGAATGCTTCAGAATATGTTGGCTAATGTAGTGCTAAATTTCTATGCAAATTTTTAGTACAATTCATTAGTGTTTAGAGGTCGTTGAAATCGAAAATAGTTTTTTTTTAGTTGGTTTGGACTTTCAGGAAAACTCTTTCAACATTTTCTGTTGTGGTGTTTATTTTTGTACACCGCGAGAAAAAGGGATGTGGAGGCTTTGATTACGAAAAGGCGAAAATGACACACAGTTTAATCTTTTATTTTCGTAGTTATTAATTTATCTTTACACCTTAATGCTTATGAACTTTTATATCTACACGACTTTAATAAACTTTTTTAAACTTTAATAATTACACCGCTTTTTAAACTTTTAATTATTACACCGCTTTTATACTTAAATAATTACACCGCTTTTTTCCTTTTTTTATTACATCGTTTTTTTACTTAAAATAATTACACCGCTTTTTTCCTTTAATTATTACATCGCTTTTTTACTTAAATAATTACACCGCTTGTTCTGTCTTGTTTAACTTTCCACACGAGACTCTAAAAGTAACTCGACTTATTCTACCGCACTCGATATTAATTAGTTTATTTAAAAAAAATGCAGAATCGGCTACGCGTAATTTCTGTGCCAGAATTTTTTAATGTTTCCAAACAAGATCATTTTTATTTCCTACTTGGCTTTGTTTACCTGCGAAGTAGGTCATTATTGCGAAGGTAAGTCACAATAAATTCTGATCAATCACTAGGTCATTTTTTATTTATGCTGACCGGGCATTGATCAGTGCACGTAAAATGTTTTTATTTTATTTATTTTTGCAATTGTTACGATTGCAAAGTAACTTACATATTAGTTAATTTGTAACATGGAAACAACTGAGGAAATAATTATACAACACTGTTATAACTTTTTAATTTGACAATATTTTTCCTTGATTATATTTTACAATTTGTGGAAAGTTAGTTATATAAACTTATTGCAGTGAAACACGTTTTAGAAAATTAAATATTTATATTTTTTATAATTTTTTTTAAAATGAAATTTCGGTCCGGAACTCTAATTGTTTGACTTCGCGAAAATTTGTTCGAAGTCGATGCTGACGTGTAATTTGTAATTAAATTACGATATCGACTTTGCCGATTTCATTCCACACTTTTTCCTTAACGTGGATATTTCTGAACTGTAGTTGGCCGTAGCCGACACCAACTTTGCACGTTTTAGTCGAAGTCCCAGGTGTAGTCATAGTTGCAATTTAAACTTGCCAAATGCATTTACCATTTGGGCTAAGTCAAAGTAGACTGAGAAGCCGTGTAATTTGGCCTTAAAGGGAGTCATGTATTGTATGACCTGTTCTTAAATTGCGATTTTCAAAGGTTCTAGAATTGCGTATAGAAGATGAGAAGTTTAACAAGTATATAAATGTCCATAAAGTCCAAGGCACAAACAATAAATTTCTGATTATGTTAAGTAAATCTAATGGTGTATAGGTATATTTTGTCATATAAATTATATACAGGGTGCCCCAGGAAATAGTGTCAAGGGGAAGTTCAGAGATAGAGCATCCCCTCGGGTACCCGAATCATCCCATGTATGCTCTGCGATTTTTTTAGTTTACGCCTTATGATCTTTTCGTGATTTTTTACCAAACTGCTAATTCGAAGATATTTTTGGTCATAGTGACTTGAATAATTCAGACAAATTGCTGAGTTTTTTTGCAATTTAGCTGAGTGTTAGGCCCAATTAATGCAAAAAGATTTGATTCCATAGCTCATACCATTGCGCCAAAAGAAATTTTTAAATTACATAAAATTCAAAATAATAAAATGTGCCAAAATCTTATTTTAAAAACTTCATTTCATATAGCACCATTTAGGTATGAAGTATCCAGAGAAAAAAGAACTTCTGCGAATTACAGTTGATAATGAGCTGAGGTGAGCAATGACAACCGTTTTCTGATCGAACATAACCCTACCAAGGTAGAGTCAATCTAAGGTATGAAAAATCTAGAACCCCAGTTCGTTTAGATTTAAGACTTAGTATGTTTTGAATAGAATTTTAGCTATAATGCCAAAGATATATATAAAATTTACACGGTAAATAGCCAATGAAATGGGGAAGCTTTTAAAATCACTTTTGAGTGAAAAAGTAATGTGACTGTTTTTTAAAATTGTGCTCAAAGATTTTGGCACATTTTATTATTTTGAACTTGAATTTAAAAATTTATTTTGGCGCAATGCATACCACATACGAAATCAAAATCAAATATCAAATTTTTTGCACTGGGTGGGCCTAACACTCAAATATATTGGAAAAAAAGTAGTAATTTGTCTCAATTATTGAAGTCACTAGACCAAAAATGTATTCGAATTAGTAGCTTGGTAAAAAATCATACCTCGTAAACTACAAAAAATCGCAGAACATACATGGGGTTATTCGAGTATCCCTAAGGGTGTTCTACCTGTAGACATCCGCTTAACACTATTTCTTGGATACCCTGTATACACATTTCTCTTAAATAAAAGTATTTCTTGGCAAATTTATATTATTTTTTCAAATTTTGGTATAAGCAGATTCTCTATAAGAAATAGTTCGTTTCTTGTATCTTAAATCGCGATCTTTTTAGAATAGCATATATTGTGCTAGTAGTCGGCTATCGCTTACTAGCAGAAGTTCGATTATTTTATACTTTTATTCGGGTATTTTTATAAAAGCACATTTTGTACTTATAATCGGGCTTATTGGTTATAAGCAACACCCGCTTAAAATCACAAAAAATTGGGGCCTTGTTCATGTGCTTTTTTGCGGGGATTACCTATATTATTTGATGACACTATGGCTAATCTCCAACTAGTTGAAAGAACTGTCATCGGGTCGTAAAGATATTATTAAAAATGTATATTTATCATATGTCACAGAATAACAGAGAGAATTGACTTAATAAAGACGGAAAGTCCTTTCTATCTAAATAAGAAACAAAATATTTTTATTTTTCCATATAAATTTTAAATATTTCATACAAGAAGGACGGAGGAAAACTTTCATATATTAAAGTAGTCGAACTGTCAAGTCGTGAAAATTTTAGCCTTTGTGAATTTAATTTTATTTTTTTATTTGATTTATTGTTCACTTTTGCAGAAATCATGTGTGAAACGGATGTGTTGGAAATGAAGGTTGCTGACCTAAGGAGGGAGTTAAAACTTCCTGGTTTATTCACAGTCGGGAATAAAACTGAATTACAGGAACGGATGCAAACAGCTCTTCTTGAAGATCTAGCAATATGCGAGGAACTTTTAGATGAAGAGGTCCTGATAGATGAGGAGCAAACAGCTACCTTAGAATCACAAGTAGACGAAGATATAGGTATGTTTGTTTGAGAAAAAAAAAGAATGGAGAACAGACATCATCAAACTACTAATAAACAAAAGAAAAAAGTTGTTTTGAAACGACAAAATTTACTTAAGACTAAAACCAAGGCTGCTTCCGGCCTTAGCGATTTTGTTTGTGGTGTATGCGCTGAGGTCGAGCCGGTTAAGCATGGCAATGAAAAGACTATCACCTGAATAACCTGTGATGCTTGTTCACGCTTGTTTCACTCTGTCTGTGTAAATATTTCTGTGGTAGATTACTTAACTGTTTATCAAGTCAAGAGTGTCAACTGGATCTGCACGGTCTGCATTAATACGGCTAAATCTCACCTAAATTGTGACTGTGGCATCGGTTGTATCAGGCAAGAACAGTAAGACTGGTGTTTTCTCACAGACCTCACTTGTCGAGCTCAATACAAAGATTGATTTGCTGACCCGTGGTATCCTTACCCTCCACTCTGAAATCGTGAAGCTTAGCAACGATCTTGATCATATCAAATCGCATGCTATTTTAAAGATCAGTAAAGCCATTGAAATACTCAAATCTTATTCTCGGATCAGCACAAAGAGGGGCACATCATATCTCAGTAATATTCCTGAAGCTAAGCACTTCTTAGCATCTGCTGCCAGCTTTATGCAGGTCTTCACCAAAACTTCCACCAAACCATTGAGAAGGCAGAGCTCTTCAGACGCCCCTCATACTACTTGCAAACCCCAACTCAGGAAACCTAAAGGCTTTATTCGTTTCTTCAAGGAAGAAGACTGTTCTTTCAGGCTTATATATTAAGCAACTTCACTGGCAGCTAACAACACTTAGCTCCATTATTGCTGGCAGTTCTGATGCAAGAGTCTTCATAAACGAAGATTTGGACACGGATGAGCTATGGCTTCACCAGCTAGCCCTAAAACTTAAATGAGCCAATTTTATTCTGCGTGTTTCAACCAGAGACAGGAAAACATATATATACAGTCTCGTTCAATACGATCGCTTCACGCTCGCTATAGCTTCTGACACTTGCTTCCTAACTTAACCCAGGATGATGCTGTTCTCAATCTCCCCCCCCCCCCAAAGGTAAATTCATTATTATCACCCTCAACGCTCGTTTTTATCATAATTGGGAGAAGAGGAAAAAGGAGAAGAGATCAGAGGCGGATCCACCTAGGGTGCGCGGGGGGTGCGCCCCCCCCCCCCCCTGAAGACCACTGAAAAAATAAATTGCAGTAGATCTTCTCATTTTTTCCTTACAAAATAATTCACTGCGCAGTAAATCTATTCTACTACACTTTTTGAAAATAAATTAAAAATGTCTGGAAGCGTGCAATTTGATACGTTTAAGAACGCAGCCCTTATGGCTACATGGCGACATGGCTTTCGCTCTAATTTAGGTCGGGGCTGTTGAAGCCTAAAGAGAAAACAGGATATCTTGATACCTGTAAAAATCGTGTACCTACATGAGAGTGGCTTTTCTCGGGGTATTTGAAGCAGGAGAGAGCCTATTCGGGTAAAAGTGATGGATGGTTTGTTTTGATTGAAAACAGCTGCTAAAGGCCTTTGATAAGTCCGATATAAAGACGGCTTGTTAGAATATTATCGGCGTGACAAAATAAACATTCAAAGAAACAACTATAACTCGTAATTGGAGAAATTCAGCGAAACTACACCATGGCTAAAAAATCGATGTGTAATGTTGTAGTGAGTTATTACACTTAAAGCAAGACATTTATCTTGGAATATTTTTTTTTATTATTTCGTTAATGCGCAATAGCTTTACTGGAATACTTATCCCAAACGTTAAATAAAAACAAAATAAATCTGCCGATTGAGAAAGTCTCAATCAGTATCTTATAGAATTGGGATGCATGAATACATTCCGTACTCCTTCCTACATCAGATCTCAACAACAGCAAAATCACTGCCGATTCAGTGATAAATGCAACCAAGTAATAAAATTGAAAGAGTTTGCTTTTCGCACCAATCAATTGCATCCATGTCCAGAACGGAAACAAGTCTAAAAGACTGCACAGAATACCTGCAAGTCCATTATCCAGAGAAAACTTTCTTTTTGACCAGAAAGTTAGACAAAAATCAGGAACAACTTTACCAGTTCCTCTTTACCTTCACTACCTAACAATGAAGAAGTGGTTGTTGACTCCATGGATAAAGCTAATACTTTGGCTACTAGATTCGCTTCAAATTCCCGTCTACCACCCACTTTACAGACACCTCTTTTGCGTCTCCCATGTGGATGTGTACAAGAGCCAATACATATCCGTACCGAGAGATATATTCAAGGTCCTTAAGAAGATCATCGTCTCGAAAGCTGCAGATTCTGATGGCTTCTAGCCCCGGTTAATTAAAAGCTATGCCTCATCCTTAGCTAAACCCCTGTGCAAACTGTTCTATACTTGTCTTATTCGACAGAAAAATTTCTATTAGCTTAGAAACTAGCTGACGTTCAGCCTATTCCCAAGAAAGAAGAGGATAGCGATCCCTCAAATTATCGAGCAATTGCAATCACTTTGATTCTTTCAAAGGTTCTTGAATCTATAATTCACTCGAAATTAATGAAATTTTTAAACCAGAGTTACGTCCCTCCCTCACAAGAATTCTGGATCCGCCCCTGGAAGAGATAGAGGGGGTAAAAGAGGAGAGGTATTGAAGTTTATAGCTCTATAATCTATTATGTAATACCTTTGTATTGAACATTGTTGTACATTATGTAGTTGCTGTAATCACTTTATTCTGCATTTAATGTTACTTTATGTAATCTGATCTCGTTATAACCTCTATACTTGATCCTTTATACTGCAACGAGTCTGTTCGCTGCGCTTGTTTTGTTTTTTTTTAAGCTTTTGTTCTTATTCGATATAATACTGTTATCTATTTTAAACTGGATGTACCTTTCTTTTTATAAATATTAATTGGATTTTGGAATTTAAACGAAACTCAAAAAATGAGAAGGTCGCTCATTCATGCGAAATATTTTTTACTTAGTCAGTGAAACATCAAAAGTTAAGGCAACCCTTAATGAAACCGAACGTACGGAAAAAATAACTTTAATTATGACAGTTACATCCCTATCATAAATATAAAAACCAAAAAAATGTAATCTTACATTTTTTATGCGTATTTTACTTAAAAGTAGATTCCGAATAGCACGTGCCAAATTGCACATCTAGTAGCACTTTAACTCTCCAGAGACTCTTTACTGTGAAGGACCAGTGGAAGTGCCATTCGAATCAATAAATTATATCACATAAGATGAATATTCTCTGAGCTGAAGTTGAAGAGTTTTCTACTTGCAGATAATTTCCACTCTATGTACAGATGAGGACACAGCAAAAATATGTATATGTATGTATGTACGTACATGTGTTTCGATACCAAGTTACTTTTTAATAAATAACATCTCCACAAGTCCAATAGATTCATAGTATGAAACCAAGAGCTTTCCCAGTGAATTATAGAAGCTACTCGAAAAAACCAGTGGAAACATCTACAAATCCTAGTCGAAATCCTAACGAGAAATCATTCGATACCAATTTATATGTAGAATAGGGACTAGTCCCACATAAAAGATGAACAGAAATCTGCCGAAACTGGTGTTCTTGCAAAAATAAATTAGAGAGCTGTTGTATGCTACAAAGTGAAAAGCATTCTAAGGCGGACATTTTTACTAAGATATTTCCAGTTGTACATGGATGATGTATGGATTACCGATTCATAATTATCCGGCTCATAGAACCGATATATTGTACATGGTTGAGCAGTGTGATTATATACAAGTTGAATAGCATATTTATAGAGCTCTTATTCCTAGTGGTTTTGTAAGGACATTCAACAGATTAATATAGGTATAGATATAATTGGAAGCAAAATATCGTCGAATTTACTATGTCCAGTGCAAATAAAACAAGAATTTGACTATGGAAGACATTATCACCTAAAATACCAATAACATTTAATTTGAAATTTAATAAAAAATAATTCTAGTAGGTTTTATAATGTGCTTAATCTACACTGACTATGAAAATTTATATCATTTCAATATTACTAAGTGGACGTCAGTTAAATAATGGGCAAAATAATGGCTTATCTTTGGCCTTATTGATTTAAGATTCGATCCAAAGTAGTTCATGCTAGGACTAAGAGCAACAAAAACGGAACAAAAATTCATACCAAATATTATTACACTAATACTCTGAAGAATCTAAATAAAAATATAAATCAACTACTAAATAACAATTTTAGTTTTTAGAAGACAAATATTAATGAATTAGCTTAGCATGCTTGCTATCTGGTAGATACAAAGTCTGTAAACTCCGTTGTATTTCATTCTATCGTGGATGTTTTTCACTAAAACTATGAGATCTGGAAGTAAAGATGCAAGGACCAATTGATAAGTGCGACTTATAGATAAGAAATTGATCAGCTCCAATAATAGTGCAACTAATGTGCAGAATTAGATTGGCGCTTTCACTAATGATCTAGAAAATAACTGACTAATCCAGCGGCTAAGTGATGGCATAAGTATTCCATCTAACTCAAATCATGATCAATAATTAATGTAAAATTTATCCACTCATGACATGATACAAAGATTATACCCTAGACACACAGCACGAACTAATGAATCATTTGTACTAACCATTCATTAAAATGCCGTGTGTCAAATGGTATACGTCATTATAGCCCGAAAATCAGATGATAATGAAGTACACTAATGAAGTGTTTTCCTCCTTCATTATAGCTATAATGAGGAAAAATGTGCTAGATGCTAAATAAAAACAAAGTTTATCGCGTTAATTCGATCCATATTGCTTCTTTAAGGTTATAAGTTCATCAAAACCAGTTTGACAGCACAACTTAATTAAAAAAATGGCTGTGTGTCCGCAGTTTATAATGAATCATTATAGACTAATGAGTCGTTAGTTATTTCTTCATTAAGAGTGCTGTGTGTCTAAGGCATTAACAAGGTATAGCCGAGTTTTCTATCAATTGCGTGCTTACGTCATGTGGGGACTATTGTCATTCAGTGAGATCTGTCATTATGTCAAGTTGATATGATAATTACAATGTTTGATAATGGCACAATGTCCTGATATGTTTGAGAATTTTGAGCGCAAGGACAATAGAAGAACACATTTAATTGAAATGAATGTAATGGAAATGAACGATACAAAACTGGACTCAAAGTTCTTAAAGAATAACTTGCATGCTGCTATTACGGTTTCAATACAGATGCCTAGGAATAATTACGGTTACAGGTAAGATGTAAATAATTTATATGAGTAACTACCAAACTATAAAAACTAATCCTGTTCAACTTGCTGGCAATCTACGAGAGATGAGAAAGAAAACCGATCTAGGAGCTCAGGAGTTTTCTGGATATCGAAATGGGTTCACTATGTATAACGAAGGAACGGGTGCCATTTTCAATGATACTACAAAATTAATAATGCTGCCAAATAGCATAAATGTCCACTTCATTTATTAAGATGGAAAGGAAACATACATGACAACCGTTGAATACCCTTCAGTATTGGAAAACAAAATAAAATTGCTATCGGATATCAAGCGTTGTAAAGATTTATTATAGGTATTTAATATAATATTTATTTATAGATAAATTTCCAATTTAAAATGAAATCATCTCACGCGTTTTTGTCGAATTATCGTTTTAACTACATAAGACATAGGTATTTTGCTGCCTGTTTCATGATCAGCTGACATAATTCTTGTCGTTACGACATCTAGAGGTGTTGCTATTCCACCTGATATTCCTCCAGCACATTCTCCGAAAATGTCTATACAGAAAGGAGTAAGTTCAGCTCCACTAACTATTGTCTATTTCAATTTCCTGAAATATTGCCTAAATATATCCTCTATAAACTCCCTTTCGTATTCCTTCAGTTTCATCGCTGTCCACATTATTTCTATTGAAGAAACACCCATTTTCGCTTACAATATTACAAAATTTAATCTTCTTTAGTTGGAAATTTGACAATTTGAGAATTACTTTTGTCATTAGCAATGACATTTGTGTCCACATGACGTAGTAACACAAAAAGTTCCTCCCGAATCGACCTTACCTACCTTGTTATCTTTGTATCATGCACTCATGATATGTATTTCATCATACGCCACAAAATTTTGTATTAGGTCTACTACAGAGCCCCGTATACAGCCAAAGAAAAGGAGGGAACATTAAAATAGTCAACGGACTAAAAAGGTCGGTCGACAATAAAAATTCCATATTTTATATAGAGAGGCTTCAAGCTCATTGGTGATGTGGCAATCACTTGTCATATAGACTCGCTCAGAGCACCGCCGCAATTCTGTAGGCCTTTCGTTCTTTTATCGCTACATGCATGGTCAATGTTCTGATGAAATATCTAGTCTGATCCTTTCTAGAATAATTCCTGCACAGAAATATTCGCACTGCAAACCGTGCACATCCCTTCACCATTCAAACTCCGTGATTCTTTTTTATCCCGAACTGTGCAAATGTGGAACAGCTTACCATCTTCTGTCGTTCTTCCAGCATAAGTCTGTGAAAGTGACGACATTCATCAGCACCTCCGACACTCTCCTCATATCCCCTAATCATTTCCATATCTCCTTTCTGCCATGCTGTGCTTTGAATCATAGGGTATCCCCTGAGCTTGGCTTAAAATACAATAAAACTGGTTCGATTGTCGGCAACTAGTCGACGTTCGGCAATTTGATAGTAGCTATAAAGATCAGCTATCATATTTGGGACAACTTTTCTTTGATCTTTTCTAAACGCAAAATATATTGCTGCGAAAACTGTGTGCAATTAATTAAACACTTTCTATTTTCGGGCCTTTTTCTTTTTTTTTTGTCAACCATCTCACTCCTTCGAAATGCATCAACTAGCGAAAACTAGCGAAAAACTGACGACTGTCATTCGCATATACCACTGACATGTATATAAATGGACTGACTGATTTCCAGTTTCATGTGGCACCAGTTTTGATTTCAGAAAGTGTGCTCTCACTGTCAATGCGACCAACTGACGCTATATTTAAATTATTTTTGAATTTACTATATGCATGTCAGTGGGATTTACCGAATTTACCACAAAAGTATTTGGGACTATTTGTATTGTTAAATTTTAATTATGAGCCGAAGGAAGTGTTTTTCACAAGGCTGTTTTCGTAGGTAAGGTGCAACAGCTCCAGGATTGATTTATCATTCACGTTTTGCAATGGAGAATAAATTCTGCAAAACTCTTAAGCTCTATAGTGGTGTTAATTTATAATCTCCAACTAATAGAAGACAAATACACCAACAGCAGTAAAACAGGGAATTGCTCAAGACCAATGAAATAAGAATATGCTTTGTGGGTAGTGTGGTCAAGAAAAGGAAAGATCAAAATTGACGCACTTTGGGTGTTTACGGGCAGCAAGCATGTAAGTTTGCCACGTATCTCGACCAGAAAAAATATAGCAAAACTCATTTAATCTCTATATTTCAGAATGATCTTAAAAAAACAATGGCTTACGTCAGGTGTCTCATTACAATTAGATAACTCATCTCACCAATCAGCATTTTCTGACTGCACTTGTCAAGGGTTAAGTGAAGAGTCAGCTTTTTATACCTGTTAAATCAAGCATTGATCTAACTTTCGTAATTTATAATATCTCGAAGAAAACAATTACGCTATAATTGCACAACGACAAATTCTTCAGTCAACAAACAGCGACAATAATTTCCGTTCTCACAGAATGTGCAAATACTCAGATTACGTCTTCAGATGACATATTACACCGCTTAAGTGGCGCAAGAATGAAAACATTCTATGAAAACTGCAATTATCGTACATAAGAAAACTTTTGGTGTAAAATATAAGTTTCACAACGCGTAAGCAATTTTTGTTACTGTGAATTTAGTAAGTAAGTTGCAGCACATTTTATAAATTATTTTGAGTTTTAGAATAAAGAGATCAGTCCTTGAATTTTATTACTGGTAGCAACGTCTTTTAATTATTATCATATTATCATCGACAATAATTAGTTTGTTGGTTTAGTACCTGCAGACAACTTTACACATTCTACGGAAGAACCAGCGGTCAAGTTAAGGAATTTGGTCGCTATAGAAAAATTTGGTGACCCCGACGTGATCAGAAGACGAATCATACTAATGGAGCAATTGGTATATCAACAGGAACAGACTGGAGCAGAAATCCAGAGGCTTATAAACGAGTATAGATCAAAAACCCCAGCAGGAGAGAAACCTTACCTTCCTAGAGAGAAGATTGGAACAACTGGACGAACAGTGGGAAGCATTCGATGTCGTCGATAGCAGCATACGTGACAAGTACAGTAGTCAGCTCGATCAAGCATACTACAAAGATAGTTATTATGACAAAATAAAGAACATATATGAGGCATACAGGATAGAGATCATGGACAATCTTCAAGGTAAAACTGCATCAGAAAATATGGCTCAGGGAATAAAAGAAAACCAACCCAAGCCAAAATCCAAGCAATTCATTTCAAACCCATCTCAAGTATCCTCCTCAAATACGGTAGAAGGTTTAAGTAGACGACAGAAGGAAATAAAGATACTATTGAAGCGAGTACTTTCAAACATTAATCTTGAAGGAAGCAGTATTGCATAGTCAAAATCAATGCAATTAACGAGTATTGGTCGCAAATAAAGACAATCAACGAACAAATTTGGGAGACAGTCGAAGATATGACTTCCTATAGTGATGAAGAATATTACAAGTTAGAGAATTTTACGCAAGATATCACCATTCAGATTTTAAAAATATCCGATGAACTCTCAGTGGAGAATGCCAATCAAATCAGCACAATATCAACACCACAAATGAAGCTGCCCAAGATAGCGCAAACAAAATTCGATGGAGAGTATTTGAAATGGGCACAGTTCCATGATCTGTTTACACAAATGGTGCATGAGCAACTCATTGGGAATTCTAAAAAAAATGTGGTTTCTTAAAGCAAACATAACTGGCGAGGCTGAATTACTTATTAGACATTAATCAGTGTCCGAAAAAAATTATGTAGCCGCATGGGATATTCTAAATCAGCGCTATAATAACAAGAGGCTGCTAACGACAATTCTGCTGAACAGATTAGTAACCCAGCCAACCATAGTGGCACAATCAGCCACAGCAGTAAAGAAACTTCACGACACAACGAAAGAATGTTTAATGGCACTTAATAATCTTGGAATAGTGACGACTGCTTGGGATCCAATTCTTTTACACTTGCTTATTAAGAATATATAGTCATACTTTATATGAGCATGGACTACAAGCTCCCAGAGAATTTCAATCTACGGCGAAATTCTTAAAATTTTTGTAGCAACGATTTCAGTCTCTAGAAACCTTATGAAGACATAAAACTGAGCTAAGAGCATTCAGCAGATCATCTGCGTTAATAAGTTGAAACATGAAGACTCAGACCTTACCGTGTAAACTTTGCCACAAAAATCATGGGTTATTCGCCTGCCATAAATTTCTCGAGCTAGAGCCATCAGAACGTTTTAAGACTGCTCATCAATTGAAAGTTTGTACCAATTGTCTCAAGAGCACTCATTTGGCAATAGATTGTCCATCAAGAGGCTGTGCTAAGTGTATGCAAAAATACAACACGTTGCTGCACAGAGATCAGACAACTCACCTAACATCAAATAAGGTCAGTTCGTCTAACGCACAGCCAAGCACAAGTCACACGACTACAAGAACCAATTCAGTAATATTGTCAGCAGAGGCAAGACAGTCGCAAAGAAATTATGTCATATTAGGCACTGTACTCATCGAGGTCCTAAACTACAAGCGAGATGCCGTGAACTGTAGAGCGATCCTCGATTCCGGATCACAATTAAATTTCATCACCGAAAGGTTGGCCAAGAATCTAAACTTACAGAAGAAGGAAGAACCAGCGGTCAAGTAAAGGAATTTGGTCGCAATAGAAACAATACCCTAGGTAAAATCTAAAGGATATACTAAGTTTGTCATTGCGTTTGTAACACCTAGAAATAATTATGATAGAGCATTGGACACCCATGAAATAAAATTAAAAGTAATTTGATTTTTGCATGTCCGTCCGTCCGTCCGCCTGTCCTTTACAAAAAAAAAATTAAGGTTTCCATACAAAAATTTCGTTTTTCACTACAAATTTGGACACTACCTGAGAACGCGTCAACGTCAAGAGCTGAAATTTTGTACATAGTATTTTCATAAAAATAGTAAATACAATTCCAAAATTGGACTAAATCGGTCAACCCTTTCTTGGTGTTGCCATACAAAAATATACAATTTTTACGTATACTGTGAAAACGATCAGTCCTAGACATTTTTATGGTACTAAAAACTTCTTCAGAATACAAAATCATATAAAATTGGTTATAATCATTTTTTCTGTCCGACGAACCGTTCTAGAAATATATGCGAAAAACCATTTTAAAAATGAAACTTGCACAGATGGGTGACCGACCATACGAAATGACATAAAATTGAAGGGTATCATAAGAATTGGTCTATGGCCAGTTGTAGCTTTTTTATTTGTTTAAGCTTATAGTTGAGAAGAAATCAAATAAAAGGAGTCTTGAAGAGCGGCTTAGCAAACAGTTTGAAGCCAAGCAAATAGACTTAGACACCGTTTGGAAAGAGAAAAAATGGATGCTGAAGCACTTTTCAAACCAGTCAAAGAATTCGATTTGCATTTCATCAATTCACGTATGGTGCATAATCTAGCCGGAATCCCATCTACAACAAAGAATGCACGATGTGGATTACAATTCTGAATGAACAGATTCGCTTTAGTTAAAATCCACTAAATAAGTTCTTTTTACAGTAATTACCTTGCTGTTTGCTGGCAATCAACAACCAAACAGTACTTTAATGCATTTTTAATATGGTTACTTAACAACGTGTAATAGGAATACTTGGATTATTCATCTAATTACAAAGATGGATATTATATAATTTGGAGCTTCTGCACCACAATTTATATTTTTCCCCATTTCAATATGGCTTCCCCCACAATTTCTAATTCTATGAATATATCGCTCGATTCAATCTTTGAAGGTCTGTTTTGATAGATCATTTCTGCTTATTTTTGGTAAATAGAGCTTTGTGACTGCCACTTTTTGATTACGCTTAGAATTTTTTTTTTTTTGCAAATATAGATTTCAACTGCAATATTTTTAACGTTTTTTGTACTTTACAATTTCCTCTTTGGACTCTTTCCTTTTTTCGAACAATTATTGTTACATTTATAATGTTAAAACAGAGATATTATATACATATACTTATATATAATAAATTAAATAACTCTAAATATTACAAAGTTGAGCACATTTTTAAGTAGGCAGTAGTCTGGTGCTTAGAACAGCTAGTGATATATTTAAAGCCTTTGCATATGTAATTTATAATTTTTTGTTGCTTTTGTTGGAGCTTCTCTATCCTAGCTATTATTTTTCCTGCTTGAGAAATTTTAATTCTACTTCTCTTTTGCTGTAATCAGTGAACAATTAGATTATTTTTAGACTCCTAATTTTCTGACACACAGGACACTTCTAAGACTAGGAGCTTTGGAATTTATCAGCCATTTTTTGACAGCTTACTAAGTGTCCTGATTGTTTTTGGTCTGCTAATACGGAATTGGCTAACATCAGCAGTGTTTTTAATGAAAAAGTATATACAGGAGGTAGGCCCAACATTAGTTCCAAAACTGAAGTGGGATAGGTTGTGATGGCACGTGTAATTCCGTATCAAATAAGTCCCTAATGATTTTGTAGCTTTACTTTCACAGTTTTACACTCTGTTTTGATCCACCATAAGAATGTGCCGTAGATAATTCTGAACCTAACGATGGTAATGTGCGATATCTATTACTTAAAAGATTTAAATCTCATTTTTTGTATTGTTTCTCATCAAGAATAATCCCCGGATCTCTTTGAATATTTATTTGCATGAACGTTTCATGCAAGGACGATGCTATTAAGTTACTTCGTTTTCTTTGTAAATTGGACGAGAGTAGTTTTTCCAGGATTTTTTTCATTCCTTTACATTTTACCCAATTAGAAATAAGATCTAGCAAATTGCTCCAAATTATTTATTTACAGTGAATCTTAGAGCATCACATCATTCTCTTAAGAGATTTTCAAGGAGTTAGAGTTTATCTATGGTGAAGAATTTGCTCTCTACGGACGCCATCTTTTTTTTCAAACAATCTTTTTATTGGCCTTAGTATTAACATTTTTTTTTTGTTTTTGTTATAGGTAGAATGCCTTAGTTAGGTAATTGCTACAGACTACTAATAAGTGCCTTTACCAGCAATTTATAGTAGTTTGATTTTTCTATTTCTGGCTTATTTAATTGATTCTTAAAATATGAGTGTTTTATCATTCCTAGAAAATGGCACGAAATTAAAAACTAGGATATCTTATGTTTGCTTATGTTTAAAACTTAAAACTATGAAAACATTTATTAATGGTATTTTGTATTACAAATAATTATGAATAATTATACTCTAAGAATAATTGGTAGGAACTAAGAGTTTGTCAGTTAAAATTTATTAGGGTTACACAATATTGTAATTAGTTGCAGACAACATTATTCCAAATCGGTGAGTGGCGACTAATACCTAAGACTAAGGAAACATTTCATTTATTAATGCTATACTATAGTGTAATTAGTTATAAAAATAATTATACTCTACTAATATATGTAGGTACAACCAGTTGATGCACTGAGTCGCTTACGAATTAGCTTAGTTAGGTTAATTGGTCTATATTTTAGACCATTCTATTGCCTCTATAGGATTTGTGATAGTAGATTAATTTTGAGTTGGTATCATATCGTATAGCATGTTTTTGTCTTCTAACCATTTAATAATATGGGGGGCTTTGTACTTTGGCACATCTCTTTTATTATGTTCCAGTTCAGTCGCGTATTGTTCAAGTATTGAGTTGTCTATTTCAGTTGGTCTGTTGAGAAATTTGAGCGCATTAATAATGAGGTGAGTGTCTATTCTTTTCTGGTTACAAAGTGAGTAGAGTTTAGCATTTTTAATCCTTTTGTAGTTTATTGGGTTTCTGCGGAAGTCAATACAATCAGCTAAGCATTTCCTCACGAACTTTCTGATTTTCTCCATCTGTCTTGAAGAAATATTAAACCATATTAGAAAATCGTAAAATATAATTGGTCTTATCAGCTGTTTGTAGCATATTACCTTGATTCTGTTTTGTATAGAAGTTCTAAGTTTTACTATTTTGGCGAATGATGATAAGGCTTATTTTACTTTTTGGATTTTTTTCTTTTATGTGCGAATTGAACTGTAGATTCTCTATGAAGAGTACCCGAAAGTATTTGAGCTGCTTATTGTACTTTATTTTTTGCTGGTTTATACGGATATCGATGTGTGTGGCAATGTTTTGTGTAGGTGTCCTTTATTCAGCATGGTTTGACATTTATCGGTGTTCATTTTTAGCTTCCATTTGATAAAAAAATTTCTGCAGTGTGTCTAGACATTGGTTCATTTGTTTTTGCATGGGAAGGTATTTGAAATTTGAGGTGAATAAAATTATGTCGTCAGCATATGTGAGGATTTTAATTGGTATCGCTGGCTGCGGAATGTCAGCAGTAAATATATTATATCGGACTGGGACAAGTACAGAGCCTTGGGGAACTTCTGCTGCTATTCCAAAAATGTCAGATAGTTCCTTATTAATGTTTACTCTAAAATTCCTATTGATCAAAGAGTTGTAGATGTTTCTACATAGGTGTTCGTAGAAATTGTGGATGTTTTTCATTTTAAATATGAATCCTTGTATTCAAGCAGTGTCGAATGCTTCTTCAGTATCAATACTGCACGCCAGTGTTGCTTTCTTAATATTGAGATTGGAGGTTATGTGGTTCATGAAGATGGATAATGCATGAGTAGTGGAGTGAAGTTGTCTAAAACCCATTTGAAAATCAGGAATTATGTGATTATCTTCGATGTGATCTTACAGTTTTTTTTAAGAATACATTCATAAATTTTGCTTATCGAGGAGAGGAGGGAGATGGGTCTATAGCTGGAGATCTCACTGGTTGGCTTCCCCCTTTTCCTAATTGGGATGATATGTGCGGTTTTCCATTTTCTTGGGAAATAGTTTATGTTATCTCTACGGGCACCTTTATCTTCGATTATTAAGCATAGCGCTTAGCAATGCTACTACGGATTGCTGGCAATCCTTTCTCATTTCAATTTTATGTGGTACATTATAGTAAATTTAATCCGAAGCACATTATTACTTTTCAATAGCGTTCGCAGCATACTAACTTCACAGAATATTTATGTTTGAAATACTACATCCTGACCCCTGTGGGACACAGTTGAGAATAATATTAATTGTATCGTAAATAGACTTAATAATAAAATCTCGATTTAAAAATTTTAACATCTCTAATACCCCTTATATCATTTCTTTTTTTCACACAAATAAAATCTTATTAAATTTCTAATGAATACACATTTTGATATACGTCAAAATGAAAATAAAGGTATTACTGATTTACTTCATTAGCATGAAATCACTTACGTATTTAGTTTATGAAAAATTCCTTGGAGTAGACATAATATTTTAAGTAGGTACATACATATATGCTGTCAGTCTATCAAAAAGCTTTTTGCGGTGATGACAAGATGAATGTCATGTGCTATTTGAAGTCACTTCATTACACTCAGTAAAATGTGAATTAAATTTCATGTGCTAACAAGAGTATCAACAAAAAGCACTAAGTTCACATAATCTGGTATTAAATTCCAAACAAAATGTCTCCTCAGAATCCTAATTTGTTTCAGGTAGTAAATAAAACCACAGGATCTATTAGGAAATCACCCACCTGTTCCTCATCTCCACTTTATATTTACGCCAACCCATATTATCCTAAGATAAATTTTTTATAAGCTCTAAATGGTTTCATGACCCTCAAATCTAAGTTAAATTGGGGTATGCTTTCCACCAAGCAGGTATCCCGACAAAATTTCAATTTGGGATAAATCGTTAAAGTAACTTATTCTGTCCTCATTCAGTGAAAGTCTCAAGGAATGGAGTCCAATTTTAATAATTAAAATCGTATAAGGGCTATACTCCTTCAAATGATTTGTACCATTACTTTGGAGTAATCAACTATTAAGGTATATTTATTTTTGGGAAATTTTTATATACTGATTTATGTAGTCTACCATTTTTACACACTAAACAAAATAAAAGAATATAAAGACTAATTTCGAGAATATATAGAGAGACTTGTCAAGTATTTAAAATAAAATACCGAAAAGCTACAGTAAACATACAAAACAAAACAAAAATCCAAGGTGTTCACATTTTCGAAAGTGTTCACTGCTTCGAGAGATTTATTTTTAATTTTGTAAATATTCCGGAAGCTATTTTGGAACATTATTTTTTCAGTATTCGTAATATTTTTATGCTAGGCGCAAAATGCGATCGTGATCTAGTACATTTTATTCCAACCATTGAAATCAATATGTACCCATTATAAAACAAATTGCAATTTATATATGATCATCATGTGTTCGCACCGAATACTGCACAGAACTATTAGCAACGTAAAAGTTCCCTGGCGGTACGACAATATCGCGAAGCTAAGCGTGGATAAAAGGACATTCTTTAACTGCTAGAATACCATCGCTGCCTGGACCGTCTACAAAGAATTTATATAAAAATAAATATAGAAAAAATAAGAGGGGATGTTGTGAGAAATTCTGCTAGAATGATAGATGACCTAGATGAGTAGGGTCAGAATACACAAGATGCTTTTCCTATCATAACAATATACTAATAGAATTAGGCTGTATGACATATTTAAGAATCGGAAAAAAATTCTCCGGAGCTATTATCCCAAACATATTATCCCGGATCACTAGAGGTGAACAATGCTGCGACATTAAATTTTGACATTGAAATAAGTGTCACCCGACTCATTTCAGAAAAATGGAGAGTCGCTGCAAATATTTTTACTTCAATCAGGATATATGACGGGTCGTTAATTGATTTGAACCTTACAAATCACCAGAAGTAGATTTTTTTCGTAAATTCTGTAAACGGGCCTAACACATATTATACCAGAGGATGAAGAGTGGTGAGAATGATTTATATATACATCAAAAGCTGGAAGAAGGTTAAATGACTAGCCGAAGTCGTATCATTCAGTATGCCTAATATATTTGTATTAAAAACTCTGATTAACAAATCTAAAAATGATCCTGGATGGATTGACAATTGGCAATGGGAAAAATACAAAAAAGTTTATAGTATAATTTTAAATGCGTGCTTACGAGTCACGTAATTCAACAAACTTCACATTGTACCACTTGGTAACAAAAATAAAGAAATGAAAAGATTAATAAGATATCGCAGTTCACAGACTTCTGAATGTGGAGAGAGCATTTGATAGCATCTTGTATCAGCTCATCCATCAAACCATCTAAAATCAATACGTGTAATTGGCTAGAATAATGCATGATAACCACCAGATTATCTAGCCCTGCGACGTTTAGAGGATGTGCTATCTTCTTTATCTTGTTCAATTGTATAATATTTAGTGGAGTAGCAAAGAATATGACGCAGACAGCTTAGCTACTGTATAAATATACATGGCTATACCGACGACATCCCTACATATATCAGAGTCAGATTAGAAGAGAGTCTCGGAACTCGTTTCGTGCAGAGTGTACTAAGAATGGTGGCGAATTTTTCCTGCACTAAACTTAAGTTAAGCGTTAATGTAAGAAGGATCAAAATTCGAAATAGGAGCAAATTGATAAGTCTTACACTTTCTAACGAAGAAGGTGAATTTCGAAGGAAGTACAAATTCCGAGGGAAAGGCCTGAAAAAGTGTTCTCAAAAAACCAACAGAAAAACAACTCAAAATAGGTACACATACTACGAATCCTTAAATTTGAGCCAGGACTACCACAGTGTGGTATACTAAGAGCTCAAAAACGTAGGTATTGGATAGAATATGGTTTTGTGAAAACCAATACGGTCTTCCAAGTAAAAATACACGCAGATTTACTAAATAGGCATAGAAAAAACTGTAGAAATATAAGCAAGATGTTGTATTAGTGCTGGGCGATGTTGATTTATGTTTTTGAAACATTGATGTTTCGTTCACGATGTTCGACATCAACATATCGTCACATTCCAACATCGAATGATATCGATGTTATCTTTCGATGTTCGAAAATTACATGCTACACGGCACTGATCATGTATAACATAGACTGCTTTTTATTTGACAAATAACTTAATGTCAAATTTCATTTCTCGCTTTAATATTGATATTACAAGCTGAAAAAATTCCAAATGCATTTGATATTATTACTTTTATTGGAAGCTTGTCTCCTATAACATCAAAATATTCCTTAAACTCGATTTTTAATAAAATAAAATTAGGCAATTCTTGTTTGCCCAACCCTAAAAGTAGGTATGATGGTTAGAGAAAAGATTACATATATTGTATTGTCATCTAAATATTTTTCCTCTATATAATCATTTGGAAAATCCACTGAACTATGGTGGATTTCGTATACACCAGAGCTGTAATATAATGCATTACTTTTGGTATTGCATTATTTTTTACTGGTACTTCAAAGTGAATTACCTAAGTAAAGCAAACTTTTTATACTTCAAATTTTGCAGTACGCGAGTATTTTCACTCAGTATGCTTCATCATTCCATACGTACTTCAAGTATTGCAAAATACTCGTAATGCAATACATGGTAATGTCTATGAAGTACCTGAAGTACGTTGAAGTATTTTGCAGTACATTGAAATACACCGAAAGTAGATTGAAGAACATATTTCGTATTTCGTTTAATCTTACAAACTTCAGAAAAGATGCGAAAAAACTAAAATTTTATTTAAATATGCCTATTTATTCAATATTCTAAAATATTTTTACAATTCTTAGTGTATTTTCTTTCATCTATGATTATATTTTGAAAATGTGTCTTCAGTTGAAATTCTTTGGTAGGTATTACACTTCAATAGAGCAGAGAAAATCGCCGTATACATATAAGTTCCGAAGACAAATGTGATCAGGACTAAAAGTTATATCCGTTTATGGATATCTGTCCGTTAATTTTCATATTATGGGAGAACGGAGAGAATTTAAATTTGGTGCACTCCTTGTTGTCAAAAATATATTGAGTTAGTAAATGGGCAACAGTAATAAATTATTTTTTGAAAAATTTACTACAGAAAAGGCATTCCTTGGCGTATTTAAAATTTGCGACAGTAACAAACTATTTTTTGATAAATTTACTATAGAAAAGGGAATCCTCGGCGTATTTAAAATTTGCGACAGTAACAAATTATTTTTTGATAAATTTACTATAGAAAAGGGAATCCTCGGCGTACTTAAAATTTGCGACAGTAAAAAATTATTTTTTGAAAAATTTACTATAGAAAAGGCAATCCTCGGCGTATTTAAAATTTTCGACGGTAAAAAATTATTTTTTGAAAAATTTACTATAAAGACGGCAATCCTCGGCGTATTTAAAATTTGCAACAAAATAAAAATCATTTTTTGAAAAATTTACTCCAAAAAAGGCAATACTTGGAGTATTTAAAATTTGCGACAGTAAACAATTAATTTTTGAAAAACTTACTATAGAAAAGGCAATCTTCGGCGTATTTAAAATTTTCGACAGTAAAAAATTATTTTCTGAAAAATTTACTATAGAAAAGGCAATCCTCGGCGTATTTAAAATTTGCGACAGTAAAAAATTATTTTTTGAAAAATTTACTATAGAAAAGGTAATCCCCGGCGTATTTAAAAATTGCGACAGTAAAAAATTATTTTTTTGAAAAATTTAATATAGAGACGGCAATCCTCGGCGTGTTTAAAATTTGCGACAGCAAAAAATTATTTTTTGAACAATTTACTATAGAAAAGGCAATACCTGGCGTATTAAAAATTTGCGACAGTAAAAAATTATGTTTTGAAAAATTTACTACAGAAAAGGCATTCTTTGGCGTATTTAAAATTTGCGACAGTAAAAAATTACTTTTTGATAAATTTACTATAGAAAAGGCAATCCTCGGCGTATTTAAAATTTTCGACAGTAAAAAATTAGAAAATTCATTGGTAAAAACATTGAAAATAAATTATATACTAACAATTTCTCAATTTTAGTTCAATTAAAAAACAACGTTTCCTTTGATACCAACGAGATTAAGCGTGCAGTGATTGTGAGTGAGTTATTATGTTGTATATTTCGTTGCATTTTCAATATCCATGCAATTAACAAATCAGCAAAATTTGTAAATTATTCTTAATTTAAATGGAGTTTTAGACGAGAATAGGATTACATGATAACAAAATAGCCGCTACGATTTCATTATGTTGAAATTAGTCTGTTACTCTTATTGACCAGCTGCCCAGTGTGTATAAAATAATTAAATATTAAGAAAAAAAACGATAAAAAATAAAAAATAGAAAAAATATAAAAACAAAAACAAAAAGAACTTTTAGAGCAAACGCAAAAAACTGTAAAATCAGACAAAAATTCTCTTTTTTTTACGCTTGAACGTTCATTATATACATATATTCGTACTTACGTAGTAATTAACGGCGACAACAATATACCTAATGCCTTATTTTTACTGTAAGATTTGAAGTACTTAATGTTCAGTGAAGTATCACATTTAACGTTCAGTACTTCACAAGGAATGCATTACCAAAGTAATGGATTATTTTACAACTCCAACCAAACAAACAACCAAAACGAGGAGACTATAGAAAAGTGATCCCATGTTATTGCAAGCAATTTCAAGTTATACAACTCAACTCAGCGCTATACGGATGCATAAGAACAGTGACAGTTGTACTTTACACTTTTATGCGAATGGGAACTATACAAAACTAAGAAAACCAATCATTACTTGTCTAGTTATGTATGGTTTTGTTGTTGTCGCCACTACGGAATATCAACAAACTATCTGAAGCAGTCTGCAATGTTTTTCATTAAAATATCACATATGGGTATTTTATTTGATCCATGCCAGTGTTACTGATATCAAGAGGGAATTCCTACATACATAGCCAAAATAAAAGTCTTAGAAAGTTGTCTAAAGTTGAGCAATTAGCATAGCATCTAGCCAGAATTCTCCACTAGTTCTATTTATAATTTAGTCCCAAAAATAGATTCAATATTTAAATATTTGCTAGGTTGCGTATATATTGTATATATATGTATCTCCCTTTTTATTTTAAGTAAACGAACAAATAAACTAAATAAAGAATAGGCTTAAATTTCATTATCAAAATAGATAACGTGAAATTTATATTTAAATCAATACCATTAATGTTGCTTGTATATCGATGTTATATGATCGATATTATCACTACATCGATGGTCGTTGGTAATGTCCACATCAATACACAATATTGATGTCCCAACACCATGTTGTATACCTACATAGGTAGTTTAGTTTTCAATAAAAATATTTCACAGTGGCACAGGCTTAAAGCTATAAAAAAAACCTACACATACCGAAATATCGTTTAAGACTACTTTCTGACCATTTTAGAATTTCGATATTTGGAAAAGAGATGCCATGGGATGGACCTTGCGTATACAATTAAGCTTAAGCGAATAAGGTGACTTTCTACGAATTTTCGAAATATTTACATAAGAATAATGTATGCGTAGGACCATGTGAAAACATCCCACGTTGAAACCGATACAAGTGATATTTAAAAACTGTTCGATCTTTTGGATATCAGTATGCAGATGCTTGAAATGACAAGAAAAACTCATATTTCAAGAAAGATAATTCTGAAAGTTTTGAAGTAACTGGTAATTGAACTCGACGAGCAAATAGCACTATACTACCATAAAATACTAGCGAGATAAAGTCGATCCTAAAAAACATAGCCAATTTTGACATATAGTAACTAATAAATTTAATTTTCGATATATTATTTTGCGAATTTTCTTTTTCTGTTTGTACAGTGAAAGTGCGAACTTACTTAGTTATTCATTGATTTTCGTTCAGCTCATTTTGTTTTTTATATATATTAATTAATTTCGAAAATTATGCAATTATGAGAAAGTAGTAACAAAAATTTGGAGAAAATTTTAACATATTACAACCTGCCCAAAAACTATATAAATAGATTCCAGACTGCTTCGGTACACAATCATGCAAAGAAAACAATGACCATTTACGATATTCCCCGTAATAGTGAAGGATCTTTGCCTTTGGCATTGAACATTACCAAGTTTTCGAAAGACCGGTACGTGGCCGTTGAATTCTGACATTTTTCAACACGTCTATTTTGGACCATGTTTTGTCATCGGCCGTCTAAATCCCGTTGATCGAAAAACAAAGTCTACAGTTCTTACAGAAACATATCTTGATCTCTCAATACATCTAGAAAGCCTAGAACTACTGCAGTCTATACCTAAATTTGATATCAGTATTCCTGAAGTCGTTATAATCAGTTGAAAAAAAAATAAAATAAACTCTCCAACCAGTTGTTGGACTATCAGGCTTACAAAAATTGAGGCCACTTTCTTCGAATATCATTTCACAAAAAAGACGTTTCACAAAAAATTGTTTTGCAAATTGAGCAGTTAATGTTTTTGCCGAGCAGCGTTCCAAGAAACTATGCTTGCAAAATCACTAAATGCTGCAATAGCGCAATACTATCTTAATACATACACGTGTCATTGTCCTCGTACACGCTAATCTCCAAAGCCGCCCAACTGATTACAATGCAATTATGTGAATGTGTTTGGTTGATTCCAGCTTGAAAGATAGGATAGTTTTGGACACGATAGATGGTGCTGTTGTCAAGATCTTAAAACTTGCCTGAGAACGCGTCGACGTGGAAAGCTGACATTTTTCATAAAATTTGCAAATACAACTTCAGAAAGGAACTAAATCGGGCGGCTCCTTCATAGGGTTTCGTTTTTTAGTATATATTTGGACACTGCCTGACAATTATTAAACGTAAAGAGCTTATATATTTGGTACATGGTGTTTTCATAGAAATATTAAATAAAATTTAAAATATAGACTAAATCGGGCAACTCCTTCTTGGTGTTGCCATACAAACATGAAAATTGCAAATACGAGGTCAAAGTGGAACAAATCGGGCGCCCCTTTTTTGGCGTTGCCATACAAAACATCCACTATATATTTGGACGCTGCCTCACGTGTCGACGTAGAGAGTTGAAATTTTGTACACAAGCATTTATTGAAAAAAAATGTGAATGGAGTTCATAAATGGGACCAATCGGGCAACTCCTTCGTGGGTTGTCATACAAAAATTTCGTGTTTTATTATATATTTGGACACTGCCTGAGATCGCGTCGACGTAGTCAGCTGCACTCTCCCACACATATGAATGAATACACACATCCTCATACACGCACACACACCCACACACACACACAGATGGAAACCCTAGAGTACCGAATCCCGCGATCGAGTCAGATAATAGCTCAGATATTATAAATTTCTAAACAACCCAAGCTCCACCCCACCCATTTGGCTGTCTATATTATAACCGGGCTACGCTGAGCTCCCCGTATTAATTATAAAAATGTAAAAATGAAACAAATATCCATGTTTTTCTAGTTATTTCAAATACACGTTAGATGCTACAGCATATAATAAATCAACTACTATTGTTTTTTTTTCTTTTGATAACATTTTTTTTATTTTAACGTTTTTGTACAAAACTTTTTTCTTTTTAAAGATAGTGGTCCCCCATTCTGAACTTTTCACTTTTAGTTCCAACAAACAAAACTTTTTTCGGAATTTCTTCCAGTAATGATCAACGTCAATTATATTATTTATTCTATGTTGCCATGACTTAGTATTATTTTGGGTCCGTGGAATATTTTGTTTGTCTCCTTCAAAACAGCTCCAGAAACTGAGTGGAAATAAACGTGCTCTATTATCCTTTCCACAAAAATAAATTTATTTAAACCAATCAACAACTTTTGTTCATGTGCATGGAGACAAAAAGTTTGGAAGCAAAAACTTTTTGCAAAATTGTCTTTTGTGAAGAGAAATGGCCTTTTGTGAAAGAATGGTTTTGCACTTGTATACAATATGATGATTATTTTTTCCTATGCTTTTTGCTTTTTTGAAAAATGTCTTTTTAGGACAAACGTAATTTGAATAAGTTTTTTTTTTTTGTTATGCGTCCAGCGTCCGGCTCTACAAAATGAACATGAAGAAAGAATGGAAAAAATCAAAAATCTCTGAAGAAAATAGAAAATAAATGAAGTAGGGAAAAAGATAAAGGAAAGGGGAGAAGTAAAAATGAAATGTAAGTAGAAAAGATTAAAAGAAGAACTGTGAGTTCAGATTAAGGAAATGAAGAATGATTCTGCACAGCACGCAGCAGGACTTACATTGATTCCGATAAAGAAAATGTATATCCTGTAAGATAAAGGCTCACGTAAACTGCATAAGTGGCAAACTTTGATCGCAGTCATATGCAACAAATGCAATTCTGTTGAGGACTGATATATGAGGTTAATTTCTCCAAAAGAATTAGTTTAAGTAGTGATATTTTATAGCACAACATTAATTAGTTGTAAATAAATTGCTATGCTCATTTCTGTTCTAGTTTATAAAAAATTTCTGAATCCTTCTTGGAAAACTCCGATTGTATAAAACATAAATAAGAAACTAAAGTAGTAAGACCCGTTTTTTATATTATTTTTTTTTTTTGATATTAACGGACGACAACGTTTCGGACCTAGATTTGGTTCATCATAAGGCCCTAGGAACGATTACAATTTTAAGAAACAATATTGCTAACAAATTCAAAATTCAGAAATAAAACATCTTTCCAAAAATTAAAAAAAAAGTTAAAAACTATCATAATTATACTCTAAACATTTTAAATAATCCTAAAAATTGCAAAATTCAAAAAGTTAAAAGCATAAAAATATGTAAGTAGGTACTCACTCAAAAATTAAAAGACTTCAAAGAGCAGAAGTATAGATAAGAAATAAAAATGGAAAGTCGGATTACTTATATAAATCAAAAATACACCAAAAAATATAATTTAAATTATAAGTTAATGAATTCTAGTTTAAAGACATCAAATGGTAAATTTCATTAACCAAACCTATAACAACATGTTAATTGAAGTGTAAAAGTTTATTTTAGCTAAAATATGCCTTAGAGGTTGTTAATGGAACTGTTAAACAGAATTTATTCATGAATAAATGAATATTAAAAACAGTTATTTATAATATAACCGTTTTGACAAAAAATTTGACAACTAGAACAAGCCTATTCAAAGTTCTATAAACGTTTCTCCTACAACCAAGTAGTGAATGTACGCACATGACTACCTCTTCAAATTCTTTCTAATCTTGAGGTGATAATGTCACTGATGTGAACATTCTAATGGCCTAAGCATTTTTTTAGTCTCCTCCCGTGAAAAACTGAAGGCATGAACATATATGTAAGTATGTAATGATTTACGATTTAATGCACCATAAAAACAGGCTTAGCTAAAAAATGGCATATACGTAGGTACATGTGCAGAATCATATGAAAGACAACATTCTGAGGTTTCTAAATATTGCAAGAATATGTAACGATTATCAGGCATTTTGGCGGGAAAATCATTAAAATTTCAAAACTTTTTGATTTTGCCGTCTTATAACTATCGGGGGTGGGGAGTAAAATTTCAACATTCATTGGAAAGTTTAGACAATTTATTATCATCTGAGCTGAAAATCACATTAATACGTTTTATAACAAGAAAGTTACAAGGTATTTCACGAAAAACTAGCATATTTTCTTCAAATAGCTGTAACTGCTCAGGAGCGGAACATAGAGGTATTGTCGAACAACTTTTTTATCAACTTACCTCAAGGAATCGCAATGCAACATCCTGTCTGTATAATTAAAAAATAAATGTTATTTCTTACTTTTTAATGAGATATACCATATTCCGGGAATACAATACAAGCCGAAGTAGTTAGTTTTTGCTGACACATTTATATGCATTACTAGGAAGAGCTAAAACTATATTTTAAATTGGATGGGCAGCCTGAACTAACACCCACAGAAATAAATTAAGTTCTAACAAATTACAGTCCGAAATGTTTTCTTTTTATTCGCTGTTTAAAAAAAAAATATGATAGTAACAAAGTGCTCCAAATTATGGTATTTCAATGAAAGCTAAGCTCATTTTATATCAAAACACAAGCAGTGAATCACGGTAAGAAGTGCGTTTTGTGCAGGTATTTTTTCTGAAAATTGAAAAAACTTTCGTAAATTTGGTAGAACAATCTACATTTTTTGAAGCCCTTAGAAAGAAAATATAGTGAGCTTGAATTTGTTTTATTCATTTTTCTGTAGAAGCTACAGTTTGGTCTCCATGACCTGTTCAAAATAAAATGTTAGTTTCTTTTAATTCCCACCAATGTAATTTCGACCGGCCAACTATAGTACATAAAATGCATCTTTCTTTTGCCTCGGAAATGTGTTATCCTTTATACTTAAAAATAAAAAAATCGGCCAAGTGCGAGTCCGAGTCGCGCACAAAGGATTCCGTACCATCGTACAAAATTTAACACTATGTTCTTTTTATTTATTTTTTCAAATGAGAGTCGGCGTTATTTGGAAAAATAGTGCTGTTATTTGAAAAAAATAATAATATTGCTGTCATTTAAAAAAAAAATGCCTACTTATGATAATAATAATGAAAGAGAATAAAACGAGGAAAAAAGGGCCGAAAAAGTCACGTTTCTTGTATGGGGGGCCCCCTTTAATTTTTATTTTATTTTTATTATTTGATGTTATGACGGCAATAGAAATACACTTTCTGTAAAAATTTCAACTGTCTACCTATTACGATTCATGAAATACAGCCCGGAGACAGACAGACGGACGGACATCGAAGGCTTAGTAATAGGATTCCCGTTTTTATATCCTAGATGAAATCTATAGGGTAGGACTAAGTTTGTCATTCCGTTTATAACACCTCGAAATAATGATCGTAGAGCAAAATGGATTGGACACCCACGCATAATATTAAAAGTTATTTTGATTTTTGCATGTCTGTCCGTCCGTCTGTCCATCTGTGCGCACGATAACTCGAGAGCGCGTATACTCAGAGAGCTGAAATTTTGTACAGAGAAAAAAAAAGTAAAACTAAATTCGAAAATGAGACAAATAGGGTAACTCCTTCGTGGGGTTGCCATACAAAAATTTCGTTTTCCACTATATATTTGGACACTGCCTCAGAACGCGTCAACGTAGAGAGCTGAAATTTGGTACATGGTGTTTTCATTGTACTAGAAAAAAAAATCAACTAAATCGGGCAACTCCTTCTTGGTGTTTCCATATAAAAATGTAGGTTTTTTACATATACTGTGAAAACGATCAGTCCTAGACATTTTTATTGTACTAAAAACTTCTTCAGAATACAAAATCCTATAAAATTGGATATAATCATTTTTTCTGTCTGACGAATCGTTCTAGAAATATATGCGAAAAACCACTTCAAAAGTCAAACTTACATAGATCGGTGATCATTCGAAATTTTATACGGGCATTCATCTAGCTAGGGTATCATAAGAATCGGTCTTAAGGGTCCCTACTCGTCATCACCGATTTCGTTCAAATGCACAGTATATGGTGGGCTTGACTAGAAATGAAAACGTTGCAAGTCGCAGCTCCAGATGGCCAAACCGAAATAATGCATAATATATAATGCATAATGTACAAATCCACCCCCACCCGATATCTCGGCTAAATATTATCCGATTTGCAAAATTCTTTTTGCTAATTCTTTTGTGACATTTTTCTGACTTTTTGAGCATATTTTCCCTCCCTTCCGATTAAGTTGCGAAATTTAATTTTCGACGGGCAAATTTTGTGTCTGAAAAATTCATTTCGAAACTTTGCTCCACGAATTATCGTTTAATCCAATTTTCGATTTTCTTGAGGATGCATCCTTATCAGAAAATTATCTATACAAAATTTCAGGGGGTAACATTTACTTATTAAAAAAAAAAAAATCTATAAGAATTTTACGCGCCCACTTTTCGCCATCTACCGGCTATCTCTGGAAACCCATGGGCATGGTACTTACAGAATCTGAAACCTACTTATCTCCTCTGTCGTTGAAAAGTTATCGGAATGAATTTGGCATTTTATTCAAAATCTACAAATATTTTACCGCGATAACTCCCACAAAAATTTGCAAATTTGAGCATTTTTCAAGGGGTAAAACCTACAAAAAAATAGCGATTTTCACTTTCATCCGTATCCTGTCATGTGGGTACTTTTTGGAAAGCTCTCGGTGAGTACGTAACAAAACATGAGATAGATTTGTTTTCCGCTCCACTTTTCGGTAGATTGGACACAAAAAACCGTTATTTTTGAATTTCGGAATTCACACTTTTCTGATATGGTGCCATTTATCGGCACTTTCCTAAAATGTTTTCAACGTGTTATAACAGATGTATTAATCCTTGGGATGTCTACTATTTTTGAACAATTTATCTTATGCTAATGGGATAATCCTTCACATACATATAGACGGGATATAATAGCCAATCTCCTCATCATGCATTCCTTTATGTCGCGGCGGCATACTTCAGGCAGCATTTCTGTGCACTTTTCTTGGTAAAATCAGCTGATTGTCAGGCTCTGCTTTTATTATTTAATGCCTATCTTGAATCGGGACACCGATTTAGGACGGATCTCTTATTAGTAGTCTGCCTCTTTACCGGCTTGTGCTTGTTAATTGCTATCTTGTCTGGCGACGTATTCATTTCTCCTTGTTAGACCATTTCTAGCTTTTTTACTTGTTACCCTTTGGGTACGGAACCCTGAAAATCATCAATTTTGGAATTTCAAGTTGTTTTTACAGGGCATATTTTTATGCATACTTTCTATATTTTTAGCGCATATTGACACACATAAATATGTATAAGTGAAGTGATGGCGTATTTTTATACCTTAGATGAAATCTACAGGGTATACTAAGTTTGTCATTCCGTTTGTAACACATAGAAATAATTATGGTAGAGCAAAATGGATTGGTCACCGATGCATAATATTAACAGTTCATGTCCGTCCGTCGCGTCGGTCCTTCCCTTCCACTTGGTCTTAGACCAATTCTAGCCTTTTTACTTGTTATTCGCTACAGTTTTGATGTACATGTACCTTGTATGAGATCGGTATTTCATTCGGAAATGATCTTAAGCTGGAGCAACATCTAATCATAAATAAATCATTAGGCAGTTAAAAGAATACCGATCATGAGCGAGTCCAGTCCGTGCAATCACGGATCCAACAAGAAAATTGTTTAATTGGAAAATTATTTGATACGAACCAGATTAGTGCAGTAAAGTATCAAGCCCTCATCGAGAGGTTGAGAAGCCCAAATTAAAAAAAAAACTTTGTTTTGTCATCTAATATTTATTTGTAAGTTATTAAACTTTATAAAAATAGCTAGCTCTATATTTCATATACTGTAAACACTCCTCTATTGTCAATTTTCAAAATCATTCCAACAGACGGATGCAAGAACAATTTTATAAGACTTAGTCTAATTGGTAAGAGTTTTCTCATAAATTATCACAAAAATAAACAGATTTTTAAACAAATACAGTCAAATTATACTAATTTTCGACAAATAAAAACATTAATTGGTAAATATCTGCATTTGGGCATATATATGATTATTACGGACTCCCATTAAACATACTAAAAGTCCCTGTCAAAAACTGGTACACTTTTTCAGTTGTTTGCCTATATCTCGGCAACTATAACTGATAAAAAAAAAATAGTTCAGATAAAAAAAAAGCTTATTAAATTGCCCATTAAAAAGCATATCACCATTTTTATTTGTATCTTAAATACTTTAGCTGTAATCCGACGTTGAATAGTAAAATTTTTTATATTTTTGCCCTCGATTTGCCTTTTTTGTTTTTGTTTCTGTACGTAAAATCGGTAAAACATATCTTTTTTATATTATTTACAAATACAGAGAGGGAAATATATGTATATATATATATATATATATATAGAGAGAGAGAGAGAGAGAGATAGAGAGAGAGAGAGTTTAAACTTTAGAGAATTTGTTATGAAATAAATTCATAGCGAATTTAGCCAATAGGAAATTCACAGAGTTTGCTGCCAAGCCTGCAGCTTAAGAGTTGAGTGAAAAAAACTCTTTTACAAACGAAAAATCTTTAAAAAGATATTTCCCTGCAAAAGCTGGCGTTTCGTATTAGCAGTATGGCTTGGTTCCTGCCTGCCGTACACGCCAAAGTGAGCAGGCAAGCTGACCTGATATTTATACATAAAGTAATTTTTAAGTGTGAATTATTTACGAGGCGAAATACTACGTAAGTATTTACTTGAATGCCTAGCAAGATAAGCCCTATGCGGGACTAGCATTTCAAAAAGAGTTTTTCTATGAAATAAATTCATAGTGAATTTAGTCAATATGAAACTAACCGAGTTTGGTGCTAAATCCGCAGCTCAAAAAAGCCTGCTTTCGCATAGAAATTTCTCTTTTTTTATAGACTTTTCATTTGTAAAAGAGTTTTTTCCAATCAATTCTCGAGCTGAGGAAAATGCACGATTTCCTTGACCCTGTTCGGACACTGAAGTCTCCTGCTCTAGATTTCGTACTATCATTACTCTTATGCAATTGTAAAAGGGGATGTAGCTAATTTTGTGGATCCCAGAAAGTCGGACTAAAATGTGCAGCGACTTATGGATATTGGACATTGAAGATGAGAGTTCTATTGAGAGAGGAAACATTATGAGGAGCCTTTCAACGCGGCTCACAACCAACTTGAGTACGATGACTTCGACGATGTCAACCCCGATGAACCACTTCCATCAGACAATTTGACTTTAGACAATAGTACGAGTGGCATGCAACGATTTTAATTGATAAGAATAGACGAACTTGCACATATCTCAGATTTACTAGCACAATGAATTTAATGATTTGTCATTTATTCATACTCTTTACAGCTCATGAAGCTGCAAAAAACCCATTTACACAACAATTTCAAGAGCTTAGGAGACTTTCTACTCTATTCAACGTCGGGTTACAGCTAAAGTACTGAAGATAAATAAAATGTTTGTTATTGGCAATTTAATAAGCTTTATTTTTTATCTAAACTATTTTTTCGTATCAGTTATACTTGCCGAGATATAGTTGATGGCTCGAATGCAACAGATTTTGATGGGAACTTTTAGTTTGTTCAATGGGAACCCCCAAAATTCAGATCTTTATCAATTTTTTCTAATTTGACTGGACTTTGATAGTGATGAAAAAAGCGACAACTTTCTTGTTATCTATGATCTACTAACCCTGATAATATCAAAATTTTATCCCTAGAAGATCTGAGGGAGGAACGTGGTTTTTACAATAAAAGTAATAATTTGGAATGAATTTGGGATTTTTTGAACTTTCAATATGAATATTAAAGCAAAAATGAGCCTTGAAATTATGATAATTGTTACACCCTTACCAAAAAAAATTGGATCCACATGAAATAGAAAATTAACTCCTTCCATTTTATACATGTGAATGAGGAGCCTAACTCATCCCAATTAAAAATGAAAAAAAAATATATTTCATAATCCTGCTGCCTGAACCACATTTACTAACTAAACTTCGACTGAATTCAACAAAACTTATTTACTTTTACCAAAGATTGTAAGACTATCATTTGATTTTGGATGGGGTATCAAAGACATGCCACCGCTTAAATTACATTTTAAGAAAAGTCAGGCGTGTCCTGAATCCTAATATTGATCAATAAGGTAAACGGTAACCGAAGTGTACATAAAACTTTTGCTTATTTTATATTCAAGTCATGACAAAAGCACAGTACTGCAGCATTTCATGAACATGATTTGTAGTTGTCGGCCGTAACTTATTGATTTTTTATTAAGAATAATAATTGTTCGCAGTACTCAATTCCATATGTTCTGATACAAAAAAAAAAGAAGGAAAACAACCGCTTTTAAATTGACGACTTTTAGATATTTCACACATCACCTCACCGAATATTATTGATTCCAGTGACTGCTGTCGCATGGATTCACATCGGAAAGCATTTCCAGTGCTTTAATGGCTTTGTAATTAATAGTCGGTGATAGATGGCTAACAGGGCGTGATGACTCCATTGATTATACATTATTATTATATCTCGGCACGAAAAAATTAATATTTCTCTATTTAACTGAATTGTGGTCATTCATTTTGAATGTGTTAAATTAATCACATTTACTGATTGCGGAAGCTATGAATAATATTTACGGATTCGATCTGATAAAATTAAATGGAAAATTTTAACATTACGCAAACATAGTAGGTTCATAGTGGAATAAAAGCTTTCTTATATCCTTCAGTCTAGGATGTAGTCTGTTACGTTGTACTTGCACGGGTACGTCTCTTATAACCGCTAAGTTGTTTTTGGAATAGGAGAAGTATAGGTACATACTTCAAAACTTGAAGTATAATTATATTCAAACCTTGTGAACAACCATGCATAATGAAGAAAACTTCTCATGTAAAATTGTTCCACAAGGTACAAAATTTATATACAGCTACAGATGAGTTGTACTTTTCTGATATCTTTTTTTACAGTAGGCCAAAAAATATTCAATTTTTTTTAATTAGCCTCAATTTTTCTATATCCGTATATATCTAACATATTTTGTTGCCTAATACGTTTGAGAGCAGCGGCACTTAAAAAAATCGATGCTATTTTAAAGGCGAAGCTTAACAGCTAGCAGGATAAAATGTAGATTTGTACTTGAAACTTATCGAAAATTCATTAATGAAACTGGACGAATTGATCAAAACTAAATCTTCTTCTAATTCTTAGATAAAAACGTTTTAGCGGTTTCATTATTTTAAAGAGTCTGCCCTCATAAGTTAGTAAAAATAGAGTAATTTCTATGAGATATTACTAAAAACAAAACAACCTTTAATCTAATGGAAAGTAACTTAAGGTTTCACGAGAAGTGCGGCTGCTATGCTAAACGTGTAAATGTTTATTTGTCAATTTTACGTTCTTACGAGAAAATTTTACACATTGCGACAACATTGTAAAGTTGAAGAAAGATTTCATTTAGCATGGAATATATAAAAATAAATTTTCCAAAAAGGTGCACAGAGCTGTTCAAATTTTTGGTTTTACGTGGTTTAAATATGACTATATATATGAAAATTGTATAAATGACATGAAATTCAATTGCTGATAAAATATTATACCTATTTAAGATATTAAAACTAATACTTTCATAATAATTCCAAATTATAATAGAAAATTATACACCGCGCATCATCCAAGATCCAAAACTAGAAATCTTCGGAGTTCGAGTGTCGTATCTATAATTGTGAATCATCATATCATTGGAGTCTAAATTTATAATATTTTCATTCAAATCTTAATTAATTAACTGAAATCAGGATATGTGTAATATATTATAAGCCAAACCGGCATTACCTCTATTACTTTCTTCTATTTAATTATCTCCTCATTAAGTTTTCTTGTACCTAGCAAAATAAACACTACGCTATTAATTGTTTAAGAATATTGAAGATTGTCAAAAAATCAGCCATACCCTACCAAATATTAGCATCAAAACTATTACATCGTTTATATTTTTTTATTTTTGGATATGATGATGATTATATATTCAGTCCCCTTGAGTAATTTTACTATAGATGTCTTCAGTCCAACGGCCCTAGAGAACTGAAGACTTGAATTGAGAGGATCCAGAGAGAAAATTTTGTTTTTGAACAAAGTGTCAGACAAAGAATCTTGGCAAGCCATAAGGGCAGCAAAGGTATCTGGTCTCTGATGAAAACCATCAGGAACAACTTCAGCAGTTCCCTTCACTACTTAATAATGGTGAAATGATTGTGGACTCCCTGGATAAAGCTAATATTTTAGCTGCTAGATTCGCTTCGAATTCTCGGCTTCCATCCACTTCACAGATACCTCTTTTGCATCTCCCGTGTGGATGTATACAAGAGGCAATACACGTCCATATGAGAGATGAGTTCAAGGTCCTTAAGGGTATCGACGTCTCCAAAGCCGCAGGTTGTGATGCTTTTTCGCCCCTGTTAATTAAAAGCTGCGCTTGGCTAACCCTCTGCGCAAACTAATCTACTTGTCTTATTCGACAGGAAAATTTCGAAGTGCTTGGAAACTAGCTCATGTTCAGCCTATTCCCGAGAAAGGTAAGAGAAGCGATTCCTACAATTATCGACCACTTGGAGTCACATTGATTTTTCAAAGCTGTTTTAATCTATATTTAATCCAAATTAATGAAGCATCTAGTCATCTCATCAACGATCGCCAATATGGCTTTCGAGCTGGACGCTCACTGGAGACTTGCTGACTTTTCTTACGGAATGTTGGAACTGTAGTCTTCATTTCAAGGGCCTATGATAGAGTCTGGCATCCAGGCCTTCTAGTAAAACCTAAAGCATTTAGTCTTTCCCCTCCTCTTCTATTATGAAAGTTTCTTATCCGGTCGCCTAATACGAGTTGTACTTGATGGCGTTTCACCTTAACCTCACTCTATAAATGCTGGTGTGCCCCAGGGCTCTGTTATCTCTCCATCTCTCTTTTTAATTTTCATTAATAATCTTCTTTCCCTTACTTTCAATCCCATCCATGGCTTCGCTGATGACAGTACCCTTGATTTTGCTTACTCCTTTAACACTCTTGTGGACTCCAGAGGGAATTGCATGATTAGATTATTGAATATCCTAGCATGAGGCAAGGCGAATCGCTTCGAATTCAATGCATCTAAGTCCCAAAGCTGTTTTATCTCATTAAAACAAGATCATAATTTATCCACTCCCGTTTCTTTTGATGAAGCACTGACTTATGATACACCGTCTTTATACAGTCTTGGTATGAATATTTGCAGTAACTTAAGCTGGACAGATCACAAATTCTCTGTTGCCTAAGAAGCATCGAAATATCTAGGATTTCTGGAAAGGTGTAAGAATTTTTTCAGCCCGTCAAATCTAGCGCTCCTGTACAAGTCTTATATCAGACCTAGAATGGAATGCAATTCCAATATCTGGGCGGGGGCTTGTCGCAAAGCCTTGGTTTCATTCGATATTGTCCAAAAGAGAGCCTTCAATCTCAATGGCGATTTGATAATAACTTGTTATATCGACTCACTCGAGCACCGCCAAAATGTTGGATGCCATTTGATCTTTCATCACTACGTGCATGGTCCATGTTCCGATGAAATATCTAGTCTGATCCCTTATAGAAAGATTCCTGCATGCAATACGCGCGCTGCAAACCGCGCACATAATTTTATCTTTTAAATTACCTTCGGCTGTACAGTAAAATTGCGTGATGCTTTTTTGGAGCAGTTTACCATCTTCTGCCTTTTCTTCGGCATACAATCTGCGAAAACTTAAGAGTTCCATACATCAACACCTCCACCGCTCCCTTCACATTCCCTAATTCATTTCCATATCTCCTTCCTGCCATGCTGTGATTTGCTTCATAGGGTATCCCCTGAACTTACTTAATAATATAAAGAAAGAAAAAAACAAACAAATAATAGTTCTTTAGGATTGGCTTCTTGTAGTACAGTTTCAGAGATTCAGGAACTTGCTTCGGGAAGGGGTAGTCCGGGACGACTTGTTGCTAAGATTCTGCTTCAGAAAGAGCAGTTCTGGAGATCCTAGAACTTTTCTTAGAAAGAGCAGTCCTGGTTGACTGGAGTCTGGACAGACAGTACTTGGAAACCAACAACTTTCTTTGATAAACAATCGTTCTTTCTGATGGGCGTTTGGTCAAACAGTCCTTGGAAAGGAAAGTCCTTGATGATGGGCGTCTGAACAGTCCCTGGGGATCCAGGAATTATTTCCTTAATGACTGGCTTTGGTTTTTAGGCAGTTCGTAAAACTGAAGGAGGAATCAAGATTACAGCAACTTTTCATGAATGAAAAGCCCAGAAATGGTGTTATTTAATATATCTATATTTTAGCGTTTGGTGAAGCGCTGTGAAAATTTACAATCTCGATGATTTTTTCTTTTTTTTTATTATTTGTCTGATAACTGATCTTGGAAACCTAGACTAACTTGGACTTGGAAATCTAGACTAACATACAAAGTAACATTATTTGACAATTTAATACGTCTACCCCACAATACTGACCAAAATATCTATACGAAACAAAAAGTAGATTTTTGGATCTGGAAACCATTTTATTACAAAGTTCAGTACAGCGGTTTATTCAAATCGGATATAGGCAAACCCCTCGAGAATATTTCCCAAGCCATGAAATAGAAATCCATATGTGTGCCTGATAGTCCAATTCTCTAAAATGTTTTATATTGATTCTTATGGAAAAGTAACTAGACATTAATTTGATAAATGGATAAGAGCCTAAACTACTATCCGTACAGGAAAATAGTTGTCCATCTCCTTACCGGACAAAATAAGAAAATTTTGATTAAAAAGTAACCAGCAACTTTATGTATGTATGGCCCTAGTCCGAATTCATTCGAATACAACGGACCGTGGCGGTTTTACATATGCAATTATTACTGAGTTGAAGGTTTTTGTTTCGAGTATCGTAGTCATTTGGTTCAAATTATTTTTTTTTTTTTCAAATAATTTTGTAAAGAAAGGAATAAAATGTTATTACGGTTAAGATGATAAGAAAGTAGGCTTAAGGTTATCAGAATATCATATTTCTCTGTGAATAGTACTTTAGAGCGCAGAAGCTAATCAAATGAAACTTTTGTTAATTTTACATAAGATCACTGCAAATATTTTAGAATGTTAGGACTAAGCTAGGGCTCTTATGTATTAGTGATGCTTCTGTTTTATGACTTGTGAAGTGCTTATCGATGGTTTTGGTACAGTCAATGATAGCGGTATGACACGATTATTTTTCAGGCTCTCACAAAATCGATTCTTTTCTATGATCAACTGATCGTCACAATCAGCTGATTAGTTTTGAAGAATTGTCTTTAACTGAATTATAGTTACGTTTTAAGTACTAATGAATTTATGCTTTTTTTTCCTCTACCTTTTTTATAAGATGAAAAATATTTAGCCTTTTGGTTCTTAACAGCCTATATTTTTTCAATAGAAAGTACCTATAAGTCATTTTTATAGTTATACATATATAGTTTACACTTTTAGTATTTTTCTTCCTAAAATTCAGTAAACGTTTGATTCCGACACTAATCATTCTAATGCATGTGTTCATTTTTGGAACTGGTAATGTAGGTAAAATGTAACGATAATTCCAAAACTTGTTACATACATGATTTATCGAGAAAACTTATCATGTTGGATTTTTTTTTAAATTGGACTTAACAAAGAAATATTTACTGATTACAGAAACATCGATTGAAGTTGTACAAAAGCTAATAAATGCAAAAATGTTTGTATTTCTGAGTAATCCACTAAAATAAAAAACCTGTTTTTCTCAAAATGCAATTGAGTGAACTTGGGGGTATATGACCCAAGTGGCAAAAAAGGGTTTTTTAACGGTAAAAACGTTTGTATGAAGTTAACAGATTTTAAAAAAATAACCCAGGCACTCCATTACATTTCTTTATTGTGGTACCCCACATGCCCCAGTTTGGTCAAACAGTATTAGGGATGGTACAATCCCTAATCCCAATCCTTCAGCCAAATTGTTTTTTTTACATCAATTTTTTTTATTCCGAACATCACAAATGCAACTAAAAAAACAGCATTACTCTACGACCCTTCCAAGCATGAAAATTGCCAAAAAGTCAAAAATAAGAACGGTAAAAAACCGTAATTTAGACTTATGGATAAAAAAATCAACTCACTACTCAATCACACCCTCCTCCCTCTTTATATTGATACCCAAAATGCCATATTTGGAGAACAGCTCTTGGGGTTGGAATAATCCACTACCTACTAATCACCCCCCCCCCCCCCGGAAAACCGCATAAAAATGGAAAGGTAATGAAAAACCTAGGACGAAATACAATCCTAGGATAAAGTCAAGAAAAAAATTTGATAATAAGATAAATAAATAAATTAAGTTAAGAAAAGATATGGAAATATAGATCAGAACAAATAGAAACAACCGTGAAACAGAAATATAAAAAGAGCATTTACCTTCTTGCATACCATACATTAAAGCATCCCCTCCTCTTTTATCGTGGATTGAAAGTTTGTTATGTGGTCCACTTATACCAATTGTATTAAATGGCATTACGTTTGAAAACTCACTCCATAAATTCTGGTGTTCCCCAGGGCTCTGTTATTTCTCCGTCTCTTTTCTTATTTTTTCTTAATGATATGATTTTCCTTACTTTCAATCCAATTTATAGTTTCGCTGATGGCAACACCCTTGAATTTGCTTACTACTTTGACACTCTTACGGACTCCAGAGGGATAGCAGCATGTTTCATAATCGAAATTGCATGAATAACGATCTTTACAAGATCCTCGCTCTGGATAGAACAAATTGCGTTGAATTCAAGGCCTCTAAGACCCAAAGTTGTCCCACCTCTTTATAACAAAATCATAATTTTACTCCGGTTTCTTTTGATGAATAATTATTATCGATACACCGACACTAAGCATTCTAGGCATTAATATTTCCAATAAGTTAAGCTGGACAGATCACTTGTTCCCTATTGCCAAAGAAGCATCGGAATATCTTGGATTAATGAAATGGTTTAAGAAATTAAATTTCTAATTCTTTAGTCACTAAGGCAAAGGACAGTTTATTCACAATTTGTATGATAAAATTCAGGACTTTGAGCGCAAATTAAAATTGTGGAAACAGCATCTTTTGCAGAATAATGTGTCTCACTTTCTACATTTAGAAAAAGAAAACGTAACTACTTCTCAAAAATACGCATAATGTATTGACATTTTAATCAACGAATTTCAATTACGATTCCAAATGTTCAAAGCTGAGAAGACAGCGTTTTCCATGAAAATGTTTTCCTCGCCATTTAATATCGATGTGGATACAGTTCCCGGAGACTTTCAAATGGAAGTGATTGACATGCAGAATAATACCGTTTTAAAAAATGTATTTTACTCAGTAAACATCGAAAAATTTTATAAATCTTATGTAAGCCCTGAGAATTTTCCGCTTTTGACGAAAAATGCAAAGCAAATGATGTCTCTGTTCGGAAGTACGTATGTTTGCGAGCAATTAATTTTCAACAATGAAATTAATCAAAAATGACTACCGATCAAGACTAAGTGATGCACGATTAGAAAGCTGCGTATGTGTGTAGCTACCTCATCAATTCCGGCTGTTATTGATCAGCTTGTTTCGAAAAAACAGTGCCAAATTTCTCATTAAAAATTTCAAGTAAATTCGTTTTTCTGTTCATTTCTTGTTTGTTTTTATTTTGCATTAAAATTTGTACATGAAATCTTTACTTTTTTTTTAAATTTTATATTTTTTTATTCTAATGTTTATTATAAATAAAGTTTTGTAAATTATTAATAAGTGTTACTTTATGTGCGGCCCGCCAAAAAATTTTAAAATTTAAATTGGCCCGTTGATTAAAAAGGTTGCTCACCCCTGCTTTAGTGCAATAAGCACAAGGCTCCTTCAAATATGTTATCGAAAAGAATCAAGCTTAAACATTACAACCGTTTTATGTAAACTTTAATAACAATTTAATATGAATTTCAGTTCCAACTTTTGACATCCTAACTTACTACATAATGTAGGCTCCGCTGACATAAATATGCACGCTGAATTAATCTCAGCTGTAAAGGTATACTCTATCATCAGAAATTATAAAATCGTCGGAAAGTGATTAAAGTTGCCATTTGAAATATTCAAGAGCCCTGAAAAGTAGTGCACAAAACGGTCAATACCTGATTATACGTGACGTCAATTATTTCGACTATTAGAGCTTCAGCAGCGTACAGAAGACTTATTTAGTCTTTGGTATGTATTTCGCAAACCTTGAGTCGATCGTTGCATTTACAGTCAGGTAAATATGTGTGTATGTATATAATACATAAACGTATATAGAAGCAATACTCATATGCTGGCGATTATGTTGGCATATAATTACTATAGCCACTCACGTGTTTGAAACGTTTATTTTTCTCTGTTTTTCATTTTAGTTCTAAAGTGGAAGCTCTCTTTTATGCAAATTTCTCATCGATATTGTAAGCTTGATAGAGTTACTGGTTACCATACAGGAGGATTTTCCATAAAATTTAAGTATGAATTTTTGCCTACCATAGCTTCAGTAGAGGTACGCAAATTTCAAACTTCAGAACTGTAGTATACATGTATAATGTAGAACGCAATGTAATTACGCCTTTTATATGCAAATTGATTTGTATTCTGGAAAAATGGAGTAGCAATAAAAATTCTTCAATTTCTTAGCTCTTAAAATAATTAAGTTTGAATGGAAAACAACTGAAAAGTGTACTAGTGCGGCCTTTAGTCAAAATTAAAAATGTAGTGATATACTTACATATAGAAAGTATAAATCATTGAATAGATGCTATTGACAACGCGTCGGTATCCCAGATCCTGCAAATTTTAGTAATTTGATAAAGCATCCGCATCATAAGAGCCGCCGATAACCAAATCCTATAATTTAGCAAGATATTGAAGGTTCTGATAATCCTAGAGTAGATTAAGTCGAATTTTGGACACCCTTAATTGTGAAAAGTTATATGTTACACACTGTAAAATGATGCTCCAGAAATAAATAGATTAATCGCTGATGATTTTTGCTCTCCGTATAAATTCACGATTTTAAAAGCGAACAAAATCAAGAAGGAAAATCATACTAATAAAAATTAATACAGTGCAAAAAATAATTCTATTAAACTAATAGTCCAAGACTAACCATATATCTCTGGTTCATCTTAAGCCAGCACTACCAGTACAGTAGTACAAAATTTTAGTTATCTGGCTCAGATATGTGTTGGGAATTTGTTGGGAATTTATAAACATGTATTGTGTTGCCGTAATATCAACAATCTTGAAGAACTTGGATGGACGAGTATGAAATTCTAGCTGGAAGTTAAATATTAGATTTGACTTCCAGAAAAGCAGTGCTACTTAGTACAGTGAAAGCTTTCTTGACCGTTAACAGGCGAGAGAGAACTTTAATTTCCGCAACACTAAAATATTCTGTATGCCGAAATTCAAGTTCATATGTTTTCTTCCTTTTTATTGCATACAGAGGTTATCATAATAAAGGAAAAAAATTGTTATGTGTTTAATTCGTTCTTATTTGGTAAGCACATTATGTCCCGGCCCAGCTATTTCCTTGAATTCCATGTCCTATTTTGAATTCTTAGCTCACTCTTCCTGCTGAGGAGCCTTAACTGGAACTCTAAGGGGAGGTTTTAAGAAGAGTAGATGTTGTGAAAATGCTCATTCTTTTGAAGTCGGTTCCCAAGTTTAGAACACTAATCGACTTGTCGAGTTTGGCTAGAATTGCTATTTTGCTGATTTACGTTAGGCTTTAGTGGTCGCCCCCGTAATTGGAAAATCTGACACTACATTTTTGTCTCAGAAACATGGCACCAATGCGTAATGCCTGTACTGATTTTAGCCTCTGTAAATGTGAATCGTAGATCCCTTACGTGCCTGCCCACCCTAGTTTGTTACAAATGAAAATAAAACGAAATTCAATGAAATAGCTTCTTTCTGGTCTTTTGTTACTGGCTATTCAACTTGTTCATTCAAAATTTTTACTAATATCTGTATTCCATGCACTAATTGACAGATTTCTAAAGGAAACAAATTTTCATGATTTCTATACAAGGTGCATGAGGAAATTATAAAAGAATTCAGAACCGATTAGCGAACGTTTAAATCTTACGTGTACTTACATATATGTATCATATACATTTCATACATAGTAATAGTACCTAGCTATGAGAAAAACCAGACAATGCAGATGTACATAGGTATATAAAAATGTTTACGGCTCACGAAAATCTCTACTGGAATAGAATTCAATTTCGTTAAAAAAATAAACTCAATAAATCTTTCATCATTAATATGAGCCCTCTCTGACCTAGCTATATCCCAACAAAATTTCGCTCGCTCCATTCAAAATACTTTACCGAAAAATGTTATTTTCTATAACATTGAGAAAACTTCCGTACAGCAGGATATTCTCTGCCAAACCCATATCATACCAAATATAAATGTTCCAATTATGCTGCATTGGATATCTGTCCGCCTTTTCTGTGTGCGTTCGTGTGTGTGTGATATTTCAGTAATTAGAGAATAAAGAAAGATTCACCATTTCTCATCATACAATCGATTGTTTGTATTGAACTCAACTTGAGATCGATACGTGTTTTTATGGCGAAGTCGTATATGTAGGACATAGTAAAGACAGATATAAAGTCAAATATTTTTTTGAATCTAAAATAAAGAAACCGTAACCCGTCTGTAATGGTATATTCTAGATCTACAAATTTGATAAGGATTCCTTCAAATAGTTACCCGGAAAAAGGTTGTTCGCAAGATAATAAATTTATATCCCTTTTTTTCTGCTGATTTTATCCAACTTACAAACATGTCACTCAGCACCGGATATTTTTTCCCTGCCGTGCAAGTAAAAAATTGAGAAGTTCAATGGATGAAATAATTTAGCACGACAGGATTTTTTGTTTGTTTTGAAAATAGTTATGTAAACAAAGTTATTTCTATGAAGATATTCGTTTACATTCGATTGCGTGACTAAGAGCTACATGCTATCAAGTTCAAGGAAAGAATTCAAATCTCACCTATATACGTCCACGTACAATATGTACACTGAATAATTCAAAACAAATGAAAACAAAATTTGGTAGCACGAACATAAGAGATGACAGTAGATCACTTTATATTTTAAGTGATTGAATAAAATAGCTGTAAGGAAAATGTGGACGATGTTGTAGAATTCTTGAATAGTTTTTTCTTAAGCGCCTTAGTATTTTAACACTGAAACTAACATTTTTATAGCTTTAGAACTATAACAAAAGGAATACTCATCCTGGAAATTTCTGAACAGACCTCAAAATTATTACAATTTTATACAATATTATAACATAAGAGACGGCGCCCGTGCACATAATACACATCAAGAAATCCACGACCAGTCTTATCACCTAGTTACCAGTATCTGAAGGTATTTTAACTGCCCGATTAAAACCACACCGAGAAATATGACCATAATTTCAGATTATTTTTAAAATGGAAGAAGCAGATGATAAAATTAAGGACGAACTTTAAACATAAGAGAAGGAGAGAAAGTTAAAAAACAAGTACCGAGGTACTCTCAGTTTCTGGACTAAAGCCGAAGACCAAAAATTCCATAAAGAAATTTTTGGGAGTATAGGTACTGTGTGTAAAGTGCTTCGATCAGCAGTAACAGGGCGATCTCATCAGAACAGCAATGAACCCTGAAACTGCCTGCTATCTACACTACATAAATAAGTCTATATATATCCACCAGCAACTTATTGGTAACTAATGAACTCAGTGTATACAGAAGGCAGTTTCAGGTTTTATTGCTGTCCTGATGAGATCGTTCTGCTATTGCTGATCGATACACTCTACACACAGTACCTATATTCCCAAAAATTTCTTTATGGAATTTTTGGTCTTCGGCTTTAGGCCAAAAATTGACAATACCTCGGTACTTGTTTTTTAACTTTCTTTGCTCCTATGCGGTACGTTGAGAATTGCTTGTAAACTCGTATTTTGTATGGGTCTCGAAAGAGTAAAAAATTCATTACCACTTTCCATTTATAAGAGAAGGAGAGTTTGATGCCCGTCCCCAGAAGAGATATCGTTCGATTGATGGCGGATGTGAACGTATGTATTGTTAAGAAAAAGTCATGAGCATAGACATTAACAAGAACGGCGACATAGCCGCCTTGGAATAATATATTCTTAGAGAGGAATCAAAAAGATCGTGTAGCAATCATCCGTCAATGGAGAGACATTATAGTATGTGCTCGGAGTTTCAAAGGAGTAACCTTCGAGTTAATCGTACAATAAGAACACAGCCACCCAGATAATGTCACCTGTGCATAGAATATACTAACAGCTTGAGGGTAATACTGGAATAATCTAGTTCCAGGCCTTATCTAGCTTTCGTGGATTCTGAAAAAACATTCGACTTAATTGACAGAAGGTATATGATTGCATTGGAATGCGCCATTTTTTCCCCCAGCAAATAATCGAATTAGTAAGATCTTTAGAGCACTCCAGATGAAGACAGTCGTCTAACAGATGAAATAACATTTCCGAAAAGCACAAACAAAAATTATTTTTAAGTAAAGTAAAGTAAATTTTTCTGTGGAATATTCTGTATTACAGAAAAAAAAGCTTCAGCAATGTAGTTTGTATTTGAAGAATGGAAATATATAATATGCATTTTGAAATATGACGGAAGTATGAGCTTTTCAGTTTTTTGGAGGACTTGTTAAACCTAAGAATTTCGCAGTTATCTATCCTATTCTAAACAAAGTTGTTTCACTTTTTTGTTGTATAGAGCATAAGCGTATGGTTATAAATTCAATACATTCAAACTCATGTTCTTTGACAGAATTTCATTTGCCACACGTTGATATACCAAATACAGAAGAAATACTTCTTACTGATTACTTATAATGCAGAATATAATAATAAATTAATAAAAGAAAAAAAAGGAAGCTGATCTACTTAAGATGACTGACTTATATCCAACTGATGGTATCTGTAGTGCTACACTGTAAAAAATGTGCAAATTGTTGCCACAAAGCTTCGGTATTTTTCCAAAAAATGTAGAGAATATTCCCTAAAATGTAGCGAATATTCCCTTTCCCTACATTTTAAGGAAAAATACCTAAGCTTTGTGGCAACAATTGTATACATTTTTTACAGTATATGTTGATGCGCAAAGAGTAAGTTGTGGTTCATATAGAAATAAATATCTTAAAAGTATTTAAGAGTTCAGCGGAATCTATCACCCCTTGTATTGAGTCAAAAGCGAAAACATCTCTGAATTTTTTTCATCTATCCTCGAAACTTAAGAGTATCCTGTGGAAAAGTTTAATCCTGTTTTCAAACACTAGCGAGCAAAAGTTTGCGGCCACCACGTCAATTTATAGTTTTTCAGTACTGCGCGCAAGTAAGTAAAAATACTTTTACAAGGTTTTACAAGGCTACTGCAAATAAATGCATAACGGGTATTTTCAATTATTTTCCTATCTTTAAATTCACTATTGTGAAAATTTACATCAACCAACTAATTACTTACATTAGATGTTTTAAGGGTGTCGTTTATGTTACATTCAAATCATTCTTAAAGTTAAAAAATAAACAAAATATTATAATTACAGTAAAAGCAGTCATAATGGGTCACTTGAAAAAATTAAATTTTAAGGAAGAGAGACAATTTAAAGCGTAAAAATCTGAAAGGTATTCTGCACCGGTAATTGAATGGAAAACCTGCTGTAGTCACAATATAGTGTGTGAATTTCTAAGAAATTGTGATAACTACGGCAAAAATTACAAGCGCCGTATTAAAACGGCATCAACTGAAAGATAGCGACGAAAAATCTTTCGATTGGCTTCAGGCTTCAAATTCACTGCACGTGAAATCGCTATAGAAGTAGACACATCGGCAATTGTATGGATTTTAAGATGATTAATAAAACAATCTCTTTAAAATTAAGTAAAACAAGTTAAAAATAAGGACTTTGTCTAAGACCAAATTCTTATGATACCCTAGAATCTAGGGCCTAGATGAATACCCGTATGTAAATTCGTATGGTCACCTCTCTATGCATGTTTGATTATTGAAGTGGTTTTTCGCATATATTTCTGGAACAGTTCGTCGGGTAGTAAAAATGATTGATTATAACCACTTTCATCTGATTTGATATTCTTAACAAATGCTCAGTTCAATAAAAACGTCTAGAACTGATCGTTTTCACATTATACGTAAAAACCCTAACTTTGAATATGGCAACACCAAGCAGAGGTTGCCCGATTTAGTTGATTTTCGAAATTGTATTTACTATTTCTATGAAAACGCCACGTACAAAATTTTGCTCTCTACGTCGAATCGTTGTAAGTCAGTGGCCAAATATATATTTAAAAAATTAGAAATTTTTATATGGCAACCCTACGAACGAGTCACCCGATTGATCTCATTTTCGAACTTAAATATAATTTTTTTTTTAAAATACCATCTGCGAGATTTCAGCTTTCTAAGTGAACGTATTCTCGAGTTATCAAGAAGACGGACAGGCAGACGGAGAAGCAAAAATCCAAATAACTTTATGCATGGGTATCCAATCCATGTTGCTATAATGATAAACTTAGTACATATACCCTATAGATTCAATCTAGAGTATAAAAACCTGATTTAATAGCGATACACAGGGGCGGATTTGATCACTTGGCCGCCCTAGGCCTATGGAAGATTGCCGCCCCCCTACTCCCTGTAAAACACGAAAAATTGAATGATCTATATCCAGTGAAGGGACCCCAGGCTAGAATTAGCGGAGTAGGCTGCCTCATAAATCGGAGTAGATTTGAAAAAAATGGAGTAGAATTAAAAATAACACTTTCCAACGAATTATTTTATTAAAAAAAACGAAAAAGTATAAAAATGTAATGAAATACCCACAACTACAAGAAAAAATCAAACATTTTGCCGCCCCCTAAATCTGCCGCCCTAGGCCCGGGCCTACTCGGCCTATAGGGAAATCCGCCCCTGGCGATACATAAAGATAATCGCTGGATGAGGAAATCGACAGAGGAACGTAATTTTCTCGAATGAAAAAACGTGCTGTAAATTGATGGACCCGATGGATACGCCTTTTATTTCTATGACGCAAGGAAGTAAAAATGATATTTAACAAAGCACTATAGAAGAGAAGTTGTTATTATGGTCTCTAGAGTAGTTACTTATAATGGACTACTAGAACTGAGGCCTTCCACTCGGCCAGGCGCTGGAACCGAGAATTCCTTATTGCAATATGTTGCTGTCGATTTGGATGAAATTATGGATACAAGAAGAAGTCAACGAAACTATTCATACCGCGCTATAGGTTTATAAATGGTTCTCAGCAGAAAAAGCAGCATTTACGCTTGCCATACCCGAGATCGAGAGCTTGTGGGCATGGCTTGCTCGGAAAGTTTAAGAAAATGACCGACAATTTAAGAATGTAAAGGACTTCGAGAACACCATTAAAGCAGTTAGGACTCAGATAGCGATTAATCTCATCAGAACTTTCTACAATACAATTACCGACAAAATATTAGAAGATATTACTCAAAACGGAGGACACATTAAATATTAACTTTGATAAAACTATGAATAAATGAAGAAAAAAATCTTTTTAAACAAAAAATAAAAAAAATTATCAAACGCACTGCTGTTATTTGTTGGGGAGTTCTGTTCTTCATGTCCGACGGTCTTTATAAGATCTTTAACGCATTTCTATGGGACCACCCTGAAGGCATGACTTTCTATATAAAAATTATAAATTGGCCTAGAAACTCCAGATATGAGGTAACATACATAGAAAAAACATTCGAATTGCGAGCGTCCTGTTTTTAAAGTAGGGTAGGATGAGGGTTTTTACTAATCTACATCTAATGTCCGTACTTAATAATTTTGCAGAGAGCCAGATTCGTCGCAAACCTCCATACACCTTATCCAGCACTCCCCGTACATGATCACAACATTTCATTCTCCCATTAAGAACAACACCGGTATTTGTAATTTCGCTTACCCTAGTCAATATTTTACCCCCAAACATGATATGCGGAAGGTCAGTTTCCAAAGTGTTATTGAAGAAAACTATGTATTTAGACTTAAGATTTAACCCTGAGAACAATCGTAGATTCGTACTAAGTCATCATTGATCCTTACAATGGAGTCTTCAATAAGACCGAGAGGTTTACTATTGTATATTTGTAGGTCATTAGCATATAAATGGGCACTAACTAATCTCTTGAACGATGTCTGATAAGTCATTGATGAATAAGGAAAACAGCAATGGACTTAAGATTAATCGTTGTGGAATGCCACAGAAAAGCGGCTGTAAATCAGAGTAACGATCGTTGACTCGCACTTGTTCATATCTGTCACATAAAAAACTCTGTATCAATTGGGCAGCACTAGAAGAAAACCGGAAAAATGTTTGAAGTTTATTTAGGAGCATCGAATGATTTACGCAGTCAAAAGCTTTAGTAAAGTTGAGAAAAACCAGTATTCCAATCTTGTCGTTATCTAGGCCTTTTCGTAAATCAGTGGTAATCTTTAGGATAGCCAATGCACAGCTATATCCTGGTCTGAAAGCTGATTGCCAACGCGAAAGAATTCTATTGTTCTCAACAAACACTTGGATCTGAGTGTATACATCACGTTTCCCAAAGCCTTTGCGGGAAAACTCAAAATGCTGATGGGTTTAAAATCAGAAAGATTTGCAGCAGATAGCAATTTTCCATCCAAAAGAGAAGGTAGATGATGTTAAGCAGGTATTAAAAATAAATAATATATAGCGACTAATGTAAGGCAGACGATATAACTATTATCAGGACCAGTGGGACTAGATTTAATAGAGTATATAGACTTATAACATTCTGCGTAATCAATGCACCAAGAGGAGAAAGAATTAGTATTCTCAGGGTTATTTAAGCATGGTGTGTTGCCGGGTAATGCTGATTGATTCACATTATGCGACACGAAAAATCTGTTCTCAGAGATCAGGAAAGGAATTTGTCATATGACCCGGAAAGTGTATCAAAATGATGTAAACGATATGATACTCAGAAAGCGGTGATATGTGTGACATTAATTTTGGTCGAAATCATAACATTGTTAGAATTGTTCATCAATGCTAAAATTTTGGAATTATGTTTTTTTCTGGTTCAAATTTATTTATTTATTTATTTATTTAAGTCTACAGAGAAAAGCTCCTACAGACTAAGCACTCAAACTGACTTAACATTAAGTCAAAATGATATAAATGCATGCAGCCTTATTATGGTTGTCACCTCACTTAAAGTGACGCGACTTTGTAAAATTCATAGGTACAAAAGGAAACAAAGAAGATGATACAAAATTTACCTGAAGAAATTAAGTGAGAATTGTCGACAGGAAAATGCAAGTGACAAAAGTCGAGAGCTAACCGCACATTTCTCTCTGTTTTTGCTGCTGCGGCTGTCGATTTTTATTTCCATAATTTGTTATGTATTACTATGAATTTTACACAGTCGTGTCAATTGGAGTGAGGTGACAACCATAATAAAGACCATATACTATAAGCAAAAGATATGTAAACAATATCTAGAGCCGTGATTATCAATAAATTTGCTGTACAATATTTTCCAAATGTGAGCCATTTTACTTATTTCGCAAATGTCCATTATTTTCATCCAGTCATCTAGTCCTTGATATGTGAAAAGCATTTTTAATAAATATTTTGCTGTATTCACCATAAACTGGCTCTCAAATTACTCGCTATAGTTTCACAATTCAGAATTATATTTGCCAAATCCATTTTCGAACTTAGATCCACAATATTATTACGAGATCAAAATTTTAGTTCTCTATCTTAACGCCTTTCAACCAGCAGCGTCCAAATATACCCATTAAGCAATTCGAATGGAAATTCGGTCGTTTTGCTTGTCATTTTTGACAAGCTTACCTGGAAATCCGTACTATTTGCGTAAGGATTTCCGCTTCCTTAGCCGCAGGGAGCTACGTCGAGATTCCAAGTCTTTGATTGTAATGGTAATTGGAACTGAATGTGGAATCTAACAGATTTCCTGTTTTTTTTTTTCTTAATATTTGCGCACACCAGTTAGAAAGAATTCTAGGACTTGGAGTTTCTACATGTAATTCCTAGGGATTTCAATGCTTTTTTCTGCATTTTTTAATTAATGAAATCTAACAGAATTCCAGATCTTAGCATTACTGCTAATATTATATTTTGCAATGGAAACTTAACATATTTATGATGTTAATCACGGTAAAAACAATTATTTTCTTCCAGCCTTATTTATTTTTCACAGAGCCAAATCCCCACTTTTAACCTACATAGAATCTGCACTTATAATTTTACCACCAAATTGTTTTGCTATTTCTACAAATAATTTGATTTTACTTTTCGCAGCATTTTATTAAAAATGCGGAAGAAAAATTGGATATCAAACATCGCACAGGAAAATAAAAACACATTAACAATACGTAATGAAATTTTTCGTATACGTCGAACACAGCTGAAAATAGCTTTTTGTAAGCGTATAAAAACAGCTGAGCGTGTGAGAATGCCATCACTTTTTTCAACTGGAATTCTCTGAGAGAATTTCATGTCTGGAATTTTTGCTTATTGGGTATAGTAAAAATCAAAAATTTTATATGGCAGCAACACGAACGAGTTGCCCGATTTTAACTATTTCCTTCACCTTACTTTTTGTATAACATTTTCTGTGATTAGTGCGGAGACGGACGGAGGGAAAAGTTAAAATAGAAATATGAACTGTAAAAAACCTATAACTTTAATTTTTACTGTACGACGAATCGTTCTGAAAAGAATAGCGAATAGCATTTCAGCGATCTGACGTGCATATTTTCAAAAGAGTTATGCCCAAAAATCGTTTTAGACCAATTATAACCTCTTTTTAGTTTTTTTTTTCATTCTTGACTGTTTTTTAGGTCAGCCCGTCCCTTTAACTCGTACACGAATTTGTCTGTCTGTATATTTTTTTTTTAGTATATTCTCTCGTAGACCCACTTTTCGTCATCACAGCGAACTGAAGTTTAGCACACAGATTCATGTCGCGTGACAATTGAATCTATCAAAATGTGAACCAGAAATTTTCATGGAAAACCCCGAAAATCGGGAAAAATCATTTGAAAATTTGGTACAATTTTGATTAGTGATAAATTCGTTTCAGGAAAAATGCAGAGTTTTCCGACTTTTCCGGAAAATTTTCCGGTAAAAAAGTTTCCTAAATTATGCAGGATCAAGTTCCCTATCAACTGGCATCATTACTTTCTCTCCGACAATGGTGAAAACTTGCAGAAAAAATCGAGGAAAATTCATGTAAAACGCTTTTCCGGAGTTTTTCCGACCAAGGAAGCGTTTGAGCGTTTTGCAACCTAAGGCAAAAATGTAGAGCGAAATGAGTTGCATAAAGTTACTTTTGTGGAAAAATGCATGGAAAGCCCGGAAAAGCGGGAAAATCATCTGAAAAATTTTCATCGCTATGATTAGTGGTAAATCTGTTTCATGAAAAATGCAGAATTTTCCAATTTTTCTGGAAAATTTTTCGAAAATTTCCGGAATTTTCCGACTATGCCGGAAAATTTTCCGACAAAAAAGTTTTATAAGCTATGCGGAATCATTTTTTTTCCGTCCTACTGGCATCTCTTCAACCGTCATGAAAACTTGCATGAAAAATCGAGGAAAATTCATGTAGATTTTTGAAAAAGGTTCATAGTAATAGGAAAAGTCTGTGGAAAACATGGAAAATCGGGAAAATTCATGGTATATGGGATCAAGTTGAAATACAGCTAAAAAGTGCTGTACACAATCTGCATCGTCCCATCATATCATCTCGAGAGCATCACTAACCATGGCGAAGTGCATCGCAGCCGTAAGGAAAACTCAGGCAATTATAAGCTTTTGTTCTTTAGCGATATTTTGACGCAAAAGTTCTGTAAATAAAAATAAATTTTACTCTAATAAATTTTTTGAAAAACTGGTAAATCAGTGTCTTTTCAGCCGTCATAAAATTGTTTTAAAAATTCATAACAATAACAATTTAGTTAACATGAAAAAGGCAGAAATTAAAATAAGTAAAAAGCGAGCCGCATGAAGAAGCAGAAAATAAACTTTTCTTCACACACAGAGGTGGACTCAGATTTTAATCGCTGACAAACACCGATATAATTCAGTATGATCAATCAGAGGTAATAAGTGATTTAATTCATGAAGAGAAAGAATATTCAAGAGAAATGTCCCAATCAAAAAATCTGAGTCCACCCCTGTGTGTGAAGAAATGTTTATTTTCTACTTTTTCAGGCGGATTGGCCTCAGTTTTGTTTGAAAACTCGTTTTTTACTTAGGTACTTAGAAAACAATTTTCTAATGTTTAGCGCTCAAATGTAATTTTTATTGTTGTATTTTTGGAATTTCTATATTATCTGCTAAATCCTTACAACTGGTGGTAAAAAGAAAAGTTACAATAAATACATACATGCATTTTTTATTTATTCGGCATTTCTACCGATCATGCTTTTAGTGGGAGTACATCAATATACTAAAAATATATCCTAACGTGTGCAATGGCATCAAGATCACATACACCGGAAAGGAGCATCCCATAGGTCAATGACGTTTATACACACTACAATAAAAATATTATATTAACTTTTTTGTTTTTTTAAATAACAAAAACTTTGTTTTTGATTTAAAACATTTTGTTCCAATGTCTAATTGAATATTTTCAAGATCAAGGCTATTACAGATATGTATGTAGTGCGTTTCTACGTGAATTCCTTGTTGAGTAGCTACTTTGTATAATAGTTCCTACACTATAAAGAAAAAAATAAATTTTTCGTCAGATATCACAACATTCTTGGATCCGATCCATATCACTAAAAATAAAAGCGTAAGACCCTCACACTTTCGTATTTCTGTGAGAGAGAAATGAGACATTAGATGAGCGTCTCATGCATTTATTTTTATGATATGGATCGAATCCAAGAATGTTGTGATATCTGTAGAAAAAATTATGTTTCACCTTTTAATGGATAATTTTTAAATAAAAGCGTGATTTTTTTCAAAAATATTGTTTTATCTTTTTTTTTCTTTTTTTTGTGCTTTTAATCCATATAAAATATAATACTGTTTTTTACAACTATGTAGTTAGTGCAATCTCATTTTTTCAATTATTTCTAATGCTTCATTGTTATAGGATTTCTTTCCAGTAAGTTTTGAGTAATCTATGTAATTTTGCAAAACAATAGCCTCTTAAATTATTAGGAAGTGATTGTAAAGTATAGTACAAGATTATATCCTATAAACTTGCTGACGAATTATTAAGCTAACCCGCCGCCGCGTTCCTCACGAAATTCCATTCCGCACTACTGCTACTATACGCAAGACATTATTTTGTCAACTCCTCAACTCTTTTCTCTTCCAAACAAAATTGCGTAAGTAACAGGAATGTCAACTGTATTTCGCCACGACGACGGGCTGCCAGATGGCAGTTTATTTTAAGATCTATTCTAAGGGGATTTAATTCTGTTAGGTTTACAACGCTAACTAACAAGCAATGCAATGTGTATAGCTCAAGGCTATATCTAAAAAAATACGCCAGCAGAGACGTTTGCTTTACTATAGATATCCATATAAAAACCTCTTCCGCTAATACACCAATAATCATATAATCTACATAATAATATATACTTATATACTTATACTTATATACATATATCTGCACAGCTAACAAAGAGGCTCTAAAATCTCTTCGCAATCAAAGTCAACAGTCGAGCTTACAATTGTCTGCCTTAAGTATTATTTCTGATTCAGCTCGTAGCTAATAAAGACTTCTATATTCTGAAGAAAAAAAATCACTTTCGTATACAAAATAAAAAGTTTAAGTAGCCCTACTAAAGCCCAACATAAAAATCTCCATAAAAAACTGCAAGGCAAGCCACAAGACAAGGTCATTTACGCACTAAGCAGCAGACTTTTATAAAAGCGCCTGAACACATATTTTTTTTTAGTATTGAAAGCTTGGTAGATTTTAATCCTGATGAGAGCTATTACAAAAGTACACATAAAAAATAGAATGAAGTTTCAGAGTAATACAGACTTTATTATTGCAAGGGACTAAAAAGTTAAAACAAACAAAAAAACCGGATGTAAGAGAAACTTTTTTATTCTTGTGTCCCACTTAGCTAAGTAAACTTTAGGGTTAAAAAGTTTCTTTGCCATAAGAACCTCAAAACATCAAGTTTTTCTGCTCAAACAACAGTTCGTCCTCTTTCACCAATGGAACGTTCTATGAAATATGGAATACCACTTTCTGTGCACTCCGGGAATTTACTTTATATTGACGTAAAAATCTTTATGAAAATATTGAAATTTTTGGACAAGATGTTGCGCAGAGGTCGTAAAATGTATTCTTCTGATCCTGTGTACCTTTCGAATCGATAAAAATTTCACATTAAAGCAAATATTCAAAAGAAATTCTAAAATATCGAATCTAGACGAAAATCATCTGCTTAAGTCATAAAATTGCTAAACATACTCAAGTCAAGATTAACACGTTCAGGTAATTTAATAAAGTAGCGCAGTAAGTAGCATTACACGTAATTTACGTGTTGCAATAACAAATCTTTACGTCGCGTCGGCCGTAATGAATTATTAATTTTTATAAGTAAGCTATGCGAACTGAAACCGTTTAATGAATGAAAATATTTTTTCCGATAACAGTAAACAAACAGCAATTACTACCAAGCAATTTTTATGGAGAGAATACATTGATGTGTTTGTATCTGTACGAAGAGATGATTTTTATTTTTACAAGTTTATTGATTTTATGATAGAATTGATGGATTAGAATTACTAATTTGTCATGTATACATAATTATATTCCATATTTCAGTTAGTTAATAATTAATGAATAAATATATCTCGATCGTACATCTGCGATAAAATGGATTATGTAAATGAAAAAGGACATTTTTTTAGGTGGTGTGGGAACTAAAATTAACTGGTATTTTTTTAAACTTTTTATACAAAACTGGAATTGTAATTGGACAATTGATTTAAGTACCTACATAGAAACATTTCTTGCGACACCCCCTTTCAATCCCTCTCAAGCCTTTATTATATCGTTAAGAATCGTAATATTCATTCACTAGCTAAAGTTGCCCGTTCTCGAGATTCTCTCTTAAATTTATTATTTATTTCGTTATTTTTTTATATTTTTTTATCCTTTTTTAAATTCCTGTTTTTGTTTTTTTTTGTAACGTGCTAGGATTCGAACGCATTACAGGCAAAGTCTGGGCTTTCATAAGTTTATATGCGGATGATGTTCAGTTTAATCTTAATCGGGCTATATCTTATCAAGAGGGTTTCATTGTTATAGTCTTCGCGCAACAATCTCGACTAAATTTCACTGTTTAACCATCTATAACACACACACGAGAGGATTTGTCCCACATCAGCCTTAGAATTGATGCTGGGCTTACGTCATCTACAACGTTTCATCAAAAAGAAAGTTGCTCTAAGGTTATAAATGCACTCATCTGATATATACATAGTTGGATCTAAAAAAAGAAGGCATGGTGGGCGTAGGAGTCTATGGACCGGAATGTTCTACAAGACACTGGGATCCTATTCAACTGCGCTTTAAGCAGAAACCAATGCCATAAAAACGTACATTAGAATCAAAATACACAGCATGCAAAAATATATATAAACTTAGACAGCAAAACCGCAATAAAGGCATTAAACTCCAATGCTTTCACTTGCAAGGCGGTTCGGGCCTAAGTTAAGGGTCCTGCATTTACTATCAAAGGACAATAAAATCTAAGGAGGATACTAAGACACGAGGGGCATGAAGGTAATGGGCCCGCTTACTTAGCGAACAAAGGAGCAGAATTTTAATTTACCAGACCCAAACCCTTCTGCGGCCTTACAAAAATGCACCAAGCAGGAGAAATAATGTTCAAAATAGAAAATAGAGATCGCAGAACCTTCCGGGACTAAGCCACGGAAAGATTTTATTAACTTCCCATGCAACAAAGATTTCAGTGAAGTGGTTGTTGACTCCCTGGATAATACTAATAATAATACTAATTTTGGCTCCTCGATTCGCTTCAAATTCTCGTCTTCCATGCACATCACAGACACCTGACTTGCATCCCCCGTGTGGTTGTGTACAAGAGCCGATACACATACGAACGAGGCATGTATTCGAGATCCTAAAGGTGATCAACGTCTCCAAAGACCCCCCTACTAATTAATAGCTGCGCCACATCCGTGGTTAAACCTCTCCGCAAACTAGAGATCCTAAAGGTGATCAACGTCTCCAAAGACCCCCCTACTAATTAATAGCTGCGCCACATCCGTGGTTAAACCTCTCCGCAAACTAGTTATTCGACTTATCTTATTCGACAGGAAAATTTAAAACTGCATTGGAAACTAGCCCACGTTCAACGAATTCCCAAAAAAAGGTGATGGTAGCGATCCCTCAAATTATCGATCAATTGCTATCACTTCGATTCAGTCCAAGGTTTTTGAATCTGTCATTAACTCAAAACGAATGAAGTATCTAGAAATCAATAAACTCATCAATGATCAGCAATATGGCTTCCGGACTGGCCGCTCATCTGGAGACTAGTTAACTTTTCTTACGAAACGTTGGAACCGTAGTCTTTACAATTTTGGTGAGTCCAAAATCTAGATATTTCAAGGTCCTGTGATAGAGTCTTGCATCCTGCTCTTTTAGCCAAACTTAACGCACTTGATATCTCGCCTCCTCTTGTATTATGGATTGAAAGTTTTCTACCTGGTCGCCTAATTCGTGTTGTATTAGACGGCGTTATATCTGAATCGCACTCTATAAATGCCGATGTTCCCCAGGGCTCTGTTATCTCTCCGTCCCTCTACCTAATTTTCACTAATGATCTGTTTTCCCTTACTTTCAATCCCATTCTTAGTTTTGCCGATGACAGATACTCTTGTGGACTACAGAGAGAATGATGCCAAATCTGTCAACCGAGATTGGATTATTCGATCATTGCATTATGACATTACCAGTATCCCCGCTTGGGGAAAGTGAATGGCATTGAATTCAATGCATCTAAGTCCCAAAGCTGTGTCATCTCATTAAAACAAGATCATAATTTATCCACCCCCGTTTCTTTTGATGGAGCACAGATTTACGACACACTCCTGGCATTAATATTTCCAGTAACTTAAGCTGGACAGATCACATCTTCTCTAGTTCCAAAGAAGCATCGAAATGTCTTGGATTTCTAAAACGGTGTAAGAAATATTTCAGCCCATCGAATCTATAGTGCTCCTCTACAAGACCTATATCAGATCTAGAATGGAATACAATTCCCATATCTGGACCGAGGCTGATCGCAAAGCCTTAGCTTCATTGGATATTGTCCAAAAGAGAGCCTTCAAGCTCATTGACGATTTGACAATTACTTGTCATATCGATTCACTCGAGCACCGCCCCAATGTTGGATGCCTTTCCCTCTTTTATCGCTACAGCATGGCCAATGTTCCAATGAAGTATATCTAGTCTCATCCCTTGTAGAATGATTCCTGCACGTAATACTCGCACTGCAAGCCGCGCTCATCCTTTCGCCCTTCAAAATACTTTCGGCCGTACAGTAAAATTCCGTGATGCTTTCTCGAACTGTGCGAATGTGAAACAGTTTACCATCTATTGTTTTTCCTCGGGATTACAGTTTCATATATGTATATATACACTGATTTCGTCTTGATTGAAGTGCAACAAATTAATTACGATAATAGCTGGAATAGCGACACCATCAACATCAAATATTTTACGGTGAAATTAAATTGTAAATTTGCTTAAATATCAGAACAATGATTAGTGAAAATTTGTATATATATATAGAAATAGAAAATACATAATTTACTCAAACAGTTCCAAGTGCTGTTGTATTAACAAAAGATGTAAACTCTTATTGTACTTAGTCCACGAATCATGCATCCGCATTGAATTGAATATTATTGAATTTCACTTGCAATGATTCAATGCTATTTAAATATATATTCTCATTATAATTACCTATAATTTTTCTTAAAGTCAAATCAATTAATTGAAACCACAACTCGGTGTCATTAAATATTTAACCTAGATATGAACACTGAGAGTCATGGTTGTGAGAAATATGAACACTATTATGTATACATATGTACATACATACATACACACGAAAGGCAATGAAAGCTCAGCTTTTTATTCTCCGATTCGCAAGCGAGATGAGAAATGCATAAGTTATGTCCGCCCTCACCATTTCTTCTTTTGATTTTAGCTTTGTACCTACATAATTTGTAATATGAAACCAAATCAGATTTTTATTAATTGTATCTCACCAGAATTGCTGTCTTTTATTGTGATTAATGTACAAGACCAGAAGACTGAAATGCTAAATGATCGGAATTTGTGATTATTTTTTATTTTAATACAACAACAACTATACGAGTTAATAATACTGGGACATTTTTTTTATGATTTATTAAAAGAAAAGAAAACATGTGAAACTATGTTTTAAGTACTTTCCGAGCAATTCCGATACTTAAGACACCTGCAAGAAAGCTTTATGATGATAAGAAAATACTTTTGAATAATTTCCTCCATAAATAATTGAATTGGGGGCAAAATTATTGTTCTGAAACTTTATGTCTTTTAGAGGTGCTAGAGTGGCCTAACACACAAAAATGAGAAATCCATTTTACGTGGTATATTTACTCAATTCTTTTAACAAAATAAGACTACCTCAATTGTAGTTAAATATCATAATATTCACAAGATGGTGCAAATATTCTTCTTCTAATTAGACTAAAATCTTTTTGTTCCAAAGAAAGTAATTCTAATATATGAATCAGGTCAGTATTTTTTTTTTACTGTTCACTTACTTATCCATTTCAATATTTATTTTATTTTGAAAATGTCCACTTATTCTACACTTAATTATCTATAAGCCATGAAGAACGTACACGGTATTTTACACCAACAAACACCATTTTTTTAGCAAAATGATAATAATTTTTGAGGTGAGCCCGTCCCTTTAACTCGTACACGAATTTGTCTGTCTGTATATTTATTTATATATTTCTTTTTTACTATTTTCGACACTCTCGTCATCACAGCGAGCTGAAATTTGGCACACAGGTTCATGTCGCGTGACAATTGAATCTATCAAAATTTGAACGGGAAATTTCCATGGAAAACCCGGAAAAATCATTTGAAAGTTTGGTACAAATTTGATTAGTGATAAATCCGTTTCAGGAAAATGCAGTTTTCCGATTTTTCCGAAAAAAATTTCCGAAATTTTCCGACTTTTCCGGAAAATTTTCCGGTAAAAAAGTTATCTAAATTATGCAGGATCAAGTTCCCTATCAACTGCCATCATTACTTTCTCTCCGACAATGGTGAAAACTTGCAGAAAAAATCGAGGAAAATTCATGTAACACGTTTTATCCGGATTTTTTCCGACCAAGGAAGCGTTTGAGCGTTTTGCAACCTAAGACAAAGTTGTAGAGCGAAATGAGTTACATAAAGTTGCTTTTGTGGAAAACTCCATGAAAAACTCGGAAAAGCGGGAAAATCATCGGAAAATTTTTCATCGATATGATTAGTGACAAATCTGTTTCAGGAAAAATGCACAATTTTCCAATTTTTCTGGAAAATTATCCGAAATTTTTCTGGAAAATTATCCGAAATTTTCCGGAATTTCCCGACTTTTCCGGAAAATTTTCCGACAAAAAAAGTTTTATAAGCAATGCGGAATCATTTTTTTCCGTCCTACTGGCATCAATACTTTCTCTTCAACAATCATGAAAACTTGCATGAAAAATCAAGTAAAATTCATGTAAATTTTTAAAAAAAATTCATAGTAATAGGAAAAGTCTGTGGAAAACATGGAAAATTGGGAAAATTCATGGTATATGGGATCAAGTTGAAATACAGCTAAAAAGTGCTGTACACAATCTGCATTGTCCCATCATATCATCTCGAGAGCATCACTAACCATGGCGAACTGCATCGCAGCCGTAAGGAAAACTCAGGCAATTATAAGCTTTTGTTCTTTAGCGATATTTTGACGCAAAAGATCTGTAAATAAAAATAATTTTTACTCGAATAAATTTTTTGAAAAACTGGTAAATCAGTGTCTTTTCAGCCGTCATAAAATTGTTTTAAAAATTCATAACAATAACAATTTAGTTAACATGAAAATGGCAGAAATTAAAATAAGTAAAAAACGAGCCACATGAAAAAGCCGAAAATAAACTTTTCTTCACACACAGAGGTGGACTCAGATTTTAATCGCTGACAAACACCGATATATTTCAGTATGATCAATCAGAGGTAATAAGTGATTTGATTCATGAAGAGAAAGAATATTCAAGAGAAATGTCCCAATCAAAAAATCTGAGTCCACCTCTGTGTGTGAAGAAAAGTTTATTTTCTACTTTTTCATGCGACTTGGCCTCAGTTTTGTTTGAAAACTCGTTTTTTACTTATTTTTTAGTTGTACTTTTTATGCCAATGATGAAATCATAGCGTATACTAAGTTTGTCACAATGATAGTAGAGCAAAATGGGTTGGACACCCACGCATAATATATATTTTTTTTTCCATGTCCGTCCGTCTGGCTGCCCTCGCGATAACTCAAGAACGCGTTTACTTAGAGAGGTGAAATTTTAATAGAAGGGCTTTTGAAAAAAAATAGAGTTAAATTCGAGAATGGGATAAATTGCTTAAAACAAGGAGCTACACATAATGTCACTTCGTATGGCGGTCATTAATACTTATTAAAAAGAATCAATCATAATTTTCGATCAGTAGAAGCATCTTCTTGCAGGATTAGTTTTCGATTGGGTGCTGAGAAAATATTTTTCGAACGAGTGTGTATATATACAAAAATCTGAATATTATACAACAGTTTCTTCAATATATTCAAGCAAGAAATTCATACATGTTCCTTTTATAAAATACGCAAGCATTCAGGAAAATAATGTCTTAAATATGAAGAAATATCTTCTTGTAATAGTTACTTTCTTGGTGTCGAATATATAACTATTATACACCATCACTATTTCACACTCTACCCATCTTCTTACCATATAATCAAGAGCTACTACAATGAGTGTTACATTTGGAAAGATGTGGACCATAACCAGTATCCAAGATAATAACAATTATTCATCTATAGATGGAAGGCTTTATGAAGCTAGTAACTAGAGGCTCTAATGCTGACTGAAGACTTATAATAAACAGCCAAGAATTATATGCCTTATGTGACAACGTAATACCGATTGGAAAAACTTTATGCCACTAGGCGCAGGGAATTAAGAAGACATAGTCAAACATTTCTTTCAAGAATACTTTTACTTTTTCTTTTTATATTTTCTCAAACTCTTTGAATTTTGGCAAGTGTACATTTTGACTTATGTAAACGTCGGGTATCTTCAAAATCAAGAAATTTACATTACAACTGAAATCTATTGATAAGCATTATCTTAGGAAAAAATTGATGTATATACTTTTTTTTAGTTAAAAGCATCGCATCGTAAAAAGGTACAAATTGTTGTCACAAAGTTTAGGGAAAAAATCCCTATAAATGTAGTGATTATTCCTTAAAATGTAGGGAATACAACATAAAATGTAGGGAATATTCACTACATTTTAGGGAATATTCTCTACATTTTAGGGAATATTCCTTATATTTTAGGCAATATTCCCTACATTTCTAGGGATTTTTTCCTTAAACTTTGTAGCAAGAATTTATGCATTTTTACAGTGTATCTTGCAGCATCAATAATGCAATAAAACATTGTACTTCACTATTATTTGTTGAACCGACGATTTTTCAAATATTGCACAGCATATAAATTAGTCTGCCCAACTATTATTTATTAATTTAAAATAAATACATTTGGGTTTTGACGAATAAGGAATAGTTGAATTTCGGCCAGGATTGACAGCAAATTTAAATTGTGTTCATAGTACATCTCTACTATTCCATTGTACACTTGGATTTTTATTTTGGTTTTCGGGCTCAATACATTTTTCATCCTCATTACTGCTCTTATCAGAAGACTTTGCAGATACTACTTCACTTTCCAGCATAAAAAACTGTCGGAATAACTCATCTGGGAGGTAAAACAAAAACATTATTTGCTTCACAAGTCTTCCTTTTACGCAGCCTTCTCGAGATAACAGATTTAAAATTCACAAACCAAAGAAAAGCTTCTTAGAAATTTGAAAATATTTTATTAAGCTCGTTCTAATATTACAATTGCAGAAAATGCTTATTAATTTCACAACAAATTTCGTTACACTATCATCATGATGCATATTGCAGTTATTTTTCAAGTGAAGTTGTTAAATCATAGCCCACTCTTGTTCAGTCATAGTAAAAGAAGCAGAAGTACATCAAGATTTTGAAGAGTTAAGATCGGAATACATTTCTTATGACGATATTGCGTCTACAGCCGTTACTGGTATAAATTCTAGAAAAACGTCTCTGAAACCTCATCCGAAAACCAAATGGAAATTATTAACTACATCTGAATTGGTTTCGTCCTCCAAAGTTAGTGGACATTTTATTTAAAATCGTTTATACATATAAGGGTTACCACACCAATGACAATGATAGTTGGAAAAAATGCACTCTCCTTTTACCCTACACACTTTCCTTTACTTTCTCAGATAAGTAGGTACATTTTTATATCCTAGATCATCGGGTATATTAAGTTTGTCATTCCGTTTGTAAATGGGTTAGACACCCACGCATAATATTAAAAATTATTTTGATTTTTGCATGTCTGTCTGTCCGTCCGTCCCTCCGTCTCTCTGTCTGTCTCTGTCTGAAATTTTGCACATATAGGTTTTTTTTTTAAAAAAATCAATTTAAGATTAAAAATGGGACCAATCCGGCAACACCTTCCTAGGGTTGCCATGCAATAATTTCATTTTTTACTATATACTATATTTGGACACTGCCTGAGAACGCAACGGCGTTCAGAGCTGAAATCTGGTACATGGTGTTTTCATAGTAATTGTATATAAAATTTTAAAAATGGACTAAATCCAGGAACCTCTTCTTGGTGTTGCCATATAAAAATTTTAGTTTTTTACGTATACTGTGAAAACGATCAATCTTAGACGTTTTTATTGTATTGAAGAGTTCATCAGAATACGAAATCGTATGAAATTTATTATAAATTGTTATAATCATTTTTGCTGTCCGATGAACCGTTCTAGAAATATAAGCGAAAAAACCACTTCAAAGATTAAACTTCCACAAACGGGTCACTATAATTACATACGGGCATTTATCTATGGGTACATAAGAATTGGTCTTAGAAATTCATTTTCTATAGAAAGGGATGTAAATATATATTATAAATTGCCGTCGTCTAGCCGATCAATGCAGCTCAGTGTTATCACTTTTCTTTGTTATACTCGTAAATCTACTTTTATTTAGAAAATTTTCCGAAACTTCCCACCACATTATCTGCCTTTTTACTACCAAATGACACTTATTAAGTGACCATATTGACGCAAATTAAAGCAAAAAAGCTGCGAAACTAAGAAACGGCACGAATCTTATGATAATGAAAATGTTACGAGCAAAAGCGTTGCCCTTGCGCATTCTTTTATCATATAACTTACTTATAATTAGACAAAGTTTATTTTCCCTGATTTAGGATTGGTGAGTTAGACCATGCTTATAAAGCTTACCATTTTTGTATAGCATATATCTTGCAATAAATTACCCAAGCTAGCAGAAGATCCTAAACACTTTTAAGGCTCTGGGATGAATACAGTGAATCGCCAACCTTACATTTTCAGCAACATCTCTATTAAGCAGAAAATTTACAAAATATCAATTAAATATATCCCTGATACAAGAATTATAGATCAATGAAAGAACAAAAAATGGGCTAAAGATATAAAAATTGTCCGAAATGCTCCTCGAATTGTTCGTCCCTGATTTGTCATTCTACGATTTTTCCATTGCTCTTAGAAAAAGTTAAATTACACATATAGATAGATAAAGCATTGAAACAGATTCTCTGCAAATGCAAAGCAATGCAGAGTATAGATTTCAGATTTTTGACTTAGAATTCATAAAGTCTACCATATTCTAGGACATTTCCTTTAAGAAGATGCTGTTTTTCTTCGAAGGAATAAAACTACTGGAAGTACTATAAGAAAAATCTATCCAAAGTTAACCTATAAATAACTGCAGTACAAGGGCCGATAACCTCACAAAATCCAATTAAATATAACTAAAAATATCGATGTGTCATACATCATAAAACGCCGAAGATATATAAAGTGTAAGATCACTGATCAGTTTGAGTGCGGCTTAATCGATCAGAGAATCTATGAATTTAGATCCGTAATACAAGTTCCAATATATTCTGAAAATCTTCGCAATAGTATTGAGCACTTCTTCAAGCACAATGTAACTATCAAAGAATTTTTATTTGCACATTCGATTTGAAAATATCAAGCCATAAACGCAACATTTTTGCTGGGCACCCTAAAAAGTTTGACTGCACAATTCGAGGATGATTAGGTACTACCAACAGGATGGCTGACATTTTGTCTGTATTCTATGCACCATTAGAGTGGACGCCAGTATTGATTTTTTTTTTAAATGAACCATTGAAAATATAGTCATTTGTTTTATTCTATTATGACCTTCCGACTCAAGGTCAAAATAATATTAGGTAGTCGATCTTATAAAAAAAAAATAATATCAATATGTTAGCTGCCTCAGACCTTGCATTAAGTCCCAAAGACCATAGCATTTTTCTTGATATATTTTAAAATTTCCTGAATACTTTTATCATTATTCAAATGCTTAGGTAGGGTATAGCAAAATTATCTTTTATGTACATACACCACCTCCATATACATATATTTAATCATAATTAAAAGTACTTCATCAATAATTAAAAAATATATACTTATATATTTCAGCAGTGATGATGTTTCCAATTATTTCAACTTTGATCAACTTAATATATTTTAAAAGCAAAAAAAAAAATTATAATAATAATAAAAGAAATTCTACTCACTCGACTTCGTTGTTTTCAAAAATTAACTCCCCCTGCTGTGATTCGTAATCCTTTGCACCTTTTGCTGTTCCATCTTCCGTCCAATATGGTAAAATCACTTTTCCGCGAGCACCCGAATAACGTTGAACTTTTAATTCGTACATACCGACCGATTCAACAAGTTCATGATCTTTCGATGTAAACGCAAATATACCGCCATGATCATCATCTAAAATCATAACTGTTGCAACTTTTGGTGTTGCCAATACCGCCGGATCACTAATATTACTTAAACGAACATAAAAATGTTCATCCTGTTCGAATACTTCATCATCGATAACTTCAATTTTAAAACGTTGCTCATCAACACCTGGATGAAAATTTAATGTACCCTTTTTACCAACATAATCAGAACCGGCTTCAGCAGATCCATCTTCTGTTTCAAAATCAACTGTAACATGTTGTGATAGATCACCGCGACGTACAACACGTACTTCAAATTCTCCACAGCTCTCCATTACTGTATAATGTCCTGGTTCAAAATATATTCTACAAATTGAATCATCTTCATCAACATTAACATCAACTCTTTGAAGTTCTGCTTTTACTTCACTTAAATCACTCTGTGCACGTTCCTGAATTTTTCGCATTATATTTCCACTTCCCATCATTTTTCTTGTAGCTTGAATACGATAGAAAGCACGAGATTTAGGGCCTTTATTAATTAATTGTTCTTGTGCCATCATTTCTAATTGCTCCAGATCACTTTGTGGATATTTCTTTCTTAAGTCTTTAAGCGTTGAAATGTACTCACGTCGTGCCTCTTCGAAATCTTTGATTTCTTCAGTTACGATACCTCCATTCTCTTCAAGAGTTTTTATACCGTCCTCACGATTATTCATTTCAAGAACAGCATCACCTTCAGCACTTACAATTACACCACGTTTATTCATTCTATAATTTTTATCGAGATATTTATAAATTAATAGACGTCGATCAGCTATATAGGCGGTTAAGACAGTTGCTGGAAAGAACATGAATGTTAGAAAACCTTCCCATATCTCAACTCGTCCGGGTGAAAATTGCGCTAATATCAAGTAAAGCCATATATAAGCAAACACTGACCATGTTGCTGTTACAAAAAACACCCGTAAATGCTTAATTTTTCTCGTCTCACCATCTGGAATGACAACAATACAAATAGCGATAATAACAAATAGATTATATGCAGCTGAGCCGACAATAGTTCCTGGACCCAAATCACCAGCTTCAAATTTTTTCGCAAACATTTCAATAACAGATAATAGAATTTCTGGTGCACTAGATCCAAGCGCCATTAGTGTTAAGTTGGCAACAGTTTCATTCCATACACGTACAACAACAATTTGTGTTTCACCGCCTGGCTTTTTGAGGACAACCTCTTTTTCTTTTGACGTGATCACTTCAATCGCTGCCATAAAGCGATCGGAGACAATTGAGACACCAATAAACAAATATACAAGACATAGGAAATATACAAGGCCCCGAGATATACGATCACCAAGTGTCAAATTATCCTGTGGCAGCCATACTGGCAATAGTAGACCAGGTTGGCATTTAGCTTCACTGCTTTCTACCGATTCATTTGTTGGATTCGCTGCAGTATATGTGGTGAAGAATAGTAGAAAAGTGAGGAGAGCTAATGCAAATGTTTGTCCAATTTCCTGTAACGCCATTTGAAATATTGATAGGTATACTCTGAATAGGCGATAATATAATATATATTATATATGTATAAATTGTGTAAGATGTTTCCGATGATTGCGAATTTTTTATCTCACTTTTTCCAAAAAATTGTAATTTTCGTTCTCGTTAGAAGAAAGAAGGTGCCGAGTTATGGTTCTTCATTCATTTTATCGACCGATTCATATTATTATCGAATAATATATTGAAATTTTCACAATATACTCAATTTTATCCAGCCAACACAATAGTAACAAAAATCTAACAAAACCAAATAACAAATAAAACACAAGTTTTAAATAATTTCGTATTCAGACTACAAAAAAAAAAAAAGTACTGAAGTAAGTTTAAGTTCCCCTAGGAAGCAGGGCCAACTTGTTCCATTTTTAGTTAGCACGCTGTTTATAAAAATAGAATTTTCAGTTCTCTTCGACTTAGGGGCTAGACGACACAAGGAAATTTTTCGCGCCGATATTTCCACACAAGAGAGAGCTCACACAAATATTAATCACCAAAAACAAAACATAACCAGAAAAAAAACACAAATAACAAAATTACGAAAGACTTCTCAGCGCACTGCAACCAGACGATATATTGAATTTTCTTTTTTCTTTTTTTTTTCGTTATTTAATAATTTTATTTATATTTATTATATAGAAAATTATTTCACTGATGTATTTCTAGGAATCATATTTTTAGATATTAGTGAAGCACTTTTTTTTATGACGTCACAATGAACCACACTTCTTCAACTCACTTTCTCATTTCCTCTCTTTTTTCGGGCAAGCGCGCCACACTTAAAAATATTATTAACAAAATTAATAATAATTATTATTATTATTATTATTGACCGCACGAAAATTATTTATCTTCAGTTAAAAAGAGAGAGAGAGAGAGAGAGATATAATTAGTCAGTATTTAGGCAGGTATCACAACAGAAGCGATTACAGTTTATTTTAAAACAAATCAGAATCGAAAAATTACTGGGAGAATCTCAGCTCGATATAAATATTTTTCGCACTAGATAGAATTAGGTTATGTATGTCGAGATCGGAACATTATATACATATATATATATATATGTATATATATATATTTTTAATGAGAATATTATATTGCACAGAAAGCACTTTTCTTTTTCACTTTTCTCACTGCTGATATTAGAGAAAATTTGATTTCCTCAAAAATACACAACAAGAAATCAGTGATAAAATTGTCACACGATCACTGAAATTTTTGAATTTTACGTTAAATTTTCACAAAACGATCAAATAGAAAAAGATGCATACCCGATACCGCGCCGACGACAAATAAACGTTAGCATCGCTTTAGGGTAAAGCTACAACTGATCCTCTAAAAATGATCGTGTGGTAGATTTAGTTGAGTTTAGTGAGATGAATATGATGATCAGAACGTTTTTTATATCTTTATTTTTTATTCGCAGTTTTTCATTGTTTTATTTTATTTTTGTTTCTTGTTTTTAGTTTTATATCAGATACATACCAGGTAGTATATTATGTATCGAGAGCTTTCATTCATCGATCAAGTTCTTATGATAGATAGACAGGTAAATATCTAGATTTTACTACACTAATTATGTGTGTGTGTGTGTGTGAAAATTTTAAGTGACAATGAAATTTCGATTGTTGCTTCTTGTTTATGTTTTTTGTGCCGTGGTAACATACGTGTAAAGTTATGCACGTTGAATAGAGACTTTATAGTGTTTTTATATTTTTTTTTTTTTTTTAGGTATTTAATTATCCATGGATTTTTTATTTTAAATAAATAAGTTTGTTTATTTTTATGTTATCTATTATTATGTAGTTTGAAGGATCGGATGTTTAATTTTTAAAAATTCTCCAAATCTATTATTCGGTTCGGCATTTTGTCGTTGTCATTATTATTGATGATATTCTGATTTGTTTTGTTTTTAAAGAATACAAATACAAAATATACTATAATATTTGTTTATAAATTTTCTATTATTTTTTTTTTGTCAATTTTTTACTATTACTATGGACGATTTTAGATTGCTTTTAGGATAAGAAATTTCTCATAACATTATATTTAGTATGTTGCGGTTATAAATACCTATTTTGGTTTCTAGTTGACTGTTAGACTTTGTTTTTTGTTTTTTTTTTAATTTATTTCATATATATTTGTATTTCAGTATTTTTATAATTCATACTAAAAAACACTTTTATCAAACATTCAATTTATCACAAAATATATGGACGAAAATTAGATCCTGTATATTTGTACAGCAAGAATTCAACTCAACAATTTCACTAAGTTATACATATATATACCTTTAACAACATTTTATATTTTTCCTTTTTTGCATTAAATATTAGATAAATCACATAAGTTTATAATAATGTTTAGGTATTTATTAAAATAAAACAATTCTTAGAACAATCGCATTATTTATGTATGCTTAGATAGGTAGGTACCCCTTTGCCGAAATCTCTTTATTGCACGCATAAAACACGCGAAACGGATATTTTTGTTAATGACAACATTTACCAAAGCACATGTTAGTATATATTGTATATGACAGTTACACAGTATTGAAGTTAATATAGGCAGAGAGGTAAGTGAAAACAAAACGAGTGGCGAGATATCTATAGCGAAAAGTATAAAAATAAAATTGTTAGTACACCTGCTGTCCAACTAAAAGTCAAAAATCTATTTTTATAAATACTCATCAATGCACAAAACTCTCTAATTTTTATATAGTAGTGTATCGAAACTTTTGTTTGTTTTCATTATTTCTGAATACTTTTAATACTTTTTCTTTTCTTTTACATTAAAAGTGGACACACGTATGTTATATACTATTAACAAATTAACAAAATATTGTAGGTATAGGTATCTAATTTGGCACTTATAAGATGATATTGAAGAACACTACATATGTAGCTCTTAAAGGTCTTACAAATTTTCGTTACCGTATTGTATAGGTAATTTACCATATAATCAAACAGCTGACTCGATAGTAAGTAGTGTAGTATGTATAGTATATACACTATTATATTTACTATGAGTTTAAGATACCGGTTCAATTTAGTCGACCATTTTTTTTAGCAAGTATATTCACTCAAAATATGTACATATGGTTTTTTTTTGGAAATGCTTTTATAATTCACTTTAAGCTAAAAATATAGAATAGTCAGACGCTACATATATATGGCTTCCAATAATATATTTCTGTATGTACAAACATACATGTAAGTAGGTAAGGTACTTGGTAAGTTGCTTTGCGAAGAACTCAATGGCAATAGGTAAATTAAACACACTTTAATTTTTTGCACCGTAAATGATTAGATAGATATAGGTATACATTAGCTAGTTATATATATATTCTAAATTATATGAGATTTGGTTGGTATTATATTATTATTCATGATAAATCAGATTTTTTTTTATATTATATTATGCAGGTATGTAATTAAGATTGTTAATAAGAATTAATTATGAATTTTTTTAGTTAGAATTTTTGTTTTGTTTTTTGTTTATTTTTTAAAAAGAACGAAACATTTTTCCGAACGAGTATCTTTTTTGACACTATATTATAATAATAATAATAATTATAATGCGTCTACGGGAGATGTTATAAATATTATATTCTGCCTTTTAATATCAATAAATTTAGAAAAGAAAATTTTATCAAAGAAGATGTTACTTATATTAAGAAATTACAGAATTGAGTAGACCCGAACCGTATAATGCATGCCCGATGACTAAGGAAGGATATTCTGACTGACTGACAATCCAGTTTCAAAGAAAGCCCAAAAAAGCAAAAAAAAAATATATATATATATATATTTGCTTTGGCTACGTAGTATATGTACCTATTTTCCACAGCAAGAACCATAGTATTTGGGAAATGTGTTATTAAAATAGTATTCTCTCTCAGCTTTTTAACTGTTATACATAATAAATCTAATATAACACATTTCATCTATCCTCTATATTTGTATTAGATATAAAGATTGCCCTTTTCTCCAATATCATTTGATGGTGTGCTGTAAAAATAATGCAAAGAAAAGTGAAAATAAACTCATTCAAAAGTCAATAAAAGCTTCTCCGTCGGCGTCGTACAGTCAACCGCTAAAGTGCTAGTTTTATAGAAATGTGAATACAAACAAAATTTTTTTCTCATTTCTATGTTTTTTCTATGTTTTTGAACTTTTGTAGATGCGAGAATAGAGCGAAATCCCCCGCTTTGGAGAAAACTTTTTACATACATATGTTATAGAGATATGTATTTATCGCTAACAAAAATTACAGGTAGGTACTCAGCAGTGTTGGTAGATTGAGGTAATTCTCCCATATTATTGGAATCTTCACGCCAAAAAAATTGTAAAAGGGAATAATCACATCTCCTCTAGAGCAAAATCGGAAAAGTTATACACAAAAATTATGTCTTAAATTTTACACAAAAAATTGAATTCTTCGCTATAATTAAGTCAACATTGAGCATGAGACAATGCTACGTATTTTTTGGAAATAGCACGTTCAAAACCATGAAGAAATTAAAATATTAAGCACTTATGAAATAAAACCTTTGAGAACTTGAATGGGTATAGGCGACGAGACGAGAAAACAGTACATTTTAAGCGCTTTCGACGTATACTTTGGAACTCTATCCAGAAAACTCAAGAGCTTCTATAGCCGTCACTTGGAAGCTCTATAGAAGATTATTCTACTGAAGCGCTTCTTCGGAAGCATTCACTGCTGCCTTTCTCTGTAGTCTGTACCCATGTCTTTGCCTCATTGGGAAGGGATGCTTACGGTTGGAAGCGCCCCCCCCCCCGCCTCTACTAAAGTTCAAAGTTCTCTCGGGAAGCACTCTTGAAGCACAGACAAGAAATACCCAGATATCGACAGTTGTAATAATCCACACGAACTCTGAAGAAATATGGTCGATTTATATTCTAAGAAAAAATTCAATTTTTGCCTCTATTGAAAAAATTGTTTGGTTCGTACTTTAGTACTACCTGAGACAACTTACATCTAGATGTGCAAAACCTCACAAAAACGCGGTCCAACTAAAACGAGCTAATGGCCCTCTAATAGAAAGCTCTACACATTCGCTCTCTTTCTTGCTGTATTATGCCACATATATTCTTCGCAATCATAGCTTTCTTTGGTTGAATAAAAAGTTAAAGAGCTTTTATAAAGTGTTCCGGGTTTATGCACATCTAGTTGTAAGTTGTTTCAGGTACTACCGTCGATATCTGGGTATTTCTTGTCTGTGCTTGACGGTCTCTTATGAAATTTAGGGAAGAAGCACTGCCATATTATTATTCAAAATAAAGCTTTTCAAAAGACATCTTCAGAAATTTTTCTTCGCCCATCATAGCATACATCCTGGAGTGCTTCTTAGAACTGCGAAATGCTTGCCTCTGCGTTGTAAAAAAGTAATGAGCTTGGATAAAGAAGGGAAGCGCTGCGAGCCAGTGATGGAATTTGCCACACTTTTGTGGTAATTTCAGCACTTTTAATTCTAAAAAGCGCTTCCGAGCTTTAAAGAATTTTGCTGCACTTTCTCACTTTCTAAAAAATGTTTGTCAAATTTGGTAACATTTGTTGGCAATAATCATACCGGTTATGTATAAGTACTACGTATTTCCCCCCTCCCGCAACGATGTGCTATAAATTCCTATCTTTAGATAACTTCATCGAGCATAAAGCTATAAACAATACCTTCAGCCAACAAATTAAAACACATGAACTCATAATGTCTGTTTTTTAGCAGAACCATTGTCGCCTTTATGTTCAAGGCCCGTGATATCAAATTCTTTGAATGTTTAGAGTAGTGCGATTTCGCATACAAAGCAAAATGAATGTATTAGAGTAGCGTACGATTTCGTACTTTGGCAAGTAAAAAACAAAAAAAGGAAAATCGCTTTGTGTCATGTCCTGGAAGAAAAAGACGGCAATTGCAGAAAAGAACACAATCTTTCATTTTCTGTAGGAGACCAGATTGAAAATGATTAAAAACATTGCTACGGAGTCAAAGCTTGTTCAAAAAATGAAGTTTAATCGGAAGAAGGCTACTTAATATATTACCGAACGAAATCATAGCATCACAGAATATAGAAAACATTTCCGATACTAATTACTTCTCAATACTTGTAGACGAAAGCACAGACATAATAGTCCGCATAGGAATCGCTTACTTAGTGAGATTAAAAAACAAAGACTTGATTCAAGATCGTTTTCTTGGACTCCAAGAAGTCAAAGAGAACACCGCTGAAGGAATTTTTGAAGGACTGACTGTATTCTTAAAGATAGTACCTAATATTAATCTAAATAATATGTTGGGTTTTGCTGCTGACAATTGTGCAACTATGATGGGCATTGAGAACGGGATGCCCCAATCTATTTGTGCAGGGTTGCATTTGCCACATTTTAAATCTTTGCACAAAATACGCTAGCAAAGAGCTACCATATACAATAAATAACTAGATTTCGGCCATAAATTATCATTTTTGCAACAGCTCCTTTCATCGTACAGATTTTGCAACATTTCAAGAATATTTTGGAACCCCTTCTCACGTTGTTTTAAGAGTCGCATCTACGCGACAATTATCGCTAGAGGTAAGACAAATACGTACAATATGTTTCATATACTCGTATTATTTTGAAATTTTTATTAGAAAGCGGTTAAACACTATTTTTCTTTAACGGACTTCGATAACAATTTTGCAAATTCTAAAAATCATTTTATTTTGTCCTCATTAACAGATCCTTTTGCAAAATTACATTTCTTCTTTTTATCATTTGTATTAAAAACAATTAATTTTTTAAATAAGGAATTTCAAATCGAGGGTCCTAAAAGCCATTTAATTATTCATTTTATGATGAGAAATTTTGTAAACAATGAAATTATAACGAATACTTCAAAATTAAGTAATGTTGATATTGATAATAACGATAACGTGCGTCCTTTAAATGAAGTATTTTGCGGTGTAAAAGGTAGAAAATTATTTAAATAACATTCAAGATTCTGTACTCATTGAGTTCATAAATAACAGTTTAAAATTTTACAAAACTTTTTGCAAAGAAAGCTTGAAAAGAATTGATTTCGAAAATGATTTTTAAAATAATTTATCTTGAATATCTCCAGAAAAAGCTTTATCTGATGAAGTACAATCTGTTGTACCACTTTTAAATTTTTTTAGAAATATTGATGAAGAAGCGATTAATAAAGTGGCGCGGGCTTTAGCTGATTACGAGTTTTTAAAGAAATATCGAAATCACTCTATTGAAAGTTTCTGGGATAAAGTCAAAAGTTGCAAAAATAGCCGGTGAGCCTTTATTCGCAAATCTTTCCTTAGTAATTACTGGGCTTTTAATACTACCACATTCCACAGCAGCCGTAGAAAGATTATTTTCGCAAAACAAATTAATAAACAAATCTATAAGTAATCGTTTACATGTTGAAATTTGTTTGGCTGTACCTACTAAGTACAAAAGACCATTTAAAGGCAAATCAGAGCATTTGTTGTAATTGGAAGCATGATGAGAAGATTTTAAACATAAATGTTTGCACTAAAAATCCTCCAGAACTTTTGCACTAGAATTTTTATTATTTCAGTACAGTTATTTTAATTTCAACGTGCAATAGAAGAATTATATTTTTGCTTCTTTATTATGAACTTATAGCTATAACTATTAGCGATAAATAACTGTTTTATGTATAGTTCACCCCGCCACTTTCAATTGATTATCAGTACTTTTTCATGCTGGAAGTACGCACCTTTCCCAAATGTTAGATCCCAACACTGCTGCAAGCATCTAGGAAATCATTTCAGAAAGTTTTTTAGAGCACTATTTTTTCCAAAGGGACTCTCCAGAATATGTACTACATATAATTAATATAATGCAATGAAGAATACGAATAACACGAACATACTTTTATAGAGGAAGAAGGCTTTCTCATGACTGTGAGCTTTTTGCTTAACTGTTAGATATGTAGTTTATTTGAAATTGTTATCAATAAAAATGAATTTGTTTTGAAATATTACTCTAGTTGTTCCTTCTAGTTTATTTCTATGGCTTTTCGTCCCAGGGAAAACATTTGGGAAATTGTATCATAATCTGTAGGAAAAGTGACCAGAAATTCCCATTTTGGAGGGACTTTAATCACAACCACTTCCCAACACCTTGAACGTAAAAGGAAGCTTTCTCAAATCTCTTACATGTTAAATTAAAAAGCTCACCCTCATAATAAAGCTCGCTCTTTTACTACACTATTTCTTTAGAAAAGTTTATAAAGCTCAAATGTTTTCAAAAGTTCTCTGAAAAATATGTTCATCCGTGAGCTTTGTGCAAATGATAAGCTTAGGCAATCTTGGATAAGGTTTAGTAGGAATTTGTAATTCTTTATGCAAGTAGTACATATTGAACGTATAGAATCACTGCAGCCATTATATATGTTTTTAACAGTTTTTGTAAGGACTATTTATGCATTTTTTAAATAATATTCTACTTACGAAACCCAGCAGAGAACACAATGAACACTTTAAATTGAATGGTTTCTTCTATATGGTTTTGGTAATGGTATCGAGAAAGCAGAGCTCAGCGAAGGAAGAGTATAAAATGGCAGAAACAAATACAAGAAGAGCAGTTTGTTCAATATGTATTTAAAAGTTTTTCTCTGAAAGTGAAGAAAGCACTTGGCATTGCATGTGAAACAATTTCTTGCTCAATTAATAGCAAAACAATTTTCTAGAAATGGGCCAACAAGAAATATATTTTTTAGACTAGACAGCATGTATGTAAGAAGCCGTATAGTTGTGTAGATATAGTGTCTGTCAGGTGGTTACAGACTCACTGAATCACATTTTTTTTTATTTGAAATTATTTTTGGTTATTATGCGACTATATTGCATCAAATTTTGCGTAATGATCCCCTATAGTAGACGTCATCTCAAAAGTCTCGATATTTTTAGAAAGACATCGATTTAAAATATTGCGATTTATTTACAGAATTATTGAGTAGGCATGCAGTGTACCTACAATGTTCGCTGGGTTGGCAGATTGAAGAGTTCTTCATGAAAATTTTCAAAAAATATTCAAGCAATCCGCAGAGCAATATCGTATTGGCGTATCTAGAATTTGTGTCTGGAGTATGCCGGGTCCCCCAACTTTCGTATATAGGCTTTAACAAACATTTTGTTTGCGAAGTATACATACCACCTCATGAGTATTCCCAGCATTTTTTAACCATTACTCTCAGCACTTACGAGATAGCATGTTGCATAATACTAAAAGTCCATGAAATTGCATAGATTACAAAAACCATAAAGTTTCTTAGAGTCTATAAGTTACATAACCCGCAAGAAACATAATCTAAACTCTAACACATAATTTCCGCAAAATTAATTAATTAAAAAAAAGTAACTCAAACATTAAAAATCAAACTTGCAGAAATGGGTGACCATACGAAATTACATACGGGCATTAGGGTATCATAGGAATTGGTCTTATTGTTAGACAAAATCTAGCTTTTTTACTAGGTGCTGGAAACCTTAACTCAGCTCCCAAAAAAACAAAAAGAATAGATCAGCACTTTTAATTCACTGCAAATGCAGGGGCGATTTTAATAGCAAAAGCTTTCGAGATAGGGCAGTCGAGGCAGTCTTTGACGAGGCTCCGAAGACCAGAGGAACAATGAATAGTTCTCAATTGATTCCCATTTTTTATTATAATTCTCGTTGAATCTTATTGAGCACCCAGAGACTAAGAAACATGGTACATTGCTTATCAGTTGTAGTATCAGTCATCAGCATTCAATCAATTTTTGGATAGCTAGTTAGTCAACAATCGGCGACAAATATTTACGAAATTAAATTTGATTCCTTTTCCTTCTTTTTATTAATTTCAGTTTAGTCGGACATTTAAATTATTGTGTAAATAAATAGATTCTTTTCGTGGCAGGTAGACGAAAGATTCCACGAAAGGAAGCCAAAGCGGCGCATTACGCTAACTTGCTAAGCAGGAGAAGCTATAAAACTATAGGAGTCGACAGGAACCTAGGGTAGGAGGAAAAATCGCAGGACCATGTCGAGGTGAGTTAGAACTAACGACCACTGGGATGGTAGTCAGCGCGTCTACTAACCGAGCTACATATAGATTAGTATGTACATAAAGTAATTGGCCAATTGAGTGAAAGTGCATTCTTTTCTTTAATTCCAATGAATTCAAGTGATATTCATATATTCCGTAATTCCACTGTCAACTGTCCACTTCAACCATCCGACGCGATTTCTATTCTTTTAAATCATAGGAAGTAGTCTTTATTTGAAAAATAAAATAAAATTTGCATGATTTTTAAAAAAAATAAGTAAAAAAATTTTATGATACCCTAGAATCAGGGGTTCCCACCCTTTTTGTACTCTAGAGCACATTCTAAAATATCGGTAGGGTGGCGGGCACCACCAATTTTTACTCGACAAACTCCTTCCATAACTTCTCATTTTCCCAAAATTTATTTTCTTATATTCATAATTTGTAAATAAATAATAAACAAAAATGTTTCAAAATAATAAATTATTATTCAAATTTCATACACACGGAGAAATGTATTTGAAAAGCGTAACAAAGTAAACAAAAAACAAATACAAAGAAAACATTTTATAAAAAATATAATATCAATATGTCAATGTAATCTTTGGCATTGCATATTATTGGCCAGTGCTTCATAATCAGGAGAGTATGACCATAATCCTGTTAGCCAACAATCATAAAGATGCTCATCGGTGAGCCGAGATCAATACCTTGATTTTATTAAGTTCATGTTTGAAAACAATGATTCGTGGAACCGAAAAATGATTCAATTTTATATGCCACTTTTTTCAAAAATGGGAACTTTTCTCTGTCCACTGTATTCCAAAAGTCCTCTGATATTAAGGATTTTAGCAAAATATCATTGTTAAGGCCCAACATTTCTAACTCTACTTCTTCTGTCTTACCTTGAACAAAATCTGCAATACATGCGGCCATTTCCATTACATTTATTTGGCAAGTAAAAGGATTGATACAGAAGGAAACAATTGGCTCGATAAGTGTAAACTTCGAAAATCTCTCTTCAAATTGGCTTTTTAACACTTGAAGATGCTTAATGAATAATGACCTGTTTAATTCATTTTCTTCATATGTGGGAAATGCACGAGAGAATTGATCTGCAGATGTGATATCAACAAATCCAATTTAGTTTTAAATGACTTTACAGAGCTTATCATTTTAGCTATGTTTTTGTCTTTCCCCTGCAACTCCAAATTTAAAGAATTCAATTTTTCCATGATGTCTGTGAGAAATCCCAAATCAATCAGCCAGCGAGAGTCAGCTAATTCATCATAATTTTCCTTTTTATCGTTTATAAATGTTTTTATTTCTTCAATTAAACTCACAAATCTTGTAAGAACCTTTCCTTTACTGAGCCAACGTACTTCAGTATGCAGAATAAAATCATGTTCTTTATCTTCAGTGTCTTCTTACAGGGCCTTGAAAAGTCGGTGTTGCAAGGGAGCTGCTCGAATAGAATTGATTATTTTTGTAACTATTTTCATAACGTGTTCAAATGGCAATATTTTACAACACAGAGCTTCCTGGTGGATAATACAGTGGTAGGACATAAAGTTTGAAAATGATTCATCCTTGTTGCAGAGGGCAATAAATCCTTGATTTTACCTACCATTGCTGGTGCCCCATCGGTGGTTATCAAAGACAGCTTGTGCAAAGGCATATTTATTGACTTGGCGTATGTTCTGAATGTATTATAAATATCCTCACCCCTTGTCTGTCCTTTCATAGGTAGTATTGGCAACATATCCTCTTTTACTGTGACGTTACTAAATACCATTCTCACCATAACTGCTAACTGTGCGGTGTCTGAAATATCTGTTGACTCGTCAAATTGTAGCGAGAACCAGTCATATACTTCCAAGTCAGTCTTTAACTGAGTTTGTACGTCTGTTGGAATTGCATGTATTCTTCTTGTGACTGTGTTATTTGACAAGTGTAAGTCTTGTATTGCTGAGACAATTTCACGTTTGTTAGAAAATCCATCAAACAAACAATCGGCACCAGTCAAAAATAGTTCTTTGAACAACTCACCATCAATGAAAGGTTTCTACTTTTTTGCGAGCATGTGAGAAATTTTGAAAGAGGCAATGGTGGTCTTTTTAGAATTTTCCACATGTCTAGTGAAAAAAGTCTACTGTGCAGTTAGACTTGATTTTAGTTGACATATTTTTTTCTTTCTTACTTCAGATTTAAGTGGATAATTCCCATCAAAAGTGACATGAATTGTCTGAAAGTGTCGTTCAATATGTTTTGTTGGCACTGCAATACTACTACCACACAACAAACAAACGCATTTATTTTTCAAATTAACGAAACAATATGATTCCTCCCAGTCAGTGTTAAAATTACAGGTTCGTTGTATTTTACTCGGAACACTCATTTTAGGACTAAAAAAATAAAAAATAAATAGTAATTGAACTACAGTATAGCCAGTATACCCAATATCAACGTTATAGAGCACGTTCGTTCAACATTATATGCATAAATCATAATAGATTATCGCTTGTTAATATAATAGAATACCCACCTCGCTTTTAGCCCGTTAAAAATTTTCAAAAGGAATATCAAAACTCCTAATTCGTGTTTCATCAGACGAAGATGTCTCCTAGCTAACAGCCGCGACCCGAACGGGGCAGCAATCGCAATCACAATGACAACAACGCGGTTCCAGGTGGGAATGCTATTTGCACATAACTCCTTGTACACTTGAATAGAAAGAATGAGAATCAACACAATTCGCAAGAATTAGAGCACGTGACTACTGTCCGATTGGCTGCCGGGGCCATGCTTATTGCTTTCACTGACAGACAGAGCTGTGCCATGTTTTTTGGCGCCATCGGTGTTCATCGACTCAGTTCGTGGCGTTCGTTCACTTCGGGGTTTCTGCGTGTACAAGGAGTGATGTGCAAATAGTACTCCCCGTTTCAGGCTAGCGTGAAGAGTGTAGTCTGGCTCGCCGCTAGACAAGTACTGTCAGCAAAGGAACCACTCATATGACTCATACATACAATATCGCAAACATACGAACGTATTTCATAAACCTAGGTGTTCAAAAAAATTTAAACTCTAACAAATAAATAAAAATAATTCACATTTTCAATTAATGTTTATGAAAAAATTCTGTCTCTGTCGAATAGTGCCGGGCACTACGAATCATTCCGCGGGCGCCATGGTGCCCACGGGCACGAGGTTGGGCCTAGATGAATGCCCGTATGAAATTTCGTAAGGTTCCCCATTTGAGCAATTTCGATTTTTGCAGTAGTTTTTCGCATATATTTCTAGAACGGTTTGTCGGACAGAAAAAATTATTGTAACCAATTTTATAGGATTTCATAAAAATGTCTAGGACTGATCGTTTTCACAGTATCTGTAAAAAACTTAAATTTTTATATGGCAACACCAAGCAGGGGCTGCTTCATTATGGAATGTCACTAGAAAGTATGCCTACTTGTAATTGAAATCCTAAATGTCTTTAAGAAAAATATGTTAGTCTTATATTTAAAATTGAATAATTTATCGAAAATGTTAGAACGCATTTAGTACAATGACTTTCTATGTGCAAAATAATTAGGATATAGAACAAAATGTCTGGATATAGATCCTAGATTCTAGATATAGACCTGATCACATTTAAGTTTTCACCAGTGTGAATGGCTTATAGTGTGGCAGAAAAGTGAAAGTTTGTGGTAGTCAGGAAATAAAAAAATTTTTAATAAGTATAACAAAAAAACAACAATATTTATTCGATTCCAGTTTTACATAAATTGTATTCAAAAACAAACATTTTCATTTATTGCAAAGAAAAAATTTAAAAAACAAAAATCAATTCATTTCATTTAATGTCTTGTAAAATGTTTAGTCCATTACCGGCATATACGACAGCATTGACATAATGTCCCGTTTTTTCTATGCAGTTAAGGACATTTTAGCATTAAATAATTTTACGTGTAGAATACTGAATTCCTCAATTATTGGTAAGTCTTTCCTTGAGGATGCAGCCACTGCTTTTCTTTGTATTTTTTTTGGTTTAATAATTTTACTAGCTAAAAAGTTCCGGTCAGTATGGCTGTTTTTTATAAAATAACGTATTTAAATCTCAGATGCAACATTTGATTTGCTTCACCTTTTGGTAAGGCACCATCTGAAAATTCAAACTGGCAGCGTTGTAATTAAAAAAGTTCCCTGGTTTCATCTGCAATATCTCCAGTTTTATATTTTTATAATTCATTTTCTTCAACATTATTAATAAGGAAACAGGGCTATAAATTTAAAAATTCTTCAAGTGCTTTTCTATCCCGCTATGAACACAATCAAATTGCTGAATTTGGGAGTGACCAGTTTCCGAATATTTTTGTGTTATACTTTTGATTTGCGGATTATTATTCAAAAATTGCTGTACTGCCAAAGATGTCAATCTGTTCTTGTTTTGTGGTACACAAGGGGTCTCACCACAATACAATTTTAGTTATTTCTGGAATATCTTCCAAGATTCTCTCGAAATGTGAACCAAGGCACTAGCAATGTCGTTTCCGTGATCGTCCACTTTGTAGTTTATGCCAAATACTGCAGTACGTCAATTTAATCAAACTGCAATGCGCTGTTAAATTCTATACGCTAAATTTGCGCTTATAGAAAAAGTTTGAGACGTTGGCGCGAGGCAGAGCAAATACATTTTGTAAATCATATGATATGATAGCTGTTTCATCTAGTCCCATTGATCTTAACGTGAGATCCTTTTCTCCTTCAAGTTTGGCAGCTGCATTGTTTTGTTTGTGTTTATCGATCTCCAAACGTTCAGTATTTGTTGGGGAAGATAAGTTCTTAAATTTTGCGCATATGTCACACATATCTTTTTTTCACCTTAAAGAAGGACAAGTTGAAGCGTGTGCTAAATATGTTATGGAGTTTAACGGGATTTGAATATTCTTAAATATACAGTTTCTGCATTTTTGTAATATTTAAATCTGGCGCCAAATACTACTTAAAAATTTTGGCACGGCAGTAATGCGAATCCATAGATGGAAACTTTTGAATATGTTTATTTCTCCAATCTGCTGTTCTGGATCGATTCTTTTCACATATTTTCCCTTTCTTTGTGCCGCAGGTGTACCCGTCTCCGAATTTAAATTATTTTTAAAAAAGTAATGCACTCTTTGCTGACTTACGTCTAAAGTTGTAAAGAAAAATCGTTGGCAAATCCGAAATACGTGTCCCTTATTTTGCAGCGAATAATGATATGAATAAGTTTTCTTAGATTTAGTTTGCAATGTACGTTTTCGTTGAGCGGGTATTCTCTTCACAAATTTAGCATACAAATTATTTTTTTTTTCAGCTATTTAATGTCGAAAACGCATCGTGCACCGCTTTTCATCGGAGAATATAACACCGCATTGAAAAACACCGCATTGAAAATCACAGCCAGCTGGCTTAAGACACCTTGCTTTATGCTTATTACCTTTCACGTCCAAGTATTCCTTACCAGATTCCCTTAATCTCTTCGCAACATTTTTTTTCTTTTATTCCAATTCATTGGTTTCCAGGCTCATTTCCTCGAGTTGTTTCTATCAGATTCGGGTGTAGCGCAAAGTTCTGCAACGAATTCATTTGGAGCACTTTGTTGGATTGTTACTGGATAAGAGGATATATTCGAATTAACTAAGGAAAAAGCTTACATCTCGTGTGCCGCATTCACTTCAAATGTCTTTTCGATATGATTCTCACCCTTCAGCTGGCTGTCATGCATTGGACTATTTTCCCTGATTTTCCTTTATTTATATAAATTGCGTCAACTTAAGGTTATCAATTGGATATAAAACAATTAAGCACAAAGTGTTTAGCTATGGGATATAGAATAAACAACATTATTCTTACGATATAGAGAACAAATACGTAACAACTTAACACAAAAGTAAATATTCTTATACTATTGTTCTATATGATAGAAAAGCAAAACGTAATGTACAGAGAACAAATAAGAGTGGGCAGTGTGAAAATTTTTTGGTGCATGGAACAAATCTGAAATCAAACACTCGATATCTCAGGAAATATTTGAGATAGAGCATTATCGATACCACCATTCGAAAGAGCGCAGTCGAAAACGGTAGAAGGCGTCAAAAAGTGGAAAATTCAAATTTTGGTCTATAGAACAAATAAGTACTGGGGTGACGATATGTAAGTATGTTTTTTTTCCATTTATTTATATCTTTTAAATACTACTACTGTTTCACACAAACATAATGTGTCACCCTCAGAATTTTCCAGTTACATTAACTCCGACTATGCTAATCTTGTTGAATTATGTTCCTTGAAAATGAAAAATTTTATGCGGACAAAATTGAGGAATTAGATAGAGATTATAGTCATACACTATAATTGAATTGGAAATTCTACCATATATAGCTCAATCTAGAATTTCTGTTGGTAAATTCAAATCTATTTCTCGAATGTGGTTCTTTGGTTATCTACTTAATAAAATGGTAAAAAATGGCAAAATTATATGGTACATTACAACTTAAAATTCCCGGA